>BSBN01001435.1:6707500-7307500 GCA_027924645.1 Cunninghamia lanceolata
TTATTTATTATTGGTGGCTATGCTTGAATGTTTTAAATTGTTGGTTATGTATCATGTTATGTTTTCTATCATATCCATGACAAGCCTCTAATAGGTTGTGTAAGGGAGTAGAATGCGGAGAATATACTGTTTCATAGCAAGTGTGTTACTAAGAGCTTTGGTAGAATGAGTTCATTAATTATTGTTAGATGCATTAAATATTGTTGAACTATTGAGGAAGTTCTAAACTAGATTTTGATGTCACTATGGATTAAACTTGAAGTAAGTTGAAATTTTGTATGAAGTTAAAGTTTTATGGGGTGAAAAGGAATTTTTGATAGAAGAATTGGAAAAAGATAATAAAGAAAATTTGATGAATGTTAAAAGGAGTAATATAGAATATATGGAAAGATTAAAGGAGTTAGGAAAAGAAAAAAAATGAAGATTTGCAAGAAAAGTTGAAGATCCTAGAAGGAGAAAATTCAAAATTGAAAGATCAAAATGATGAGTTAAAACAATTGTTTGCAGCATGCCAAAAAGAAAATCAATGTTGAAATCAAGCTGTCAATTTGTGAAGTCTCATGTGACATAGATGAATTATGTTCTTATGATCGATCATTTGGTAAGTTTGTTGAAGTGCCTTTCACTAAAGAATGTAAATGATGAAAATGATGATGAATCTACTAAACATAGCTAGTTGTTTTGATGATAATGTTGATTTGAAAATCTTGAAGAAAATTGATTATATAGGTGAAGGTTTGGGTAAGCATGGGCAAAGAATCAAAGACCCCATTGAGTCACTTGTGAGGACTAAGTATGAAGTCTCAGGTTTTTGAGGTAAAGGAAAAGAAAAGATAAATGTTTTTGCAAGTACTAAGAAGTCATTTTAAGAAAAGGAGATTTTACATTGTTCCCATTGTGATAGAGAAGGACATAGAAAAGAAAATTGTTAGAATTTATGTCTTTGCAAACTTTTGGTTTGAAAAAAATCATAGTGAAAAGATATGTTGGAATAGAGAGTTGAAAAATGAATCTATGACAAGTTGTTTGAAAATGAGTTGTGGTTAGATAAATGTATTTGATTGGCAAAAGAAAAAGGAAAAGAATTGAACAGAAGAAACAAAACAACCAAATATACTGAATAGTCAAGTGCAGAGAATAATAAAGAAATTGAAGAAGTTGAATTGTTTTAGCATTGTGCAAAAGCACGAGAAAGAAAAGGTAGAGCCTTTACCAAAAATTCTAAATTGTAGATCAGGTTGAAGATAAAGTTTGGTTGCAAGTAGTGAAAGAGAAAATGGATTCCATTGATAGAAATGATGAGTGTTATAGTTTCAGAGAAGTTGTTTGCACAATGATTGGATATGACCTAGTTGGTGCACCTTTGGAGTTTTGTCTTGTTGTTGGAGATCTCAAAAAATGTTTGATTGGAAGACTGATCTTTTGATATTTTATTGTGTTACCATAAGGTTATTTATGCAATAAGAGGATTGATTCATGTCTTTATGAGTCTACGTGAATTGATTTATGCATACTTGGTGTGCATTAAAGATGTGATTATTATTCTTATGCTAGAATGAATGTAATTGAATTGACAGTTGTGCCATGTGGATTGATGGATTGATTATATATTGGGATTTATTTGATGGATGCAATGCTAAGTACAAAATTGAGATAATGTTTTGTATAAGGTCGAGTAGGACCAATAGTTTTGTGGATGGTACCACATTGGAGGATGCAGAGAAGATTGATAGATCTTTTCCTCATTTGAGGATATAGCATAGATTTCTTATTCATACATGGATTATGATACTTTGAGTTACTATTATTGTTCTTTGATACCTTGTTGGTGGTAGATAGATACATTACTCTTTTATTGTGTAATAAGACATTAGGACGATGTCTCTTCCAAGTTGGGAAGGATGTCACGTCTCATTTTTATGGACTATATAATTATTCTAGATTAGTAAACATTTACTATGATTGTTTTACTTTGATTTAATTCCACGGGTGTGAAGATAATTATCATGATGTTATATTTGTGTAAATTGGAAAGTTGATTAAATATTAAATATTATTGATGTGATTATAATGTTTTGGTTCAGCTATGTTTTGAGGCATTAACCTATTAACGTCAAGTTGAGAGTGAATGAATGCAGGCACTTGTTGAAGACGAGAACATGGTTAAGGTAGAGATGTTCTAGCCACTTAACAAGAGCTGATGGGATGGTTAACCCTAATAAACTCACATAATCACATAGTCTCATATTGCATTATTTTGAATGGTTTAATATGCATTATTGTGTGGATAATAAATGTGATTGATGGTTAGATACTTAGAAAATATTGTGTTTTAATTGCGACTATAAGTTCCTTTCGAATGCTTGATTTAGTCATGAATATTAAAGTCTTTTCGTGTTATATTTAAAATAGTATAATTATGTTTGAATTGGTGCATTTTATTAAATTAATATATTGTTATGTTATTTAATTATAAATAATTAATAAACATTTCCTAATTATATAAATATGGATGTTTGCAAGACAATATCTAATTAGACTTAAAACAATTGTATTTAAATTGTAATATATATATATATATATATATATATATATATATATATATATATATATATATATTACAATTTAAATACAATAAATAAATAAATAAGTATATTAAATAAATAAATTATATTAAATAACATTTATTATATTTAGAATCCTAAATAAAAGAATTTAAAAGAATATTAATTGTCTTGCATGCGATAGAAAGCTATTAAGTTATTTTATTCTAATTAAATAGATAAATATATAATATTATTACTATTGTAATTACTTCTTGAGTTTCTTTAGTATTTGTGTTTTATTAAAAATAGATAAATTGTATTAATAATATTAGTATTATATTTGGAAATCTAAAATAAAGAGTATTATAATTTAATTACTATCAAACAAGTGATAGAAAACTAATTAAGTTATTTATTCAAATTTAAATAGAAATTCAAAGCCTTTTTAAATGCAATCTCATACAAAACTTAAGTATCCATTAGTTATTAAAAAGCATGGAAAAACCTAAATTTTAGACACCAAGATTAGGGAGGATTTTTTTTTAAATAAAAAAACACAATTTTGAAAACCAGTCAAGAATAGTCATAATAAAATGGTGATAACTGTCATTTCTCAACAAAATTTAAAATTGTAAACTATTCTAGAAAGCTAGGGGAGAGAAGAACAACGCCCAAAAGGGATTTGAAGAGATTTTCTATAGTTAGTGAGCAATTTAGCAAAAGAAAAACATGATTTTTTATTTGGCATGAGAAAAACATAGGGATCACCATTTTTTTTTCTAAGCATCGATCACCCCTTTTTAAGTGACCAATATCTCTAGATCTAGAAGCAATAGGAGATAGTAGGCCAGTGACATGGAAGGCAGAATCGACTCCTTTTGTGCAAGTGAATTTATCCAGGTATTTTTCCTTATTTTTGTATGCAATACTTAATGACTCGTTATGATTGTTTAAACATAGTGAATCGGCCTACTATTTCCATTCATTATCTTTACTTTTCTTTACTTTACACTAAGTGAATCACCCCACTTTTAGACCATTATATTTAACCTTGGAGTTGAAATGTAATAAATTTCCCAATCGCTGATAGAAAAATCACTCTGGCAGACATAAATAATAGAGTTGATATCATTCTTAATGTGATGCCCTATCATGCAACCCTAGAGTGTTAGACTAACAAGTGCAAAATTTATAGAAATATTTTTTTTAAGCAAGTAAATGCATTAATCAATAAAAATTACACTATTTATAACATTTAAATAAGATGAGCAACTAACACCTCTAGGGAACATAACTGCATCAGTTAATCATGAAATCATAATGATACAAGTGATATACATTATGATGCCACATAAGAGAATTAAATCATTCATTTACAGATATGAATAGTTACAAAGTTTAAATACAAGATTACATGATTACAAGATTCATGACCATTTACATCAGTTTACAATATACTACAAAATTATACAATTCTAAAATTATTATATAGGTCTGAGGATGCAAGTACAAGTCTAGAACTAGAGGAACATCCAAAGTGAACATGAATCAGGTCAACCAAGAAAAACCAATGGATTAAGCTCTTCCAACCAACCATGTGGAACCCTGAGGTCCACCCCCCAAGCTAGGAGATAAAAATGAGGTTCCACTTAGTCAAATGACACAAGCAAGTAGATACAGACTTGACATAGACAACTCAGATCCTCAAGACTACACATGTCATCAAGACTACTCAAATCATCAAGACAACTCAAATCATCAAAATAAGATAGTACTCCAGAGGCTACAATAACAGATAAAGAGGAAGTAACTAAGCTGCAGTAGGGAGAGTGTCATTGCATGGTCCTAGCATGGGTTATCCAAGCTATCTCTCACTAGAAACTAGCCTCCATCTATGGTTATCCTGGTAACCTCTCACTGGGCACCGACCCCATAAGGTGACACATGCAGAGCTGACACATCCTCTCATGGAGACAAAAAGGTCAACCTTGCCGACCAAGCCTTCTCATCCCATCCTTAGCTTGTGAGAGCACTCAAGGCATGGGTGAGGCATCATACTTATCTTGTTATGTGAATTACTACCCAACCCACCTAGATAAATTATAAAGTTATCACTTGATTACAACTTCCATGGGGTTATCCAGGCAACCACTTTGGGCACTGGCCCCACCATGGAAGCCACTCTCCTACATACAACTAGTACCCCTATCAATAGAAATCACCAAAAAGACAAGCATGATAATGACACTGCAAGGTATCTATCCCCTTTCATACAAATCATATCTCAAGGACCAACCCTTGAATCATTGTCCCAAAATTTTCCATTGAAAACAGTCATGACAATCATAAACTTCATGAAACTAGAGCAAGGCATGGGCCATCTTGCTCCCAAATTACAACCAATTACATAAACCAACACAATATTTTATTCCATGCTCAATACAATAATAAAACCCAACATTCAAGAAGGACTCTACAACCACATCAAAAACATGACATCCACATGAGTTCAAGACAAAACCACAAGAATAGGTACTCTGAGCAAGGCATTACCCATCTTGCACATGTATCATACTAACATGAAACAAGAAACAATATTACAAGAGTGCATTTCATTCAACTCACATTCACACCCTCGTAGGCCTCTAGAAACACTTCTACAATACTTGACATCATTAAAACATAATGGTCATACATCACAATCACTTCCAAAACACATCATAAACCAAAATCCCTTATCAATACAAAACCACAAATGAAACAAATGATTTGATGCACTAATAATGGTCTTAGATCATGTAACATTGTTCCAAGCATGATTAATCATTTAACAATAACACTAAACTACTATCCATAATAACTAAGAAGTATTTCCATCTATGATCTAGCTTTTCATTTAATAAATGACCGACGTACCTTTGCATCAAAGGCATAATTGACCTAATAAGAACAAAACAGTTTCAATACAACCCATATCCCTACTCCACACTTATTTTTCTAAAGTAATTCAATTATATTTCATCACTAAAATTACTACTAAGACCATATATACAAAACTGATAATTTCTCTATATGTTAACACTTGCTTAATTTGTTTTGAATAAAGAGAAAAGTAACAATAGCTAAATGGTAGTACTAATCACCGCCATGTAGCATTTTATCTTGTCCTAACATTTAGACTCAAATTACTAACTAATTACTTTAAATATTCAAGTCATCATATAAAGAAATTAGCTTGCTATCATACCCTTTTAAAGGTTTGAAAGTAACTAACTAGTTTATGTTCTATATCCTAATAACAATAGAATAAGACATCATTAACTAGAGGATAACTTGAAAACTATACAAGGAATGTGCCCAAATAAAGAGATTGCAATGCATCTAAAATTATACTTCTATTAAAATACGTACAAATGTTGGTCCAAGAATTATTAATAGATCTAGATTCTCATCTCTCTAACCTATGCAAAAGATAAAATGTGTACTATCTTCTATCATTTCTATGTGATCTCAAAGGATTGCTCTAATTGTAAAGTACAAAAAATTTAGATTACCAACTCAATACTAAGCTAGATCAAAAGTTGAAAACATATTACCATAGCTAAATAAACATTAATTTAACAAATTAAAACTACTTTTGAAGCAAAATAAGCTTGACTCTCTATATAAGTAGAAAGGTAATACAAGCTTGATACATTCTTTTCTTTGATATGCTCTACTTAAATGACACCAACTTCTACTTGAAAAAGAAATTGTCTAAACTCTAGGAAGACTAACCTTCTATATCGCTACAGCTAATTCCCCAACTTTGCATGGATAGGATGTCATCTAAACATAAACCATTTTTTGGTTTACAACCTGATCAATTTTAGGAGCCAAATCTAATGGGAGTGTCATGGTAAATACTCCTAAGCCTATTTTCATGAGTGATCTACTAACAATAGAAATACACTTCCATCTAAGTGAAAGAAGGTAGATTTTTGTCAGATAAAATAGTTGGGAAAAACTATGACAGACAAGGCACACAATTAGTTGATAGAATGCCTCATTTTAAAAAGAAGATTTTCTCCACAGCCTTGGATAATTTGCTTAGAAGGCGACTCATTATTTTTTGTTCGTAGCTCCCTTTGACTCATCTTATAGCTAGTGATTGATAAGCTCACCTAAGTTATTCACAGACTAATTCCCCCTAGTGGGCCACTACAACCATAGTGTTTAAAAAGAAATAGCTGAAACTAACAACTTGACTGACGAAAATTCATACCAGTGGCCATAGACTACAATAATCTGGAAAGATTCTATGGAAATATCTAAGCATAGACAGTTATATGCCGATAAGAATAGCCATCAAGTTAAGAGGGTTTCTAATTATGGATTTGATTACATTATAAGAATTTGTCTATCTCCTAAAACATAAAGTAGTTAATATCTCAAATTCGAAGCAATATACATATTCTAACTTATATGAATGGAATTTAACATAGGATCTTTCTAATACGACTCTAGTTTACTAAAGCATCTTAATATGCTATTTGCTTTTATACAAATACTGGCCATTTTAGCAAATAAATTTCAGAGACAAAAATTTAATGATACAATCATAAGGATATAAATTTATGCAGAGATTGGAGAGCTTTGAAGAAAAGAATTTAAGAGACTTGAGTAAGCCTTTGATTTGAAATAGATTCATCTAGAAAGGTTGTACGATGGCTTGAGTGAGGGTTGTAAAAGATGCATAGATAAATTAGTTGTTATCGAATAGCAATAAAGATACCTGCTACCTTATTCCCAGGCTAACATATAGGTTGCTTCTGAAGAACACAACATTTGAAGTGCGACAGGAGAAGAACATTACAGCTTAAAGATATGCTATTGATTGCAATGATAACTTGAAAGCATAGTTGTTAATTAAAGTCAGAACGGCTCAATTGAGGTTGTTCAGCAATATAAGGATTGTCAAATATTTAATTGGATTTGCCTTACATAGAAGAAGAAATTACATAAAATAATTGTTGAAGAGACTATGTGTTGATTTTGGTGCAGCTGCAGGATGAAATACTTCTAAGAAGGCCGCCAGTGTAAGAAAATAGATTTCCTATCAGTACTAGGGATGATTCGCATGATTTAATAGGTATCACAATTTGAAAAAGATTTTAATTTAGCCTACTCAGAAGCTGAATCAATCAAATACCACAAGGATGACCTCTGATAGCTGAAGAACATAATAAGGTAACATCTTTTACAAATACTTTAGTAGCATAGGCATAAGATTGAATTCAAGTTGAGGTGAATACATAGCTTCTCTAAGAGATTGATTTCATTATGGTGTGTGGGATTTGTTGAAATGGTGAAGGGATACAATTTAAATGGCCCATCAATGCCATACATCTTATTAGATTGGCGGTTGATGCATAGACTGGGTTAAACAATATTTCACAGATTAAGATCACGGTTTTCTCAATAAGTCCCGAACACTCGTGTAATCTACCATACACATCAAGTGATTATCAGAATATAAAATGCAGTGATTGTTCTAAGAGATTTGATTGAAAAAATTAATGGGATTGATAAAGACATTAATAATTTTTAGGCACCGATATAGGTAATAGATGGTGAGTTCGATGCACTTGATAGGAAAAGAAAATACGAGTCCAAGTGTGCAGGGACAGAGTTAATGGATTGAGTTTATGGCATGACATTTAGTGTCTGCATGAAAGTTATAGGAGGATAAATCATAGAATTATCATAAAATACAAACTTCAATTAAAAAAACATACACTCAAATCAACATGCATGCAATAAATGTTTTAATCTAACAAGTGTGGTACCTGAGAATTGTCATTGCCCTCCAAAGATTTGTCTATTGCTTCTTGTTGTAGCTGGATCACCTCCTCCTCTATGTTGTTTCTCCTCCCCAAATTTATGTTGCATTCTTCCTCCATCTTTTTCTCACCCAAAAACTAAGGTTTCTTCTCTTCCTCTCCAATCCTCCTCTTTTCCCCAAATTTCTCTCCCTCCTCTCAGAATGACCCCCCCTCAAAATAAAACCCCCCAAAAGAAAAAATAGCCAAGACTCATAAATTTCCACTATCACAAATCCGTTATAGAATATCCCACTACCCTGAAAGCAATTAATTTTTATTTCCAGAGAGATTCTCTAAGTCAGGAATCTCCTATGACAACTCACATGAAATAACTAATATTATTCTTTAACTTACCATATGCTATTTTAATAAAACAATATAAATTCTCATGACTCAATTTTATTAAAAACACTAAAATAATTAATTTAATCTATATTACAAATTACTTAAAGAATATTCCCAATTTGCATAGCTAATTAATGACTAATAAATAATATTATATCTAACCTATTAATAACATTATTATTAATGGATTTCCACAATACACATTGGTCTAATAAGCAAAACTCAACAATAACTCTGCATACCACATAACGACCAACAACCTGAGGCAAGGACTAAAGAGTGACATCTCGACTCACGACCACAAACTAAAGAAGGAAACTAATCTAGGGGAAACCCCATGTTATCTCCCATCAAGATCATCCATTGGTGTAAGGGCACGCTCAGACCTGGTAAGTTAGGTGGAGTCAATGTACCTGCAACCTACATCAAAACAATAGGTTGTATACAAACATATGCACATATATCACACACATGGAGTCAAGGAATCGTAGCATAGTAGGGTGCTTGAAACGAGTAATACTACACCGTACCTACTCTAAAGCATAATAATAACATAACATTTCTATTAAACAATTAGATAACATTCAACCCATAAAGCATAGTAACATTATTCTGCATAATAAATTAACCATCAACTAATCATGTCAAAATACATCATTACTGTAATAACAATAATGTCACCATCCTACTCATAACACATGTCAATAACCACATCAGTCAACTGTATTCCGTCATGAACATAAAAAACATAAACCATAAGTCTAACAACCAACTATCTCAAAACTATCTAACTAGCACCATCACAAACCAAAAATGAGGGGCATTACACTTAATTGTTGTTAGAAAACTAGTCTTTTAATTGAAATCGGTGTCTTCTTAAATGATCAAACCAATGTGTATATAACTCTTAAACTTAGTTGATAAGTATGGTATTCTTATAGCTAACCTTTCCCCTATAGTATTTGATGTTTTTATTCATTGTATTTGCTATTCTTATTCACTATAATTGATGTTCCTTGTATTCTTGGTAGACCATCCTCTTTTCTTGATCTTGTCATCTAATCATTGAAACCATAGATAACCAAATTTCTGAGTGCTAATAAAATCACTCCTGGGTAGACATAAAACATATAATTGTTATCTTTCTTGTTTGTTGTTCAAAATGAATCTTTTTTCTAGAAATCAACTCCTCTTCTTATTGATCAAACAATGTGAAAATAAACTCTTTAACTTGGAAGATAGTATTAGGTTCTTGTAGACATATTCATCTATTTATTTGTTGTTCAAAGATCTATTCTAAATCACTGTCGTTTAAGTGATAGTAAGTCTGTTATGAACTCTATTATTTTATTTTAAATCTGTTATAGTTCCTGTCGCAGGTGCGACATGAAGACTATTTTCTTGTTTCTTGACTTCCTATCACATTTGTGATAGGAAGGTTCTTAAAAGATTATAATACATATTGTGATATATATTTATTGAATGAAATAGTTCCTATCACTGATATGATAGTAAGATTAATAAATAACTTGGAATGCTTATTATATTATGAATTATGAATAAAATATTGATTTGTTAATTAAAACTGATTTAATAGCCTTATAGATGCAAATGTATGATCAAATGATGAACTATAGAAGAACATTGATTATTTTATTTTATTATTTATTTACTTGTTCTTGGGGAAAGATAGTAATAATATTTGAAATAAGTATGCATGGATACTCATTGTTGAAGTGGACTTGGCATACGTCATTATTGTTTTATTGCTTGAATCATGAAATGGTGTTGGATATGAAGTAAAATCATTAGTTTTCTATAATCTATTAAAACCATGGAAATACAAATTGAGAATATAATCATATTTCAAAATCAATATTCCTTTTAAATGATTTATGATGTTCTTCATTACTACTTGCTCGAAAAGTGTGTGTTCTTTATTGATGCTTGAGAAAGGGATTAGAGGTGGTTATAGGTGATTTTGATTGATTTGTTTATTGACATATTTATTTATTTATTCATTTTTACTTGTTTATTAGGGGGAAAGAAAGTAGATTATTTTTTAGGCATGATTGTATGGGGTTACTTTTTGGGCTAAGACATGTCGAATGTCAATTATCAGAGATGGATTTTCCTCTTTTCAGGAATTGACTGGTTACTTTGTTTTATAAGGTTTAGATCTAAATGAGCTGTCATTGAAATAGATGATTATTTATCTAGCAAACTTATTGATATATATCTTTGCCATATCCTATTCTAAGACAATCTGCATTTCATTATTTAGAATTGTACATTTAGACATCAAGTTGCATCAAGTGTTCCCTCCTGCTAGTTGTTTCCAGGTAGCTAGACATTTTGTGCAAGGCTGGGTTTCCTTCATGTCATGAAGGAATCCGGGGAAGTGTAATTGCTTCATGGTTGGGTGGAAAAGCACTTGGGCCATGTTCCCATCTCTCAGCTCGCATGAGAACCAATTGGTTCATGGCAAATGGAGAGTGTATGTTTTATTTATACTTGTACATGTTTATTGTAACTTGTAATTGGATGTATTATGGCATGAATGCCAATGGACTTGTATATTATTTTATAGTGCTTTTACCTAGATTGAGCAGGATTTTGTAAGATTTAATGACTTTTATTGATTCATAATTATGAGATTTATTGACATTATTGAATCTTATTTATGAGACTTATATTTTTACTTGAGATCTTGTAATTAAGCGGATTAATTACGTCTTTTTACTTTTGTTGTTTGTGAAGTTGTAATTAAGCAGATTAATTACCTCATTTTATTTCTTTATTGAAAATGTTGTAATTTAAATGGATTATTTATGCTATTTACTTTGTTTTACTTTTGTGATGGTTTGAGGGTCTTTACACGGAGTTGACACCAATTGTTGAACACACTTGGATATTGAGAGGGTGGGTTAATCAATATCCAAACAAACTTCAAATCCTTTGGAGAAGATTAAAACTTAAATATTACAACATTAACATAAACATAAAAGATCAACACAATGCACATCAACACATAACACTAGATATACGTGGAAAACCCCAAAAGGGGAAAAACCATAGTGAGGATTAACTCACAATATATATGAAGCTCATTGCTATAAAAATTACAACTTTGTTTTAGGGCTACAACCCAAAGAAGCTACTACTCCCTGCTGACTTTGTTTTAGGGCTACAACCCAAGGAAGCTACTAGTCGCTAAAGAAAGGTTTTAGGGTCACTCCTAAGGAAGCAACAACTCCTTGCTGACTTTATTTTAGGGATACAACCCAAGGAAGCAACTACTCCCTAAACTGAGAATGAAATTAGAAAATATTATAGCATGATAGTCATCCTATCTAAAAACTAACATTAAAGCTTACACTTTTGATGATTGAAATTCTACATGTCTTTCTCCTTTTGATGATTGATTTAATTAGGCACTGTCTTCACGTCCTTTCTATCACAAAATGACTTCATGATGAATCAGGATAGCCTTTATTACTTCTTCTATTTCTCCTCCAATTGCACATCATAATACATATCATATTCATATTCTGCTCTTCACATACTCATATTCTCATCTTTACAATCATAATTCACCTTGATCAACTAGGTTTACAATATATACATGATATTACATTGATTACATTACAAGTCAGCCAATACAACAAGAATATTACAATTTCTAAGTCGGCCAGAGATCACACAACATGAAACATGTAGAGGGCAAGCTCTAACATGAACTCCACGTAATACCAAGAAGAGAAACACGCCTTGAGGACCCCAACACATGCTTAACCTAGTTCTAAAAATTATTCACAACATCATCCTTCAATGAACACTATTCATACACTTCACAAATTTGAATTAGGTCACCCTTAAGCAAGAAAACATGAAGCTTGTAGAACATTGGTCTTCACAATCTTTGTGGTACTCATGAATGATTAAACATTACTTATTCTTCTTCTAGATGAGTCAACATGACCCATACACCATCTCCAAACACTCCTTGAACTCCACACAACAAGAACTTTGTGGTACACATTATCAACATACCTCAGTTAGCATCAACAATAATAATTCTTCCCATACTGACTTGAAAACTTTGTGCTGTACTACAAAATTGAAAGATTTGAATATGCATTGAACCTAAGAAGCATGGAGACATGTAGAATGTCCACATAAACCCATATAATGGATATGTACATTCTCCAACTAGTACAAGTACACAAACATGTCTTCTGAGAATAATTAGGCATCCAAAACTATCTATATTACTTCTGTCATTTGAAAACTAAACTTACGGACCTCCAAATCACCTAATACTACAAAGTAGCATGCATTGAACACCTTTGATCATGTTCACAAAACTACATGAGCAAACCTTCACTTGTGGAGGAATGCAATGCAGTCCAATCAACCTTCATCATCACATTATACTGCCAGAGCACAGACTTGATCTTTGTCACTTATAACTTCTACTGCAAGGGATCAAATGATCTAAAACTTTGGATTTAGCAACTTTACAGCACACTAAACTTAACTTATGAACCGCATGACCATATCTTCAAATGCGGAAGAATACAGAGCATTTTACTAAGCAGTCTTTAAAGAAGCTTCCTACCGCAGAAACCTTCACCAACATCTGAAGACTAGACTCTTCTTGTATCAACACATACTTTCCTAAGATCATCAAGAAAGAGCATACAACATGCTATAGGTCATCAGAAACATCTTCTCAATCTCAACATAGCTTCTAATTCCCATCTTAATATATCATCATGGAATCATTTTTGCTGACAACAAACATGCTCAATACAACTTTACTTGACATTAATCAAGACATGACATCCAACCATGAACATCAACAACCAACCATGAACATTAACAACCAATGATGAACATCATCAATATAGCATATCATCATCATAATCATCCAAGCATAGTGTTGACATCAATGATAACCACACAACCGCATCAGTGACAACCATACTGAGTGTTGACATCAATGACAACCACACAACTACATGTGCAACACTCTCATCATATGGCCTCTTCATAAGATATATTCTCTACTTTTGATCCTTGTACTATGCCACCTATTTTGATGGGTAACAACACATACATGAATGTAATTGGGAAGGGAACTATCATTATTTGTGAAGGTACCTTAAATGATGTAGTTTGTGTGCCTTCTTTGACCAATAATCTTCTTTCCATCTATCATATTACTCACAGTGGTTCAAGGAAGACTTGTTAGATTTAGGGCAGACAACTAAGAGGGGGGTGAATTAGTTGTACAAAACTTTTCTTCCAATTAAACACTTAACTCCACTTTGTAATTGAGCAGCATAATAATAAATCAATCATGGAAACACAATAGAATGAATCAAGAGCAGAAACACATTAACACATGAGACCAAGATTTTGATGTGGAAAACCTGGTTAAGGGAAAAACCACGGGGTGATTAACCCAAGATTGTATTCTCTGTTAGAAGAATAGAAAGAACAAAATGGCACATGCTAATTAGGGCTCACTACCTGAGCACACTGCTCACAAGAGGTTCACTACCTACAAGAGACACACTGTCTACAAAATAATAAGTATCACCTACTTGAACTGTAAAATAGCATCTTCACCATGCTTGAATCAGTTCCATTTAAGCCCAATACTTCTACTTTTCTTTTCTCTCTTCTCCTCGCTACCATCATTCTCACCTCCACCCAACACACATTGAAATGACTTTCTAATCCCTTATTTATACACAACATCGACTTAGGAAAGATCATCTAAGTTGGCAAACATCTACAAGAACATCCGCAGGATGTGTAACTCATCCAGTTGGCCAGTCTCAAGAAGAACACCATCATCCGGAAGTCATTCTTCAATTGTGAGCTCCAACTCCAATGCAGACCACCAACACCAACTGGACATGATCCAAAGACCTCCACAAGATTTCTTGAATCACCAAGAACATCCACACTACATCTACTTACTAAAATCCTTCTCTCCTTCATCCAGAACCTCAAGAACACAATCTGTCATCACTGTCACAAAGGAATAGATGCTTGTGAACCTTTAAACCATGAATCAATCGAGTTGACACTTCACAAGGACTTCCTCAACACTCCCTCAAATCCATAGAACAGGATAATGCATTTCTGGATCTCACCGGACCTTTCTATATCACTCTATCACCTCTAAACACCTACCAGAATCAGTTTTACTTGAGTGGCCACAACTTCTTCAGATCTTCATGCAAACCTCTGAAATCTCTACTAGACCACCTTAAGATACTTATATACAAACCGTTTAAACCATATCCTCTAATCCTCATCCTATCTTGGACTTTTATCTTACTGTCATCACTATTCTTCACTATTCCTGATTGAGACTAATTTTCTCAATATCCTCAACACACAGCTCATCCAATCCTTATCATTAATGCAACAGGAGTATGTTGACATCAATGACAACATTAGTTAGGTCCATACTTGCAACAATCTCCCCCTTTGTCATTGATGGCAACATATGATGTGAAAAACTGTTTTGACCATCAAGACAAGAACTTTTTCTTACTGACATAACTCCCCCTATCAGCAGCAACCATTCACATGTCTTCTCTTCTTTTACTACTCTCCCTTTGATCAGCAACCACTTGTTTTTCACATATCTCCTCTCCTCCTTTGACATCAATGGCAAAGGGCACATACTTGCAATTCCACCACTTCAGACTTATACTAGCTGCTCCCCCTTAGTAGTAGCTCCCCATCATCAATTTGAATCACAAGATATGACTATGATATCCACTGGACCGATGCACATCAGTGCACCTTAGTTCATCATCAGAGGGGCAATAACCCCTAACTTCTCCCTGAGATAGTCAAAAGAGTCCTTAGGTAGAGGTTTAGTAAAGATCTGCAATCTGATCCTTGGAAGGCACAAATTCTAAACTGACTTCATTCTTTTTTACTTGCTCTCTCAAAAAATGAAACTTGATGGATATATGTTTAGTTTTTTAATGCAACACCAGATTCTTAGATATGTTTATTGCATTTGAATTATCACAAAAGATTGTGATAGGCTCCTCATACTCTATTCTTATGTCTCTTAGCATTTGCTTCATCCACAAAACTTGAGTGCAACTACCTGCTGCTACAATATATTCTACTTTTGCAGTGGACAAAGATATTGCCTCTTATTTCTTACTCAGCCAGGAAACCAATCTCTTCCCCAAAAAGAATGCTCCAGCACTAGTACTTTTCTAGTCATCCACATTTCTTGCCCAATCCACATCTGTATATGTATGAAGAGAAAAATCATGATCTCTGGGATACCACAATCCATACTCAACTGTCCCTTTTAGATATCTAAAAATCTTCTTGATTGTCATGACATGAGATTCTCTAGGATCAGCTTGAAATCTAGCCACAAGACCAACAGTATTCATAATGTCAGGTCTAGTGTGAGTGAGATACAACAATCCTCCAATCATTGACCTATATTTTTTCTGATCAGCCTTAGGAGAGTCATCATTTTTGCCAATTTACATCTGGTTGCCATGGGAGTATTCATTGGTTTTGAGTCTTCCATCCCAAATTTCTTCAACAATTCTTTCACATATTTGGTCTGAGAAATGAAGATTCCTTTCTTTGTTTGACTGATTTGTAGACCCAAGAAGAAATTCAGTTCCCCAAGCATGGACATCTCAAATTCACTTTTCATTTGATTTGAAAAAGGTTTTACACATACTCTCTCTTCCTCCAAAAATGATATCATCAACAAACACTTCAACAATCAAGATGTTTTCATGATCAATTTTGAAATACATATTACTGTCAACAGTACCTTTGTTGAAACTAATGTTAAAAAGATGCTTATCCAATCTTTCATACTAGGCTCTTGGGGCTTGCTGTAGTCCATACAATGCTTTCTTCAACTTGCAAACCATATCACCATGATCAGACAATTGAAATCCATCCGGTTGCTCAATGTACACTTCTTCCAAGTCACCATTCAGGAAGGCAGACTTGACATCCATCTGATATACCTTGAAATCCTTGAAAGTAGAAAAAGCAAGAAATAATCTGACTACTTCAATTCTTGCCACTGGAGCAAAAGTTTCTTCTAAATCAACTCCTTTGATTTGAGAGTAACCCTTGATGACCAATCTAGCTTTATTTCTGATTGCCTCACCAACTTCATTCAGTTTGTTCTAGAAGACCCATTTGGTTCCAATCACATTCTTGTTTCTAGGTCTGGGAACAAGATCCCAAGTGTGATTTTTCTCAATTTGCATCAGCTCTTCCTTCATTGCTTTAGTCAAGTTTCATCATTGTAAGCTTCATTCGTTGTCTTAGGTTCAATCTTTGAAATCAGACAATACTCATCTGAATCTTGAGCAATCCTCCTTGTTTGTACACCTTTTTTTTATCACCTATGATCTAATCTTTAGAGTGGTTTAGTCTTACATACCTAGGAACTTTGGGAATTTCTTGCACTTCTAATTCTTGATTAGACTCATCAAAACTCATCTCTTCTTCCTGATTTACCAGATTAGTTTGAATCTGACTTTTAAAGGAGGCTTGGGCTCCTTGAATCAGAACACCATTCTGATCATCTTCATCATATTCATAAAACCTTCAGGGTTTATCAATTCCTTCATCAACCTTCACATTTGTACTTTCTATCATTTTTCTCAGTCTCTTGTTATAGCACCGGTATGCTTTGCTTTGAGTAGAGTAACCCAAGAATATTCCTTCATCAATTCTAGCATCAAATTTTCCTAGATCTTCATCTTTTTTAATGTAACATTTGCTACCAAAAACTCTAAAATACCTCACAGTAGGAGTGATGCCAAACCAAAGTTCATAAGGAGTCTTACCGGTAGTGCTTCTGATTTGAACTCAATTGAGAGTATAGACTGCAGTGCTGACAGCTTCTCTCCAATAGATCTGAGGAACATTTGCTTCCATCATCATGGTCCTAGATGCTTCCTGGATGGTCCAGTTCTTTCTTTACACTACTCCATTCTGTTGTGAAGTCCTAGGAGAAGACAACTGTCTCTTTATTCCATGCTTCTCATAGAATTCTATGAACTTAGCAGATGTGAATTCTCCACCTCTATCAGACATTTCAATTTTAATCCAGTTTCATTTTCTACCATAGCCTTGAATATTTTGAATTTTTCAAGAGCTTCTAATTTCTCTTTCAGAAAGGTTGCCCACATCATCCGGGAATAGTTATCAATTAGTAACATGAAGTATCTATCACCTTGCACACTCCTAATTCTTTCTGGACCACAAAGATCAGTATGAACTAAGTCCATTAATCTGGTAGAGAATAGTTCCTTACTCTTGAATGTGATTCTGCTCAGCTTACCCAATTGACATTCTTTGCACAAGCTATTAGTAGGTTTCACCAATTTTGGAAGATCTCTTACAGCCTGAGTGTTTCTTATCTTGATGATATTATCAAAATTCACATGACACATCCTCCTATGCCATAACCAACTCTGATCAACTTGAACAAATAAGCAACTTTTACCAGTACCAACCAAATGGAAGATATTACCTTTTGTTTGAGTACCAGATGCAATCTCTATTCCAAAACTTTCAAAGATCTTGCATTTTCCATTCTTGAATCGGAGATCATAGCCTTTGTCCACCAACTATCCAACACTAAGAAGATTGTGCTTCAAACCTTCAACATATAGTACATTACCAGTTTTGTTCCTTCCATCAAAAGAAATAGTTCCTCTACCTTTGATGCTACCAGCAGAATTATCACCAAACTTTACCACTCCTCCTTCATACCTTTCCAAATCTATGAACTTATTTTTGTCACCTATCTTATGATGAGAGCATCCACTATCAATAACCAAATCATCATTTTCTTCAACTTGGGTAGCCAGAGCTCTTTCTACAACTTTATGATTGACAGATTCAAAGGGCATTGGATCTTCTTCCTTGATGGCAATAAACACCCAATCACTTCCAGATTTGTTTCCTGTCTCTGATTCATCATCTTTTACTCCTTCATTATCATCTTCCTCATGAACATAGTAACAATTCTTTTGGAACCTTGATCTGTTAGGATTTGGCCTTGAAAATCTTTCTGAACATCTTGAGGCAAAATGACCAATCTTATTGTAGTTAAAAGACTTAAAAGGCAACTTCCCTTCATACTTACCGGATCCTCTTGGTAGTCTTTTTGCAATAAGAGCTTCAAGTTGAGTAGTTTCTGCTTCTTCTTCTTCTAGGTCTTTTCTTGCTTTTTCATACCATGATAGTTTCCTTGAAGAGTTTTCTCCTAGATCAAACCTTTGTTTACCTTTTACAGAGGCACTGGCTTTGAATGCAGATTCAGTCTTGGGAGGGGCATCTCCAAACTCGGTCATTTCAAATGCAACCAATTTACCAGCCAATTGATCTCTTGTGATAGTTGTATGGGCTCTGAATTCTTCAATGGCAGCAACCTTGATTTTTTAAGTGGGAAGAGATTTGAGAATTTTTCCAACAATCTCATTTTCATCCAAGACTCCACCAGCATTTCTAATTCCACGAACAAGCTCATTTACTCTTGGCATAAAAGTAGAGATATTTTCATCTTCTCTCATCTTCAGTTTTTCAAATTTCCCTTTCAAACTCTATAGCCTTGCACATTTAACATACTTGTCTCCTTCATGCAGAAGTTCCAGTTTTTCCCAAATCTCAAAAGTAGTTGGTAGGTTAACAACATTTGAAAGCTCTGAATCAGATAATGCACTTAGAAGAGCTTCAATAGTTCACAAATTGTTTTCAGCATCTATGATTTCATTTGGGGCTTTTGAACCACCTTGTGGAGGAGTATACTTCATTGAAGCCATGTTCCAGTATGCCATTCCCATACATTGCAAGTGACATTTCATGCGACTTTTCCAAAGATTAAAATTGGTTCCATCAAACCTTAGACTATCCTTCTTGTAGGATGACATCCTAGATCTCCTCAAGCAGTTAAGCTACTTTTAGAGGAACTTGGCTCTGATACCAACTGTTAGATTTAGGGCAGATAACTGAGAGGGAGGGTGAATCAGTTGTACAAAACTTTTCTTCCAATTAAACACTTAACTCCACTTTGTAATTTAGTAGCATAATAATAAATCAATCATGGAAACACAATGCAATGAATCAAGAGCAGAAACACATTAACACATGAGATGCCAAGATTTTGACGTGGAAAACCCGGTTAAGGGACAAACCACAGGGTGATTAACCCAAGATTGTATTCTCTATTAGAAGAATAGAAAGAACAAAATGGCACATGCCAATTAGGGCTCACTACCCGAGCACACTGTTCACAAGAGGCTCACTACCTACAAGAGACACATTGTCTACAAAATAATAAGTATCACCTACTTGAACTGGAAAATAGCATCTTCACCATGCTTGAATCAGTTCCATTTAAGCCTAATACTTCTGCTCTACATTTTGCTCTTCTCCTCACTACCACACTCTCACCTCCACCCCACACACATTGAAATAACTTTCCAATCCCTTATTTATACACAACATCGATTTAGGAAAGATCATCTAAGTTAGTAAACATCTACAAGAACATCTGTAGGATGTGTAACTCATCTGGTCAGCCAATCTTAGGAAGAACACCATCATCCAAAAGTCGTTATTCAATTGTGAGCTCCAACTCCAATGCGGACCACCAAAATGAAATGGACACAATCCAAAGACCTCCACAAGCTTGCCTGAATCACCAAGAACATCCACACTCCATCTACTTACTGAAATCCTTCTCTCCTTCATTCGGAACCTCAAGAACACAGTTTGTCATCGTTGTCACAAAGGAATAGATGCTTGTAGACCTTTAAACCACAAACCAATCGAGTTGACACTTCATAAAAACTTCCTCAACACTCCCTCAAATCTGTAGAATAGGATAATGTATTTCCAGATCTCACCCGACCTTTCTGTATCACTCTATCACCTCTAAACACCTACTGGAACTGATTTTACTTGAGCAGCCACAACTTCTTCAGATCTTCATGCGGACCTCTGAAATCTCTACTGGACCACCTTTAGATACTTATATACAAACCCTTTAAATTGCATCCTCTGATCCTCATCCTATCTTGGACTTTTATCTTACTGTTATCACTGTTCTTCACTATTCCTAATTGAGACTAATTTTCTCAATATCCTCAGCACACAGCTCATCCAATCCTTATCATTAATGCAATAGGAGTATGTTGACATCAATGACTGTATGCAGCCAACATAGATTTTAATAAAAGATTTGAAAATGTATTTTGCAAAACCCTAAAATCTACATTAAGTGCACCATAAAGATAATTGCAAACTATTGAAACTCGAAAAATTAAATGTTACCGAAATCGCTTAAATGTGGTTGCTCAGAATAGTGGCATAACTCCAATGTAAATGTTGCGGGGGGGGGGGGGGGGGGGGGGTATAAATGATGGATGAGCTCGATTTTTATAAAGTTTTGGGGACGGTTTCAAAAGTGGTTCGATCGGTTGAACGAGAAAAGGTAGGTAAAAAGGTGGTTAGGGTTATGGTAACAGGTTTGTATTATTTTGGTGAAATAGATTTAGGTTAAAGTTTGGATAAAATAATAAATAATAAATTAAGTTGATTTAATTTATTATTTGTCGGGAGGTGTTGTGGTTTATAGATAAATAATAAATAATTTGAATTTATTATTTACGAAATATGGTATAAAATGGAAAGATTTATTTAATTAATTAAAATTAATTAAATCTTTGGATGAAGGATAACTTAGGACAATTTTTTGATGCCTACATTTTGCCCCTCTTTGAGACAATGTTGCGAAGCAATATTGTTTCAAAGAAGATTAAAACATAGGTTTTTGGATGCACATTAGGAAATGGAGGGAAGGATGATGGAGTTATGCTGATTAAACTTTGAGCAACCTGGTGTTTGATATAGCACCTGACATTATGCACCGAGGTATAAAGACCAAGGTGACGATGTGTCAAATGCAGAAAGGAGGAAAGTCGCAAGCAAGCATATGCCTAATGGCACCATGATATGAAAGACCATGATGACGGTGTGGCAGGTATGTTGCAAGGACCAATAATAGACACAAAAACATCAATGAGTCAGCACACGCAACCAAGACAAGTAAAACATGCATACACAATGTTGCCCCTAGACAAAAAAAAAAGCAAAAGAAGGACCAAAAGACTTAATCATGATAAGCGGTAAGATAGGCAGTAAGATCTCAAGCCAAAGATTAACATGATAAATAGATAAGTGCCATGTTGCGGGAATGATATATCCCTGGATAAGATAAGGTAAATAAAGGATGGTTGTCTTGGGGGATCTACAACTTAGTTACTACAATCAAGATCGAATCACCAGGTGTTTAAGTTCCATAATTTAGTCTAAGAGTTTCAAAGTGTTTTTGAGATATGGCTTGGAATGTACGAGTGCCAAAAAATTGGGTTGTGTTTGTTTTATTGGAAAATTTTGTGTTTGCATGAAGTGAAATGATTGGATGGAGGAGAAGAATGAAGACATAGTGCTGAAAAAAAATGTTATTACGGAATTGCATGAGACTGGAAAGGCAGACAAACTCAAGAGTCTATTATGAGGAACTCAAAAGGTACCAAGACACATAGACCTACACAGGTGGACAAAAGAATACTAGGATGAGAGCAGGTGAAGGAATGGGAAAGGACTAATGGACAAGCTAGTGATAACGGAACGTAGAATAGCTGGCGAGACAATGCAATATGACCAGATGATACTGAGTAGATGTGTATGGCAAGATATGGATGGGAGCAAAAGGGAGGACATATTTTATTATGGATGGGAAATGGATGATGGCGAGATGGATGATGTGAAAAAGCTACCTAAATGATGGTGGGGACGGCTTGAATTCTACACATGGCGCCTGCAAACAGGTTTTCACCATGGTACTTATCCAGGGCGCCACCGAAGTGGTTTTCACCATTGGACGAAATGATTTTTCTTTACTATTTTTTTATTTTTTATTTTTTTATTTTTACTTTTTTTTTTTTTTTAACTGGGATACTCCGAGTCAGGTATAGAACCGTTTGAGATGGGCTATGTTGATAGGCTCTTCCAAAGGTTGACCTTCCGGAGTGGAAAGTTGGTAAGCTCCTGATCCATAGCTCTTGGTTACGACAAAAGGTCCTAACCAGTTAGGTTCAAACTTCCCTTTCTTTGCACGATCAGCCAGATTCCTTTGATTTTCTAGTAGAACAAGATCTCCAAGCTCAAATTTACGAGGCTTCATTTTCTTGTTGTAACCTCGGCGCAGGCGATTTTGATAAGCTTTTAGATGATTAAGAGCTGTAAGTCGCTTCTCGTCCAACAATTCAAGCTCTTGTAGTCTTGATATCCGATACTCCTCATCTGAAATCAAGTGTTGTAAGGATACTCGTAAGGAAGGGAGCTCGATCTCAATGGGTAAAATAGCTTCTGAACCATATACCAAGGAATATGGTGTAGCACCAGTAGGAGTACGGATACTAGTTCGATAAGCCCAAAGAGCAGGATGAAGTTGCAAGTGCCAATCACGGCCAGCCTCGTTTACTGTTTTCTTCAAGATTTTCAAAAGAGTCTTATTAGTTGCTTCAGCTTGGCCATTACTTTGCGGATAATAGGGGGTAGAAAAGTGATGTTGGATTTTGAATTTATTGCAAAGCTCTTTGACATCTTGATTCTTAAATGGGCGACCATTATCTGTGACTATGGCTTGAGGAATACCATAGCGGCAAATGATATAATGGAAAATGAACTTAGATATTTGCTTTCCCGTAATGTAAGTAAGAGGAATTGCTTCAACCCATTTAGTGAAGTACTCAGTAGCAGTGATAATAAATTTATGACCATCTGAGGAGGATGGATGTATTTTTCCAATGAGATCGAGCCCCCATTGTGAAAATGGCCATGAAGTAGTGATAGTTTGCAGTTCTTGTGCTGGTGCATGAATTAGATCACTATGTTGCTGACAAGATACACATTTCTTAACAAATTCATGCGCATCCTGCTCCATAGTAGGCCAATAGTATCCTGTGCGAAGCATTTTCTTGACTAAGGATGAACCTCCAGAATGAGCACCACAGATGCCTTCGTGTATCTCATGCAAAGCAGTTTGGGCTTCTTCCGGGTTAAGACATTTAAGCAAAACACCATCTAGTGACCTTTTATAAAGCGTATCACCGAGGAGGACATATTGGGAAGAACGACGAATGAAGGAGCGACATTAGGATTTGGAAAGATTTGGTGGAATGATTTGGCTATGAAGGTAATGGTAGATCTCATTGAACCAAGTGGAGTTAGGACCAACAATATCACATACCAACTCTGATTCTGGGATATCAAAAGCTGGTACAAACAACTTTTCTATTAGGAATTCAATTTTGTGATCATTCCCAGGTATCTCTATCATTGAACCAATTGTGGCCATAGCATCAGCAGCTTTATTGTGAAGCCTTGAAATCTGTTCAAATGTGATCCTGTTGAAATATGTTTTGAATGTATCCACTAGTTTCTTGTATGGCTTTAACTTTTCATCCTTTGTTTGATATTCGTTGTTCACTTGCTTGATCACTAGTTGAGAATCCCCATGAACTTGTAAGTCTTTGATATTCCAGGTTATAGCCAATTTCAATCCTTTGATTAGTGCTTCATATTCGGCGATGTTGTTTGTACATGGAAATTGAATGTGAAATGATTTTGGTATATAATCGCCTTGAGGTGTAACAAAGAGTATTCCAGCTCCAGAGCCATGTTGAGTATGAGAACCGTCAAAATATAATTGCCAAGAGGGAATAGTTTCTATGTCCAAGATTGATTCATCAGGAAATTCTGTTACCATGGGATGATCTGATTCTATGGGTGCTTTGGCCAATTGATCTGCTATTATTTGTCCTTTTATAGCTTTTCTATCAACATACTCAATGTCAAATTCACTAAGCATCATCACCCATTTTGCTGTACGTCCAGTCAGGGCTGCTCTAGATAGTAGATATTTGAGAGGATCAATCTTTGATATAAGCTTAGTCTGATGACTCAACATGTAGTGCCTAAGCTTTTGTGATGCAAAGACAACTGCGAGACATGCCTTTTCAATAGGTGAATAATTTACTTCATAGCCCACCAAAGTTCTACTGATATAATAGATTGCTCGTTCTTTACCACTATCATCATTTTGTGCTAACAAGGCCCCTAATGCTGCTGATGTTGTTGAAATGTATAAAATAAGGGGTTTTCCATGAATAGGTGGTGCTAACACAGGAGGAGATCCCAAGTATTCTTTAAGTTTATTAAATGCTTCTTGGCAATTTTGATCCCAAATAAATTGTGTGTTTTTCTTCAACAAGTGAGTAAATGGTTGACACTTGTCAACAAGCTGAGCAATAAACCTCCGTATGGATTGTAATTTTCCTTGCAAAGATCGAAGTTGTTTTAGATTTTGAGGAGGAGGCATTTCCATTATAGCTTTGACTTTTGCTGGATCAACTTCAATTCCTCTTCTGGAGACAATATAACCTAAGAGTTTTCCAGATGTTACTCCGAATACACACTTCTTAGGATTTAGTCTGACATTGTACTTTTCAAGACGATCAAAAATGTTTTCCAAAACATATAGGTGCCCCTCTCTGGTTTTTGATTTGGCAAGTATGTCATCTACATAATCTTCCATTTGTTTATGAAGCATATCATGAAAGATAACAGTCATTGCTCTTTGATATGTGGCTCCGGCATTTTTTAGACCAAAAGGCATGACAAGCCAACAATATGTTCCCCAAACACAAATGAAAGAAGTTTTATGTTGATCTTCTTCAGCTATTCTAATTTGGTTATAACCAGAAAATCCATCCATCAATGATAACATCTCATGTCCTGCTGTCAGATCCACTATGATATCAATGTTTGGTAACGGAAAATCATCTTTTGGACAAGCTTTGTTGATGTCTCTGAAATCATTACAAACTCTGATGGTTCCATTTGGCTTGGCTACAGGTACAATGTTTGAGATCCACTCAGGATAATCTATCAGTTTGATGAAACCAACCGCCAAGAGCTTTTCTAACTCTGCCTTGACCATTAGAGCAATTTTGGGATGCATCTTTCTCAATTTTTGTTTGACTGGTTTTGTTCCAGGACGGACTGTTAAATGATGTACTATTAGTGATGGATCTAATCCTGGCATATGTGCATAGGACCAAGCAAAATTGATTTCTCGTTTTTTGAAGAAAGAATTGAAATCCCGAGTCTCAAATTCTGATAATGACTTTGCTGCATATGTGATCTTGGGTTCTTCTGTAGTTCCAAGATTCATCTCTTGTGTCTGTTCTATGAGAATAGTGGACTTTTCTCGGTGTGCCCCCACTTTGGGAAGGTTAAATTCCTCATCCTCTGGCGCCTCAGAAAGGTTTTCACCAGTGGATACGTCTTTTATTTTTATTTTTGCATCGTCCGAAAGTGCCACAAAGTGGTTTTCACCAGGGGACATTATTTTTACATTTTCATTTTTTTGACTAAGGAATTTAACAGATTCCCCAAAGTAGGCATCAGAGTGTAGTTCAATAGAGTAACCAATCTTGTGATCTCTGATAGGTAGATGAGTACGAAGCCCCAGAAATTCACCAATAGCTTCATCATTTTCAAAGACATCAAGAACAGGAGGTTCGTGTTGGTCCCAGTCAATGAGATCTGGATAAACAAGGGATAATGAATGAGAGGAAGTGGACGGGGTGGATGAGGACGATGGTTGATCAAAGGAATAGGTGATGGTATAGATGGAATTATCCTCGAAGACATCGGCGGCCGCTTCAAAAGGATCTATGAAAGTGTCTTGATTAAAGGACTCAACTGCGGGAAAAGCTTTCGCCATTTCGTCTAAGATAAACTCAACATCGGGTGATTCACGCTTGGTGGATCCAAACCCTAGCCCAGCATGCTTAGGTCGGCGATGAAATTCTAAAGGCTCTAAGATTCCTTGTTGCTGTTGCCCAAGCCGACCGTCTGTATAGCCCAACTTTTTAATGATAGGATAACCTCTGTGATATATACTCAATGGCAATTGTCTCTGTTCATCTTCATCGCTATAGAGCCATTTAGAGATGTCATCTTCAATGGTTTCTTGACTTAGTTGCCCCCAATATTTGAAGTCTTTCAACTGTGGATGAGTAATCAAGACATGATTAATCAGACGAGGTCGCCCATAGCTCTTAGGTGAAAGAGGAAGTTCATTGATATGAAACAGAGTGTACTCCCCCATGCCTGTAGCACTGATCTTAGCCTTGATCTCCGATCGGGAAGTGGACGGTGTGGATGAAGAAGACGGGGTGAGGGTGGATGGGTCAATGTATTTGGATGATGGTTGGGCAACCTCATTAGTTGGGCAATAATTTTGATGGCGATAAGGACCCTCCAGTCGTCTACAGTATTGAAATGGGCGAGGGTCTGCTTGTATGGTAATCTCACGATCATTAAATGGGAATTTGATGCATTGGTGGTACGTGGAAGGGACGGCTCTCATGGCATGAATCCAAGGACGCCCTAGGAGAATGTTATAGGGGAGATCAAGATCTAAGACCTGACATGTAGTTTCCATTGTAATAGGGCCAACCTTGATTGGGAGTTTAATTGTACCTGTCGATTTTCTTTCTCCGTCATCATAAGCTTTGATCGTAATTTGATATTTCTCATCAATGTTCTCATCGGAGTATCCCAGTTGTTTTATTAATTTGAGGGTACATAAATTCAAAGCTGATCCACCATCTATTAGGACTCGTTTCACGAAATGTTGTTTGACAATAACTTCTAGATGAAGGGCTTCATTATGGAAATGTTCTGGAGAGGAGTGTTCTGGTTCTGTGAAGATGAGGCAAGGAGTGGATGTAAGAGCCCCCACCATAGCTTGGAATTGATCTACGTCAATATCACCTGGTACTTGAGATTCTATAAGGGCTTTATCCAAGATCTGTTTGTGCTGGGGAGACATTCGTAAAAGCTCTAGGATTGAGATCTGGGTAGGTGTCTTTTTTAATTGATCTAGGATATTATATTTAGGTACATTATGGGATAACACATGAGGTCTCATGGGGTTATGGGATGCAATAGGAGGAGGAGTTCCCTGAACAGTAATACGACCTCTTCGTGTAGTGACATCACACGCGGGAGTTCGACCTCTAACAGTTTTGTTGGTATTACAATAGATAGACCACCGATAGATTTGGCTATAGCCCTTATCTAAACCAATTAGGTATGGCCTCTACTCACAAATAATTTCTGACTCATGTTTTCATTGAAAGGTATCAATTTCTGGTCATTTTCGCATACCCTTGGACACAACGAGCTAGGTAATGGTATTTGAATTCACACCTACATGTGATTACTGTGTGTGCCTGTTTGCCCGTGCGGCTATCTTGAAGACACCCTAACCTTATATCATTGCGGTAACTGTTTAAATCTGTAACGCATTCTCTTGATTCCTGTAGTTCACATATGTATATCGGCTTAGGAGTATTTACAGTATCACTACACTTTGACTGCACAATCTATGTTCTTTCCTCAAACATCGATGCAGAAGTTATAATTTGCAAAATTACAAATGATTATAGTGACAACATACAGCAAATCCAAAAAGGGTCGAATGCTTGCTCGTGAATCCTGTGATGAGTCCCTAAATTGGTAGGCAATCTACACTCAGATTTTATGAAATTGAAACTCCCTTGGCATGATCTAAGGATGGCGACAGGTCTACTAGAAGTCGGAGCGTATGGGACAGCTAGCGAACAACAATCTTGGAGGAATGCCTGAGCCTTAGTGGTCAATAAGAACTATTGTGATCTATATAAATATCCTGAAACCCTCAACAGACGCACAGCAGAGTATGCCAACTCAAATTAATATGGTGATCAATAGAAAGGAAGTCTCCAAATGATGCGATCCACAAAGATATTCATTGGCAAACCTCCAGGGTGAAGGTGAATGCAATGCACAACCAAAAATGTTGTAACTTCACCCTAGAACGAACTACTACAAGTGTAGCGTTAAAATCTCAGTCTAAACCCTGTAATCATTGCATTTCACCTACATTCGAACATTATGTCAGCGAGGTTGACCGTCTTGCCTTTGCTGGCTAACTTGAGGACACCCAAGACTTTTTCATTGAGATAACAGTTAAAGCTGCGGGAGTTGTATGGCTATGATTGCAATTGGTAAAGCATTTTCTACAGAATGTTGTGATGTCACTGCCTTCAAGCTAAGATCCAAGGAAATACACTGTTTGCCGGTAAATAGAGTGGGAGGAAGACAATTACACAACGAATTCCTTGGCAGAAATGATTTAAACCCTAAGAGATGTTATTGTTTAAACGTAGAGAGGACAACCAACAGAAAATGAGCACCAGGTTTAGGATTTGGTGGCGAAAACTCAGAATGCAAATCGATTGCAGATTGGATCACATCTTTAAGCATAAATTTAACCCAAACAATCATTTGGAAGATTAAACAACCAACAACATTTGTAGAATCAGAAAGAGAAGCAGAGGAGTAAATTAAACTTTTAATGGAACCTGGTTGCGATGCCGATTCGACAATTTCGTTTCAACTACTACAGTCCAAGCCTTTTCCTGATCTTCTTCACTTTTCTCCTACCTGAAATCCTCCCCTTTGCCTCAACAAGCCTTTTCTTTTATAACACAGCCCCTTCCTTCTTCCAAGGGACTCGGCACGTGATCCCGTGCATCTCCCTCCTCTACTAATATTCTTATTTAATTTAATGATCCCAAAGAAGTTCTTTATTTATTTTATTGTATTTCTTTTTTTTTTTTTTAAATGAAAACACATAATTCCCAACAACATTTAATGACTTTATAGCCGACCAAGCATATTTTATTTAATAAAGTTATAACATTACAACAATCCATAATTGTACAACTTTATTTTAATTTATTTTATTAATTAAGTTGTAAATCACTAATTACAACATAACTTACAACTATTTTATTTATTTAAATATTTATTATAAATAATATTACATTGAACAATACAAAATTTCTTACAACTTTATTTAACAACAACACTTCTAATAAAATAATAATTTATTTATAATGATAATCGACAACTAACGACATTATGCTCATTTATCAACATTTATATTCTTTCGTATAATGATTCTAATAAAAGCACAATGACACCTTACACACTTAGACACTTTCTAACCTAGTTAGACTCCAAGGTGCACTATTACTTGTCCGCAAATCATGATCGAATGACAGACAATGACCAAGAGATAAACTGACAACCAGACCACACTGACATGGGACCTCACGTTAATTCCAACAACTAATCCATTGGTGAAGGCACGCTCAGACCTGTAATCAGGTGGAGTCGATGCCTAGTACCTACATTCCTGCAACAACGCACGGTTAAACATTCAAGATATATATCCACATACAGTCCTATAGTGAATGGAAATCGCAGTGGTGTAGGGTACTCGAAAGCGAGTAATACAACACTGTTCCATTCACGTTTATGTAAAAACAATTAACTATGTTGAACAAGGTATTTGATTACTAGTCAACAACATAAAGCATTCAATCCTCTTACAATCCAATATGTCCATACAACTTGTGAAAACATAAAATGTCAATAGTTAAAACTTCAACAGATGTCATCATAATCATGATCGAATAACACATGGAGCTGAATTAAAATAATTTATAACATCTAATATGTGCATCAAACTGTGATAACATGAAGTATCAGTGGTCAAGCATCATCCTAACGTAAATTCATTATCAGTTATCATAAAACAGAGTGTCCATCGCCCAATAGAGTGTCATAGTGTCCAATCCTACTAGAAAAACCATCAGTCTGACAAACGACAAGGTGAGGGGCACTACAATATCATCCAAATACACTATCACAAACTTCCTCAGGAATGGTTTCAAGACTTCATTCATAAGCCTCATATAAGTACTAAATGCATTTGTAAGCCCAAAGGGCATAACCATCAATTCATAGAGACCATCATTAGTCCTAAATGTTGTCTTCCATTCATCCCAAGGTTTGATCCTAATTTGATGATAGCCACTTTTCAAATCTATCTTTGAGAAATACATAGAACCACTCAAACAATCCATTAAATTAGGCATCCTTAGAATAGGAAACCTGTATCTAATGGTAATCTTATTGATTTCTCTAGAGTCCATACACATTCTCCATTCACTTTCTTTCTTGGGTACTAGGACTATTGGTACAGCACAAGGGCTAAAACTCTACCTTATCAATCCTTTTTCTAGTAACTCTTCAACCTGGTTTCTAACCTCCTCATTTTCCTTGGGAGTCAATCTATATGCAGCCTTGTTTGGAAGGGTAGCTCCTAGAACCAAATCCATATGGTGACTAATGCTTCTCATTGGAGGGAACTCATTAGGTAGATTAGCTACCATAATGTCCATGTGTTCTTTTAATATGTCATGTATCTTATATGGTAAGTCATCCAATTTAGTGGAGGTAAGTACAACCTTGGGATTGAGTACCAATGCATATCCCACTTATTCCTTCTTCAAATCATGTAAAAATTCTTTGCCACTCATCAACATGACCTTGCTACTACTATTTATCTTATTGTCCTCTTCTCCTTTCAAAGGTAGTAGTGTTTGTTTTTTACCATCCTTCCTGAAAGTGTAAATATTATGTCTTCCATCATGTATGGCTTTCTTGTCAAATTGCCAAGGCCTACCAAGAAGCACATGAAAAACATCCATGGACATAATATCACACATAATAGTGTCCTTAAACTACCTATTTGAAACTTTACTGAGGCCTGCTCATCTACCAATAACTAATGCCATTTTTGCAACCAAGAAATTTGATATGGGTTAGGATGTTTGATTCTAGTAAGACCTAGTTTTTCCACCATTTCAATAGACACAAGATTGCCAGTACTATTGTTGTCAATAATAAGTTTGCAACACTTACCTTTAGCCTTGCAATTGGTCTTGAATAAGCCTCTCCTTTGCACATGTTCTTGACTCTCCTTTGTTGGCTTCAGTTTAGTACTCTCTTGAACAACAAAGACTCTTCTATCTTAGGTTCTTCTAACTAATGAGAAGGTGATCCCACACTCTCTTGGTCTACTTGCACAATCTGATTACTTCTCTTAGGCCTTGTGTGACCTTTTTGTGGAAATTCAGGACACTCCCAACCTTTGTGGCTATACTTGCTACACTTAAAACACTTTCCTGAGCAATGAGCTTCCTTGGTAACCTCCTCTTCCAAATGGTTTTCCTCCTCTATTTTGGAAACCTCCTCTCTCTGAATTGGCTTGTCTACTAGAAGTACTTGCCTCTCTACCTTGATGGTGTTGATGTCATCTATTAGAGTGTTGTCCTCTTCCTCTAGCTCCTCTTACTCTACCTCTTCCTTGTTGATTTTTCTTTCTCATAAGCTTCTCCTCTACTTTAATGGAAAACTAATAGGCTTCCTTAAGATTTATAAGGGACAAAAGACTCAATTCATCTTACAAACTGTATATCAATCCATTAAGGTACCTAGATATCTTATCCATATCTTCTTCACTATGACCTAATCTAATTATCAGTTTATAGAACTCCTATGTATATTCCTTCACACTCATCTCTTTCTGATTGAAATTTTGTAACCTTTTCAACATGTTAGTTTGATAGTCTCCTAGAAGAAATTTAGATTTCAATTTGACAACCATTCTATCCCAAGAAGTTATCTTCTTGAAGGCAAGACGACATGTTTGTTTTAATGTTTTAATTATTCGTATTGCATATAAATAGGATGTTTTTTTTTCATTTTTACAAATCAATGTAACAAGATAAATTCACATGTTTCTTCTGCAAGGGAGTCCAGGAAATCTTTGAGAGAAGAATTTTCAAGTCATATTTTACAAAGAAGGAGATGGAAAACAAAAAGACAAGAAAAAATAAGACTACACGAAAGTATTCCGTAGAAACTAGAGCAAGATTGAATGAAGAAGGATTGTAAAAATATCATAAACAAAAACAAGGTATGCATATATTTTCTTGTCTATTTTTAATCTAGGTCATTTTATTTATGCTTTAATATATACATGTATTGATGAATCATGTAGTAGGATGTCATTTAATCTAGGTCACTTGATTTATGCTTAAATATATATTCCTTGATTTCATGTAGCTCTGATGCCATTTAGTTAAAGTCATTCCTCATTCTTCACTATAATCCCCACCTCTCTACCTCGAGATAACTACCTACCTCTCTTTCTCTATCCACCACACTCTCTCAAGTTGCACACTCTCTTTACCTCTACCTCTCCCTCACTGGGGCCTTCGTAACTATCTCTCTCCCTTCTAACTCTCCATATCCCTCTCCCTATATCCAACTCAACTTCATTGTTTTTTCTAAACTGGTAACATATATTTCTATTATAATTCATTAAAAAAATCAAGTTCACTTTTCATATTAGATTATTTCTTTTCTTGATTATTTATTTTTATTTAAAAATTCTTTTATCTAAAAGTTATATTAAAAAGCCACACATCCTAATTTTAAAACAAACTCTTATAGCTGCTTTTTTGTTTTCTTTCTCTAAAATATATTTATAATAATTGTTAGCTTCTTTAATCCAATAAATTTTTATCACGGATATTTATAATAATTGTTAGCTTCTTTAATCCAAGGGGGAAGCCGAAGAAGTCACGGCGACCGTGAGAGTCCCGCCGATAAAAGTTCATCGGAAGGAGTTCGAGAAGTCTCAGCGACAAAGGACTCGTCGGAGTGAGATGAACCATCGGGACCACGAACCGAAGTCTTACCGAAGCAGGAGGTCTGGCCGATGTGCCTGACGATATCGGCGAGAGACAAGGTGTCGGTGTAGGTGAAAGAAGCTTAACCGAAGGAGGAAGTCTGGCCGACAAAGGTTGGTCATCGGCGTGATGGAGTATACCGGCATAAGAAATTTCTTGTGGTCCGATAGAATGAGGTGTTGCCGATAGGCAACGAACCACTAAGGAGATATCGGTGAGAACTTGGCCATCGGGATAAAAGAATAAGGTTCGGCCGATAGTTCATGTCTTTCCGATAGCGAAGACATCCTTGACTTCGGCGAAACACTGGAGGACCTCTTGCCGATAGGGAAGATATAGTCAAATCTTCATCCGCTTCTGCTGGGCACTCTGCATCAAATTGGTATCAGAGCCAATATTCTGAATCACAGCCGTGTATGTCAGACGAAGAATTGGAGATAGAAACAGAGGCTAGCACAATGCCTCCCAAGACGATGAGTAAAGCAGCCATCCAGAAGATGGTGGAAGCAATGCTCGAAGAGAGACTGAAGGAAGAAAGATCCAAAGAGAAGGATGGAAGCACTTCTGAGTCAGAGGAGAATGAAGAAGGAGAAACTGGGGAGAATCCTCAAGGAGAAGGTATGACTGCTGATCAAAAGGCATTTCTGAATGCACTCAAGGGTCATGGAGATAGTGGTGATCCGAAACTGGATGTTCCCACGTTCAATGGGAAACTGGATGGAGATACTCTTGTGGACTGGATTGAAGCCATAAGTAATTACTTTGACTTCAAAGAGTATAGTGACAGTAAGAAAGTAAAGTTTGCAAAGACCAGACTGAGAGGTTCTGCATTGGTTTGGTGGAACTACACTCAATGTGAAAGGGAGAAGGTTGGAAAGAGTCCAATCACCAAGTGGAGCAGAATGGTGGCCATGCTGAGAGCCAAATTTCTACCATGTGATTATGATCTGCAGACTATCAGAAAGTTTAATCATCTTAGGCAGAAAGATATGGACGTGGCTACATACACTGAAGAATTCCACAGATTGAGCATGAGAGCCAATCACAGAGAAGAAGAAAAAGAGATGGTGGCCAGATACCTGGATGGACTGAGGTACAATATACAGGATGAGTTCAGTATGGTGGTTCCCAAGACTGTGGATGAATGTTTTCAGTTAGCCTCTAGGGCAGAGGATAAACTGAAAAGGAGAGGTGATCAAAATAACAGAGGAAGAGGTGGCAGGAACAATAGGGGAAGAGGTAATTTTGGCAGAGGACAGCCAAACAAAGGTGAAAGTTCTAGTCAACAAGAATCACGTTCTGATACAGAACAAAAAGGTGGTGGTTTCAGAGGTTGGAGAAGACCTAATGGCAGAGGAAGAGATGGTGGTGCAGGCAGAGGACGTGGAGTCTTCACTGGAAGATGTTACAACTGCAATCAAGTAGGCCACACTGCAAGTAAGTGCCCTGAGAAGGCGTCTAGCTCTCATGACGGTGGGAGAAGGAACCAACTATTGCAGGAGGATGATTGTCAAAGTGTAAACTCACCAATTGGTAGTGCTGCACCAGTGCTTGAAGGAGAGAATATGATGATTAAGAGGACCCTCGTGAAGATGCCATTGAAGCAGGAGCCCCCACAAAGGAAGAATCTCTTCAGAACCCAAGGAATAGCATATGGTAAGCTCTGTAAAATCATTGTTGATTCAGGTTCTACTGAAAATGTAGTGTCTACTGAAATGGTAGAAAAGTGTAGACTGAAAAGATTACCCCATCTTAATCCTCACAAAATATCTTGGTTGAATAAGAATCAGAACTATTTGGTGGAAGAACAAACTTGGGTAGAGTTTGAACTAGGTGATTATAGGGATAAGGTGCTATGTGAAATTATTCCTATGGATGCTTGTCACCTTCTTCTTGGACGACCTTGGCAGTATGATGTGAAGGCACTGCATGATGGTGAAAAGAATACATATATGATCACCAAGAATGGTAAGAAGTTTCAGATGGATCCCTTACCAGAGCAGGTTGGAGAGAAGAGCAATGACAACAGTGTCATGTTAGTGAGTGGCAAAGAGTTCCTACAACTCATGAAGGAGAAGGATACCCAAGGGTATGCACTGATGATGAAGCCTGTATCCAATCAGCAAAGCAAACAGCAGAAGGAGATCCCATTGGAAGTGCAACAATTACTGGATAAGTACCAAGATCTTGTGGTAGAGGATACTCCTAACTCCTTACCACCTATGAGGGACATAAGTCATCAGATTGACTTGATTCCTGGAGCCAGATTACCCAACAAAACTGCCTACAAGTTGACACCACAGCAGAATGGAGAAGTAGGTAGACAGATTCAAGAACTTTTGGAGAAAGGTTTGATTAGGAAAAGTCTTAGTCCATGTGCAGTCCCTAGTGTACTTGCTCCTAAGAAAGATGGCAAATGGAGATTATGCACAGATTCAAGGGCTATCAATAAGATCACCATAAGGTATAGATTTCCTATGCCAAGAATTGAGGATCTGTTGGACTATCTTGGTGGTTCATGTTACTATTCCAAGATTGATTTGAAATCTGGTTATCACCAGATCAGAATAAGGCAGGGAGATGAATGGAAGACTGCTTTCAAAACAAATGAAGGTCTCTATGAGTGGCTTGTCATGCCATTTGGTCTCAGTAATGCTCCAAGCACTTTCATGCGGTTGATGAATGAGGTACTTGTAGAATTTATTGGAAAATTTGTTATTGTTTATCTTGATGACATATTGATTTTCAGCAGGACCAAAGAAGAGCATGTGAAGCATCTTGGACAGGTGTTAAAGAAATTGCATGAGAGTAAGTTGATGATCAACTTGGATAAATGTGATTTTATGAAAACTGAACTAGTGTATCTTGGATTTGTGATTTCCAATGGCTGTTTGAAAATGGATCCTACAAAAGTTGAGGCTATTCTCAATTGGCCTACTCCTAAGACAGTAGGAGATGTAAGAAGTTTTCATGGTTTGGCAACTTTTTACAGGAAGTTCATTAAAGGGTTCAGTCACATAAGTGCTCCTATTCTCAATACCATCAAGGGTGGAGTGAAGTGTAAATTTCAATGGACAAAACAAGCAGATGATAGTTTTGAACTGTTGAAACAGAAAGTGGCCGAGTTACCTACGTTGGTACTCCCTGATTTTGACAAAGTATTTGTTGTGGAATGTGATGCAAGCCAACAGGCTATAGGTGCTGTTCTTAGTCAGGAAGGACATCCAGTAGCATTCTTTTCAGAGAAGTTGAATGAGGCCAAACAGAGGTATTCTACCTATGACCTAGAGTTGTATGCAATGGTGCAAGCTCTAAAAAAATGGAGACATTATTTACTGCCAAAAGAGTTCATTGTTTTTACTGACAACCATGCTCTTAGCTTCCTAAATAGTCAAGAAAAGTTGAATCATAGGCACGTTAAGTGGATGGAACAATTGCAGGCCTATACCTTCACTATTAAGCATAAGAAAGGTGTTGCCAACAAAGTGGCAGATGCTTTGAGTAGAAGGATACTGGTCATACAGGAAGTACAAATGGAACATATGGGTCTAGAATGTCTGAAGGAGTTGTACAAGGATGATGCAGATTTCAAGGCTGCCTATGAAGTGTGTGCAAGTTTGGCTAACACTTTTCATGGCGAGTATTCTGATTTTGTGCTGCAAGAAGGGCTCCTATTTAAAGGTAGTTTGTTGTGTGTTCCTAAATGTTCAATGAGGGACAATATCGTCAAGGAGAAGCACAATGGAGCCTTAGGAGGACATTTTGGGTTGGACAAGACTTTGGAACAAGTCACCAGGTTCTATTATTGGCCCAAGGTACAGACAGATGTAAGGAGATATGTTGCCAGCTGTACCATATGTCAAAAGGCCAAGGGTATGTCTTCTAATGCTGGTTTGTACCAACCACTGCCCATTCCCACCAGACCTTGGGAAAGCATTAGTATGGACTTTGTGCTTGGTCTTCCTAGGACAGCAAGGGGTGTAGACAGTGTTTTTGTCATTGTGGATAGATTCAGTAAGATGGCTCATTTTGTGCCATGCAAATGCACAAATGATGCATCTCAGATTGCTGGTCTCTTTTTCAGAGAGGTGGTCAGAATTCATGGTTTACCCCTATCAATTGTTACTGATAGAGATTCCAAATTTGTTGGTCATTTTTGGAGGACCTTATGGAGAAAATTGGGCACTCAGTTGTCTTTTTCATCAGCCTACCATCCCCAGACTGATGGTCAGACTGAGGTTGTTAATAGGTCCTTGGGAAACCTTTTGCGATGCCTTACCAAACAGCATGGATTAGCATGGGATTTAGTGATCAGTCAAGCTGAATATGCTTATAATGATTCAAGAAACAGAAGTACTGGGAAAAGCCCTTTTGAAATAGTTTATGGTTTCCACCCAAGAGGACCACTTGAACTCAAAGACCTCCAAGGATGGGATCAAAGGAGTGCTCTAGGAGAAGACTTTGCTGCTACCATGAAAACAGTACATGATCAGGTCAAGCTTCAGTTGGAGAAAACTGTCTCCAAGTACAAGGATAGAGCAGATCTGAAGCGAAGGGAGGTACAGTTCCAGGTAGGAGATTTGGTGATGGCCTACCTCAGAAAGGAAAGATTACCTAAGGGGCAACCAACCAAATTGTTGATGAAGAAGATAGGACCTTGTAAGGTAGTGCATAAATTTGGTCCAAATGCATATGAAATAGAATTACCATCTGGCCTTGGTATCTCTCCCATTTTCAATGTTGCAGACCTGTTCCCTTTTAGACCTCCATTACATGCTGAAGATAACTCAGATGCTGTGATTGAAGATGAAGACTGGATCAAAGATTTACCTCCAAGTAAGCCTTTGCAATTGGAATGCATTTTGGATTCCAAAATTGTTAAGAAGACAAGAAAAGGGGTATACAAAGACTACTTGGTCAAGTGGCAGGATCTTCCTGATTCAGAGGCAACCTGGATGAGTGAAGCCGATATTCTAAAGCATGGGAAGACACTTCAGCAGTTAGCAACTCAAGGGACTTGAGTTTTTCCTGCAGGGGGAGTATGGTGCAGGAGCACATTCTCTGTAGTGCAGGATCATCTTTTCTTTTGTTGTCTCATAAGGCTCTTAAGCCATTTCATTTTGTAATAAGGGTCAATTTGGTCCCATGAATGTAATTGTGCAAGGCACACATGTAGTTTTGCTTGTATGACGGGTAAACCAACGGCTAACTGATTTGAAAATCAGTTTGCACGGTTGGAGGGGATAACTGCTGTCTCTACATCTTCTTTAGAGGCAGGTTGTATGTCACACGGAGCAGGGAGAGAAGTGTGTATTACAACAAGTTCTTTTTTGATAACTAAAAAAAGAGAGTTCTGGGTATGATCTGTGTTGATTTTCTTGGTTGTTCTTAGTGATTTGATATCTTTATCCTGATTTTGTAAATAGAACCCTAACCGGATGCTATCCGTCAATCCATAGTGACTCTGTAGTGTGCAGACGGTGTAAAACCCACGGTTCCACAGTGGCTGGTTCGTAACCTAGGAGTAGGGTTTTGATTCATACATGGAGGCCCTTTCCTCTGTCCACTGAAGCCCTGTATAGTAACAGTGGGATGGGGGAAAGACTTCTCACGTTTGTTGTTGTTGAATTCTTACCCAGGAAGCCAGCGAACTCAGTCAAGTTCGACTAGACATCGTCATGTGGCTAGTCGGGAAATCGGAGTGAAATTGGATAGTTTTGATGTGGGATCAGATTGCTACAAGTGATCGAGGGTTTGATAAATGAAACGGCCTAATTCCGTTGTTCTGTCGAAGGGAATTCTGGTTCGGCGCCTCAGAACAGTTGGAGATCCATCGGCGTGAAAGGCCCTCCGTCTTGCCGAAGATTGGTATAGTGCCGGAGACACATACCATTGTTATTCGCATCGGTGAGAGAAACGATATCGGGCTAAGGAAAATACACTTAGCCGACGGTATACAGTTTCACCGATCGGTGAGACATCCTCGGAGTATTGCCGATAAAGAGTATCGGCGTGAGGAACCTTGTCGGGGGAAGCCGAAGAAGTCACGGCGACCGTGAGAGTCCCGCCGATAAAAGTTCATCGGAAGGAGTTCGAGAAGTCTCAGCGACAAAGGACTCGTCGGAGTGAGATGAACCATCGGGACCACGAACCGAAGTCTTACCGAAGCAGGAGGTCTGGCCGATGTGCCTGACGATATCGGCGAGAGACAAGGTGTCGGTGTAGGTGAAAGAAGCTTCACCGAAGGAGGAAGTCTGGCTGACAAAGGTTGGTCATCGGCGTGATGGAGTATACCGGCATAAGAAATTTCTCGTGGTCTGATAGAATGAGGTGTTGCCGATAGGCAACGAACCACTAAGGAGATATCGGTGAGAACTTGGCCATCGGGATAAAAGAATAAGGTTCGGCCGATAGTTCATGTCTTTCCGATAGCGAAGACATCCTTGACTTCGGCGAAACACTGGAGGACCTCTTGCCGATAGGGAAGATATAGTCAAATCTTCATCCGCTTTTGCTGGGCACTCTGCATCAGCTGGACAACCTAGATGTGCTGATAGGAGGTCAATGAATAAAACTGCAAAGGAAATAATTGCTCATTTCAGTAATCTTGATACACTTGGCTGAACCCAATTGTTATCAATTGTAGTTCTTAGTAATGAGCTACATGAGCCATTACAATTGTTGGGTGTCGATTTGTCATTAAAAAAGGAGAAAGGTTCACACCGAAAAAAGATATTGTTGAAAATGTTAAAGAAGGTTTGTCTTCCATCAGGAAACAATCTTGATCTATGGATAATTCCATTTCAAGAAGAGTGATGTTGATAGGTATTTTAAGTAAAAAATGTCCAAAAAAAGAAAATTGTCTTCAATTTCAACTGAGATTGGTTTCAATAGAAAGACAATAACAAAATATGTGAAAAGGAGAAAATCATTGTATGATAGTACCTTGGAAGGCAATTGGGCAATTATGTGTAGAGCTCCTCGATCTAAGAATATTCAAGAAGTTGTTACCAACTTCATCTCAACCTTTTGAAATGATAATGCTTGTGCTTCATCAAATAGTAGAGATGTTATCCAACATAGAATTGGGCCCAATAGTTATGAGCTACATACAAAACATTGGCTAGACATAACACAACATGAGATGTATGTGAACTTTTGTAATTCAAATCCAAATATAAAGATTGGGCAAATAATGTTTGAAAGGTTAAGGCCATATTATGTGAAGACAAAAAAGGTTTCTGAAACTTGTTGTTGTCATTATCATATTGAATTTGATCTCTACTACCAGGTGTTTCGAAATACTTGTGAAGATAGTGATGGTTTTGTAAATGCACCTCCTAAATAGGAAAGTCAGTTCATAGCATCCATCTTATGTGATAAATTAGATGATCATAATAGAAATGGTCAAATAAATGGCATAAAAGGTCATTGTGAAACATGTGAAAATTTGGCTAAAATGCCTTTGAGAAATGAAGATATTGACCTAATAAAGTTGGTAAATTAGAAGAGGTATAGGTACATAAAGTTTCAAACAAAAAATGGGAAAGAATCCACAAGGTTAGATTATCCAGAAGAGGAGATACCTATTGGAACATTTATGGAAAATTTTTGTAAATTGATTCAACCATACATACATCATGTTTTTTTTTGCTAAGTGGCAAGCACAATAGTTTCAAACATTAAGAGATACTTTCCCACCTGGAACAATTTTATCAGTAGTCGAATTTGCATAAAATTACTCTTTTGTACATCAAAAAGAGATTCAATCACAATATTACTTTTTAGAGCAGAACACTATTATGGTGCATGTGTGTTATCGACTTGCACAATTGGATTTGTATGGTGTTGAAAGTACATTTCAAGCACGAGTCATCAAGGAAGAATATCACTTTTATATTAGTGATTATAAAGAGCATGACACACTACTTGTACAACATTGCTTTAAGATTTTTTTAGATGTTTGGCAAGTAGGGGTGTAAATTTTGAAAGGCATTTTGTATGGTCAGATGGATGTGTGTCACAATTCAAATCATCAAGGCCATTTTATCCACTATGCAGATATCATCGAAATGACAATATACCACATGTTTGGAGTTTCTTTGAGAGTGAGCATGGAAAGGGTGAACATGATGGCGCAGCATCTTGCATCAAACATTCTTTAAGGAAACATTAAATGAAATATGATGGAGACCATATAAATGATGCACATGATGTTGTTAAATGGTGTAAGTTACACTTTTCACCAAATGAGACTGACACATCTTCAAGAACAAACAGATACATTCCACATAGAGTGTTTTGGGAGATATCAGGAAAGTATTGTTTGAATTTATTTAATGTAAATGTACTTTAAATATATATTCATGTATATGATATATGTGTACACAAAAGTTTGTTTATTTTACTTTGAATTTAATTATTTAGATATATTATATTCATAATGTACTTGATATATAATAAATTTGTAGGTGTGGATAGAAGATCAATGCATGGATGCAAGAGGGTAGAGAAAACAAGATCTTTGTATTGTGTCATGAGTACAAATATCCCTACATAGACGTTGCGCACTAGGAATTACTGTTGTTTTTGTTATGAGTACATGTTGGGAGATTTTTAGAATTGTAAGAACCAACAACATGGATATGTTAGTGAATGGGAAAATGTGCCACTAGTTGTTACCAACACATACAATGAAGATGAGGATGAAATATTTGAAGGAATTCCTTTTATTTCAATTGATTATAACCGTATTTCAGGATTGATTAAAAAAGGTATGTGTGAACATATATATATTATATAAGGTATCTCTAAATTTTTTAAGTTAGAAATTTTGGACATGTAAATTTGGTTCAGGAGATGTTTTTGCAGTCATGGTAGAGGCTGGAAATAAAGAACAAGTTAGTTACTATTTATTGTGTAGTATAGAAGAGAGGCAAAAGCTAATAAATCTAAAAACAAGTGATGGAATGGTGTTTCCCATAGGTTTAACATTATTTTAATATATTTTAAAATAATTTTCAATTTGTTGCATATGTACATGTCAAGTACCTCAAGAGTGATTTAGAATGTGTTCAATTTTTATATTTGAATTTATGTTATGTCTTACCAAGCAATGCTAATGCTATACATGTTCATAGATACATGTAGGTTACATTTACCTTGAAAATGTTATGTCTTACCGTGGAATGTTGTTTCCCACAGGTTCAGTTGTAGTGCAAGGGACATATCTCAAACAAGTCAAGATTGTTCAACATGGGATTCACTTTATTGATTTTCAACCTAATAACAAGGTATATTAGTATAGCCACCTCGTAATTGCTACCGGCCTAACTCTTCATATAGTTTCAAACACACGTTGTCATCGTAAGTCGAGACTACATAGCGAAGATCATCAGAGAATATTAGTTGTCATTGAAGAGCGAGCTGAACCACTTGATGTGGTATGAAAAATATGGATTAAGAACTTACAATTTTTAATGTTTTGAAGACCTAAATTTACTATTTATATGTATGTTCATGTATTAATTATTTTACAATTGATGCAAGTTAAATTAATAGTTCTTTTGTTGAACAAATTTTAAATTTCAACATGCAATTCTTAATGTACAAATGATCTCTATATTATAAGTCATGTAGAGAATGCTCTAGATTCTTATTCAAGCATGCACAATATGATAATTTTTGAACAATTTTATTTAATGCTATATATGCTCTTTCAACTGTGCTACAAATTATATTTACATGTATATGCACTAGAGATATCACAATATAAATAAAATTAAAATCAAAGTTTTCAACATCAATGCACAAATCATCACTACACAAGTGAAAGTATCAACCTGTCATGTGATGACCTCACCATGATGGTCATACAAGAGGGTAGAGTTGTCTCTAACCATGAGGAGGATCAAAGGTTGTCTTAGTGAAGCACATGGCAATGGAAGTAATTCATTCGATTACCATCAAAGTAACTAGATCTATGACTTAAAAAGTAAACTTTAAGGTATAAAATAAATTTATTATTTCAAATACTGGTCATGATTTAGTTACGAGAAGGAAAGATATATATATATAGGTTATCTCAATTGTATGCTAGTTCTTTTTTGGGTGCTTTTCTTCTCAACACATAGCAAAAACTAAAAACTACATAAAAAGAATTTTGTGCTTTGAAATCACAAGACAAATTGAAGAATATTTCTAAACATAACCTGTTATTTATACCTTCACTAGTTACATGTGTTTTTTGTATACATTAACAAGTGTAATATTTTCTTCATGGATTTTGTTGCCCATTTTGCTATACATAAATGGAACTAAGACTTTATGCTTAGATTGTTATAAGGAATGAGAAGAATAATTTTGAAATGTTTTTTGTTTATTCACTTGTTGTTGCATGTAATGTTTTTATGTTCAATATGGAATTAATTCCTCATATTTTCTTGTGCGTTAAAAGATAAATTGTCAAATACTCCCTTTACCACTGATGTTACATCCATAAACAAAGAACTATGTGTCTATGTTAATTACATAGCATTTAGTATTTCTTTTCCTTTTTCTACATTTAGTTTGAGGAATCTTGTAACATAGTTTCTTGTGCAAACATATTTAGGAATCCCCATTTTCCTTTAAATCTTTTTCCCTTTTTTTTTACTTTCATACTTTTAGGTTAAAAGTGTACAAAGGAGCTCCCCTCATAAATGTAGAGAAAAAATTATCTTAATAGGCCCATTTCCAATAGTTATAAGTTAAGGCTTTCTCATTGGAGAGGAAGGATTTGGCCTGATTGCATTGGAATGATATGTGTGGACATTAACTAACAAGACCATTAAAATTGAAACATGTCACTAAGAATTCAAAGAAGACCTATTTGGAACATTGATTAAGGAGCTATATTTAAAATGGAACCTCTCTAAAGGAAGTTGTTGCAAAAAAATTGTTGAATTACGACTAGCTTGATGATCTCAATGCTCCTATTATCACTTGAAATCGGATTAGTACTTATCACTTTGAAATTAGGAGACATTGGCCTTGAAAATTCAAATTCAAATTTAATAATTTTGTAATGAAATTATGCCAACTTGAGGAAACTTCATATTTTTTCTCTAGATAGGAATGTATATAAACCTAGTGAATTAATATTGTAAGGTGGTTGGTAATCATTCATTCATATTTTATTATTCAAATACTATTAATTTTTGCATCTATCTTTACTTGTTTTGTAGTTTTCCAATCTAAGTTATGTTGTTTTGAAATCTTATCAACACTTCACTTAAGCATTTGATTAATCCAATTGAGTGCTTCTTAGCATATATTTAGTCTTGTTGGTGGTGAGGTTGTATATTCAACTTGAGCTTTCCAATCAAGTACTTTATGAAATATATTTTACAATAAGGCTTTGATGGTTTGTGTGTTCAATCTATGTAGGGAATATGGTGATTATCTACACTTATCTACATAGTTGGTCAATCCCTATGAGATTGTACCATTGTGAATTCTAATCTAAATACTACTCAAGCAAGAGTAAATACATTTTTCTCTCTTCCCTTTATTCTTTTGTATTAAAATTAGTTAGAATTAAGATTAGATTAGCATTTAGATTAGAATTTTTATTGATCTAAATTGGTGCCCTATCTTTAAATTGTTAAATTCCTTTGGTTGAAAGTCTCTATCATTGTTTGTTAGCATAGGAACAAGTATGTGAATATGACAAATGTAATGAAATGAGTGCTAAATCAAGTGAACTTAATTGGTAAATTTTAATTTGTTGTTAATTAGTAGGCATAATTCACCAATGTCAATATGTCTAGAACACAAGGAAGTCTATCATTTATCCAACAAATTCAACCTTAAATGTCAAGGAATTAATTTTACCAATGTCATTATATTTAACATGCTTTTAGCTCAACCCACTACTCATAACAACTAACTTAACCAAAAGAGTTTGTATCAATCCATAAGCTACAATATTAGCTAACACAAGATTTATAATCTTTAGACATATCATAATATTTCTATGATATCAATCAAATATCACCACATAATCACTAAGTTAGGAGATGATTGTTGTCAATCAAGATTGCGCCACTAGCCAAGTCAAGCTTGACTATCCTATTGGAACATGGAAACCCTCCCAGATTATGGGTGATCTATGTCGAGAGGGAATCTCTAGAGTGAGTTGGTTCTCCTTATGATTTCCTAAACTACTGACTTGCAGAGGATAAGGGAGATAGAACAACTGAAATGCAAAACTAACTTTAATCTAAATGAATATCTTCACTCACAAATAGCCCTTTACACTCTAACTTTCACAACCCCACCTTTGAGACTTGATCCTAAAATAATTTGTAAAATGGTTCAAGTTGAACATAGATTACAACCAGGACCAAAAGTAAATCCTACAACAAGAGACACAACAAAGGACATGAAACTGCCACAATGAGATATCAAATCAAACTGCAAAGAGATGATAAATTTATGGGATAGGAAAGTTTGTTGTATTAAACTGGAAGGAGTAGAATGCAAAAATAACATGAGCCAACCCTTGTATACAACTCTCTGCCTCTGCTCAAGAGAGAATAAATTATAACAACTAACTAAGAAAAACTAAGTTTTTCTCTTGTAAATGCCTCCAAGAGATCTCTCCAAAAGAACCAGAAATCCATTTTCGTGATCCATCAAAAAGCTAAAAATAAAGCCCTCAATCTGCCACCAATCTGACTCCAAACTAAAGAATAAAATAGCCAAACTATCCCCCTAGGTGGCCCCACCAAAATTTGCTTTAAAACATGCCTTCACTGCCCAATAAAAGTACAAATTTATCTTCTTCTACCTAATTTCTCCTAGAGAGAAAATCAAATCTAAAAGATTGTGAGTAGATTCCTTTTTCTTAGCTAAATAAAATAGCATTTATTTTAAAGCAATTTATAAAATATATCTTTAAAACAAAGCTTTACATTAGATTGCAGTTTCATTTTTCATCCTTATCTTGATTTGATCTTGATTTTGTAAATAAAAATACAAGGCCTATTTGTTTTAGTTTGCCAAGTACATTACATTTTGGGTCACTTGATTTTTCTAAAAAAAACATAAAAAATACAAGGCATTGCATACAATTTGCAAAAATAAAAGCCTTTGAGGGTTTCCTTTCTGTCTGATCTGCACTTGGTTTCTAAGGTCATAACACTTATGACCCATCCAAAGGGGACTAAGTGGGATTTAAGGCTCATTGGCTTCCATATGATCTTCATAAAAATGCTAAGGCAAATGACCTTTTTTCAAGGTGATCCAAAAGGGCTTTATGGCACTAAAGCAAGATAAATGCCTAGGCAAACAAGTGACAGTGTAAGACCCCCATGATGGCATTAGTTTGGTACTTCAAATGAAAATTTCATGTGATAAATACCACATTCAACCTTAGGGCTTCTTGAAACCCTAAAACAAAATCATTTCGAAGACCTAATTTCTCGGCCTATTCTCATTCTCAAACTTTGGAAACTCTGCTTTGCACACTGGCCACTAATGCTAGGGTTTGGGCCAGCAACTTCATTTTATTGTGTCTTTGGGCATGATTCTTTATTGGTCTTATGCAAAAAATAAAAGTAAAGACCATCTGATGCTAATACGTTTCACATTCTTTGATTTGTTTCAATTTTTCTGAGGTGAAAATGGTTGTCAAACTGTCACTTCCTTTTTGTACTCTGGCCGCCATTATTGCATTCCTGAGAGAGGAAAATGAAGTTAAAAGAAGACTTTTGGCTCTGCAACATTATGCACTTTTTCTTAACAAGGTAGCACTCCTATCAGTTACTTTATTTATCATTTCCATGGCATTCTATAGCTGGGTTTATCAATGAAAATGAAATGGTTTTTTTTAACTCTCAAAGAAAGAAAGCATCTTAGGGTTTTATCTCTCATGATGGCATCTTTGTGTGTGTGCATGACTGCATCTATGCATTTGGCATTGTTTCTAAGATTTAGACATATGAAAGTTTTCTTTCATCTCTATATATCTTATATTTTATCTTACCATCCTTAGTGGGTTCAAGTAGAAGCTACTTCGGCCACCATTGTTTTATATTTTAGCATTCTGTATCTATTCTTCATCAAAAGACTGTGACCTGTACAACAAATTTGATGCATTCTTGCCTCTGAATTCCATTGTCATTTCTCCTCTTGCTCATGGCTTCGAACTTCATATGACTTCATGCTTCCTACACAAGCAAGCTTTATTTTAACTTATGAAAATACATGCCTCCTTGGAACTTTAATATGCAACCTTCTGTATATTGATGGCCGTGATCTACTATCTAGTTTTTGCGCATTTCATTATATTTTGTCAGCAACGTGAGGCTGATATGGCATTAAAATTAGTAGCAGCTGTGTACTTTCTGAGCATATTTCCTTTTGTTCTTGCTATTTTGGGTTGATACCCTAATGGGCTAACATATCATGAGAATAAAGATGTCTACTCTTTCTCTCTCTATGCAAAAAATGAATCCTTCATTTGGCACTGTGTTAGTCGTGATGTTGATGACAAAAAAAATAAATGGTCCCTTTTCTTTGGCCATTTTCTTTATATAGAGAAAGATGAAACTATATTAAATGATTATGACTCCTTTATCCGACTGTATAGCTTGAACACCTCTATATATGGCTTTCCTTTGCATAAGGATGCTTGTGTCTTTCAATGACAAAACAAGTCTTTATTTGCTGGTGTCTATTCATTTTTTATGTGTTATCCTCTCATGCAAATAAGCATCACTGTAGATTCTTGATAGCTATACTTATACTTATGATCCTCCTTTCATATTAGAAAGCTATTAGGGTACTCATATTGCATTGTTGCTAGCTGATAGATCATGACTGTTCTAGCTGCATACTCTATTAATATCAAAATGATACATACATATTCATTATTGTCCATCTGTTTCCTTGACAAGGACTGAATAGGACATGTGGTTGCACTTGTGTACAAATATCATTGAGAAGACACCTTTTGTGTTGGCATCGAATATTCCTTTCACTAATGAGTAACTTATTCTGAACTTACATCTCCTATAGATAAATAGCATTTTCATGGAGTGCTTTTACTGATTTTTGTATACACTTGATATGGTTATTGCAGAATATAGCATATATGCTTGAGATTGATTCAGTCAACTGTTTCTTTGACTACATGACAAATATGTTCATTTGCTACTACATAGAAGCTGATATACTTTGATACTGTCCATTTGATCTGCATTATTTGATGCAATCTACATTCTATTCCATCACTGTGGTTGTCTAAAATATGGTCATGGCTAAAAGTAATTTGTTTTGATTCTCTTGAATGATTGTTATTGATATCATCTTTTACACTGTGTGACTGCCACAGTTATCTCTTAGTCTCAGCAAAACAATACTTGATGCAATGAAAGAGCTTGTTTCATCTTTGTGGCTAATTCATATGCATAACATGTTGAGACTGAGGTTCTTTCATTGTATCATGGATGTTTCTGAGTATACTTGCATTGCATCTCCATACCTACTATAACAGCTGCACTGAATATTCTTTTTTGATCAGCAACAGGGCTATAATGTTGTCCTCATGCATTGAATACTTGTACTCTCTATCTCCTTAATGGCTATTTATGTACTGTCACTCATGATCTCTTGATTATCATGTTTTGATCTCATGCATTGGATGTTGTTGTCTTATGAGTTCAGTTTATCCTCATGGTTTCTCTTCATTTTTTGAACTACAATAATGAGTATAATCTATCCTTGAAATCAATGCATAAGATTAATGATCTCAATTCCATTTCATCCCCTTTGAGAATCGGGGGGGGGGGGGGGGGAGCATGCCGGGCTTAACCCTTGTGGGAGCCCACTTTATACCACATGCTGAATTGTCTTCTAAACAGTGACATACTTATCCTACACCTGCACATGAAACAAACACATTAGACAAAATAAATGAGGTTCAGTGATTGTTTCTTTCTCAAATCCTCTTGCATGTGAATGATGTTCGTGGATCAGCATAGTATAGACAAAGTGTTATGTCTCTTCCGATAGGATATAAAGATCTCATAACCGAAGCTCTAATAGGACCCTCCCACATTTTTGCAGATTCATATCAAAGATCAGAAGCAGGAAAGAAGACCACTTTGAAGATTGACAACATCCAAGGCAATGATGGCTATGACCTTCTCTTTTGTCATCATTAGATGCATAATATTTTTCTTTATATCTGCATATGTTCAACTATAACCACAGCTTGTGTGGGACATATGATATGTCATTATTTCTTTCAATTTAATGCTTATTCTTTTATATATTTCAACTTGTAAATTAATAATCACTGTGGTGAATAAAATACTTATCTCTCTTGAATTTTTTGCAATGCAATGAATGATATGAAATCTTTTCCTCGTTTGAACAATTGAACTATATTTAACAATGAAACACAATAACTATGCAAATAACTCATAACAGAAGAATGTTAACCTTCACTCAAAAAATGAATTTGTCGCACCCGCTCAACCAATTTTGAGCTGTGGTGAAACAATGGTAACATTTCTGGTGACTTCTGCTATATGCTTGCCTAGTAAGCATTGGATCAGTTGCCTTGAACATCCATTGGGCATTGAGCCATACTTTTCTCTTCTTATACTTAGAAAAACACTGCAATTTCAATTCTCCAACAGTTCAAATAGTAACAAAAAACTGAAAACAAACACAACTAAAAGAAAACTAATAGGCCCTAATGGCCAAAACAACTGTACAACAGGGAAACAAAACTAACTAAAAAAAATGTGCACTGAGCACTTATTAACTAAAAATACTAACTCTAACCTACTTAACTAGCCAATGTGACTGATCAGACAAAACCATTCACTGTTTGGGTGAAATAATTGCTCTTCCTAACCAATATGCGATACTTATGAATGGTCCAAAAGAGGTAAAATAAAAACAAATAACCAGCACAATGTTGTAGTACCTTTCTGAGCAGAAACATGTCGTCACTTACCCACATGCCTGTCTAATCACATAAGCCAGTAGGCTGATTGAACTCAACCTTATACTCTCCTTGGCCTGAAGTAGTATCAATAGGAAGTTGCTCTCTCGTTGGTTGCCAACCCAGCTAGATACCTAAGAGGGCACCCTCTCAAAGGCTTTGGATTGAAAACAATAGCATTATCTAGACCTTACATGATAATCCACCATATTGCTTCCTCCTCCTCAGTCAATGGATCATCCTCCTCGGTCAAGGTTGCTAATAGCTTATCAAAATTATCAAGACTTAAAAAATTCTTAGCAAGAGCTACACTCTGCTCAAAATACTCATTATGACATGAGGAGCTACATTCTGAGACAAAAGTCTCTTTAGTAAATGAAGGCAAGAATTCAAGTAGTGAACTAACCTCTTTATCAATCTGCATGTCATCTATTTGTATCTTATCGTCAAAGCCCTCTACACCATAGAAAGGCATTCTCTCTTCTGACTAATCTAGATTTTGTTGCAAGTTAGTCTACTCTACAGTCTCTTCCATTTGCTTGTTAAGCTGCTACAAATAACCATCCTCAATCAATTCAAGCATATCATCTAAATGTGAGCAGAAAAGTTCAATTTCTGCTTGAAACGGATCATCCTCAAGCTCTTGATCATCTAAATCAAGACTGTCCTCACAAGTATATCCTTGGATCAACACCTCATTGTCTGAGTGGTCCTTGTTACTGTGGTGATCAGGACTTGGTATAGTCATGCCACTCCCACTTTCATGCACAAACTCAGGAAGCTCACCAAACAAGTTAGTTGCAAGCTCATGACAACTTTCACTAAGCTTATTGTGATCCAACACATGTTCTTCTTTATTTCCCTCTTCTTTATCTATGTTATTATCATGTTGATGATCTTTGCTCATCAACTCCTTGCTATGTTGAGGACTTTCTTGCTATTATGAAATTGTTGTCTCTGACATGAGCATGTATTCCTCTCCCAGCTCCACAAAATCAGCTAACTAATTCAACAAAGAAATTGATTACTCCTCCTTATGTAGTGTTTTCTGTGATGGAATTTGGGCATTTGGTTTCTACAATTTCAAACTTTCACCCTCCAATTTATGCATCCTTCTTTCATGCATCTTATTAACAACATTAGAAAAGTTTTGAAAGGAATCAAAATGTAAGGGATTTAGGGTCAGGTTTGGATCAATATTCTCCTCTAATGCATCATGTTTATAAGTAGTTGTAGAAATAGCACAAATGGTAGCAACCTCCTGATTTGCATTTGATTTGCCTGGTTGATCATCTTTCATAAGGCAAGGAAGGTCATTAGGGCAATCATTGAAATGTTCATCAGAAGAAGCCTTTACTTGCTTGATCCATTTCTTCTCTAACTGATATTTCTCCAAAGCTACATGCAGTAAATTCACCGGCCTAGCTCCCTTCTGATGGTTAATGGACTAGCCTCAAATGCTAACAGGTTTCTCAGCAAAATCAAATCCTCTGAGATTTGGGATTTTGACTTTCTGAGGAATCTGTTTGCATTCAGGACTAAGGGAAAAGGGTTCATTTTGCTTGAAACTTGAAATTTCAGCTTTAGGGGCACAAAGAGGTTCATTCTATTTGAAACTTGGAAAGTTATACTTACATACCTCTTGCTAAGTAGGTTGTTCTAGAATAGCAGGGGCTGCTTGGGCTCAAGCCAGTAAAGACTTGATTTGTGCAGTTGCCTCTCACTCTAGATTGACTTTAAACTATCTCTTTTGTGTCTCCCACTCGTGATCAGAAATAAAGATCTCACAGGGTGGTTGTTCTAGCTATTGGAGGTAAACTTGGTGAATCAACTCTTACAGCTACCAATCAGAGTCTTCATATGGCCTTGCTTGAAATCTCCTTTCCTATTGGTACTGATAACTGTTCATTCTTGCAATTTCCTGCTCATACTGTACTCTTTGTGCCTCCAACTCCTACTTATGTAGATAGGCTTGATAAGCTAGTTCCTCCTAGTGTTGTTTATGCTCACGCAGTCTTCTAATCTCCTCCATTTGCTTGTTAAGGTCTGACACAATGTCTTTGAGCTCATTAATTTCAAACTATTTTATCTGGTAAGAAGGCTGACTAAGAGATTGGGCTGGAATGGGCATGCGGTAAGCATCCTAAGTATTTGGACTAAAACCAGCATTATGACTGCTTGTGTATGGTTGGTAAGGAGACTAAGCAGGGGTGGGTGGGTGGCAAGTATGTTGTGAATGCTGGTATACAGTTTTCGCATGGCTGTTCAGAATAAAACTAGCTGCCTAATTGCTTTGATATAGCTGATAAGATGGTGGAACATCAACACTTTCATGATATGATGGATGATATGAATTGATCATCTTGAAACTAGAAGATTAACATTTAGAGTCACCAGGTATGCTAATTTCTTACCTCTAAAGGCTGAGATCACTGATACACACACCTAATACAAGCGATGGTGTAAGACCCCCACGATAGCATTAGTTTGACACTTAAAATGAAAATTTCATGTGATCAACACCACATTCAGCCTTAGGGCTTCTTGAAATCCTAAAACAAAATCATTTTGAAGCCCTAATTTCTAGGCCTATTCCCATTCCCAAACTTTGGAAACTCTGCTCTGCACACCGGTCACCAATGCTAGGGTTTGGGCCTACAACTTCATTTTACTATGTCTCTGGGCATGATTCTTCACTAGTCTTATGCAGAAAATAAAGGTAAAGACCGCCTGATGCCAATACATTTCATATTCTTTGATTTGTTTCACTTTTTCTAAGGTCAAAATAGTTGTCAAACTGTGGCTTCTACATTATTCCTGATGGATTCTTTGCATTTGTTCCTCTGTCACTTCCTTTCTGTACTCTAACTACCATTATTGCATTGTTGAGAGAGGAAAATGAAGCAAAAAGAAGACTTTTGGCTCTACAATATTATGCACATTTTCTTAACAAGGTAACATTCCTATTAGTTACTGTATTTATCATTTCCATGGCATTATGTAGCTGGGTTTATCACTGAAAATGTAATGGGTTATTTTAACTCTCAAAGAAAGAAAGCATCTTAAAGTTTTATCTAGCATGATGGCATCTTTGTGTTTGTGCGTGGCTACATCTATGCATTTGGTGTTGTTCCTAAGCTTTACACATCTGAAAGTTTTTTTTCCTCTCTGTATATCTTGTATTTTATTTTACCATCCTCAGTGGGTTCGAGTAGAAGCTACTTTGGCCACCATTGTTTCATATTTTAGCATTTCTGTATCTGTTCTTCATTAAAAGGCCATGGCCTGTACAACACATTTGATGCATTCTTGCCTCTGAATTCCATTGTCATTTCTCCTCTTGCTCACGTCTTCAAACTTTGTATGACTTCATTGTTCCTGCACAAGCAAGCTTGATTCGAACTTATGACAATACATGACTCCTTGGAACTTTAAAATATAACCTTCTATATATTGATGGCCACGATCTGCTGTCTGGGTTTTGCACATTTCCTTATATTTTGTCAGCAACGTGAGGCTAATATGGCATTAAAATTAGTAGCAACTGTGTATTTTATGGGCATATTTATTTTTACTCCTACTATTTTTGGTTGACACCCTAATGGGCTAACATATCATGAGCAGAAAGATGTCTACTCTCTCTCTGTATGTAGAAAACAAATCCCTCTTTTGGCACTGCGTTAGCTGTGATGTTGATGACAAAAAAAACAAATGGTCCCTTTTCTTTGGCCATTTTCTTTATATAGAGAAAGATGAAACTATATTAAATGATTATGGCTCCTTTATCCCATTGTATAGCTTGAACACCTTTCGATATGGCTTTCCTTTGCATGAGGATGCTCGTTTCTTTCAATGACAAAACCAGTCTTTATTTGCTGGTGTCTGTTCATTTTTTATGTGTTATCCTCTCACACAAGTAAGCATCATTGTAGCTTCTTGATAGCTATACTTATACTTATGATCCTCCTTTCATATCAGAAAGCTATTATGGTACTCATACTACATTGCAGCTAGCTGATAGATAGATGTAAATTAATATAAAAAATTAAATGTATAGTGTGATAGTTGTAAATATTTTCCCTCAATTTAATTTAGATTAATTTAATTAGATGTATATATGTACAAATTAATAAAGATTAATAAATATCAAGGGTATATATAATTCTAAATTTAATAGCCATTAATAAAAGTAAATGTTAAGAGGATAAAGGTATTTAGCTTAGTTGTTAAATATAAGTGATTTTGATATATGTGATTTTGATGTAGATTTTGGAATTTAATTTGTTTCTAATATAAGAATAGTACAAATCTATTTATATACATCTTTAAATTCTACACATAATCTTTGTCTCTACCTAAGTTGATCTTGCATCTTTAGGTTACTTTTGCATTCATAGATATTTTCTTATGTGACACAGATCTTATCTCACTAGTTGTGTGCTCTTGCTCCTTAGTTCACTAAATTTTATTTTGTCTTCCCTATTAGCTAAATTAGAGGTATATATAAATACCTTAAAAGAGGGTTGTCAAAATCACTAGGGTTCATGTTCTCATAGGTAAACCCTAAAAAATTGATAGGTTTTATAACCATGCAAAAAATCATGTAGCAAGAAATTCCCTAGAATTACTATGCAACCTTAGATTTGTTTTAGTGCACTAAATTAAAGTGTTCTTCTAATGTTTTGTTCCTTGTAATGCTTCTAGGATGAGCTAATATGAGAGAGATGGGAGGATATGAAATGATTCTAAGTCAATCCCTCTAAATATAAGCACATATCACAAGTCACACCAATATGTGTTGAGTTAGCTTACAATGACTGATAGAATAGGTGAGAAGGAAGTAAAGAGAGATGAAGATATATATAAGAGATAGATAGTGATAGATAGATAGAGGGAGAGAGGGAGATATAAAGAAATAAAGAGATAGATAGAGATAATAGAATAGAGAAAGTTAAAGAGAGATAAAGAGGGAGGGAGAAATAGAGAGGAACAAAGAAGTGGAGAGAAAAAGAGGAGAGAGATGACAAAGAAAGATAGGGAAAGAAAGATACAAAAAAGAGAAATAGATAGAGGAAGAGAGAGAGAGTGAGAGAGAGTAAGAGACACAAGGAGGGCAAGAGAGAAATATAGAGTGAGATCGATAGAGAGGAATAGAGAGAGAGGGATATTGACAGAGAGAGATGAATATAGAAAGAGAGCTATTTCTGATGGCCAGTCAACCCATCTTCCACATGTCAGTTTCAATTTTTTCTTTATATTGTTCAATGTTAAGATTTACAAATTTGTGTTTAATTCCTTAGTGCCAATATTTTATGGTTTTGGGTTTGCATTTAGGTAACTTAGATTTGAACATTAAGGAAGAGCAAGGAAGAAGGAGAGGGGAGATAGAGAAAGAGGGAGAAATAGAGATAGGAAGATATAGAGAGAGGAGAGATAGGGAGAGGAAGAGATAGACTTTTGTTATGTGATAGACTTAGGGCTATGGTCAAGCATTCTAATGGAAAACCCTACATTAAAGATTAGGCTATAGTAAGCAGATAAGGGAGAGAGAGAGGAAGAGATAAAAGTGAGAGAGATAGAGAAGGGTGAATAGAGAGAATTGGAGACTAATTTAAAACAAACATGAGAGAGAGAGGGTAGATATTGTGTGAGAGAGACAAGGAAGGGAGATAAACATAAAGAGAGATAAAGAGAAATAGAGAGTTAGAGTGTGAAAAGACAGAGAGAGAGGGAGAGAGACATGAACAATGGATCAAGATGGATGGGACACATTGAATAGAAGAGATAGATCTACTATTAGGTTGTCTTTCTAATTTAGGCTTAAATAATGTTTTCATTTAAAACATTGCTATGAGTTTATGAAAAAAAATTATTCCATTATATCAAACTAAATGTCTTGTAAATAAGTTATTTTTAAAAAGGAAATTGTATTCTTCAAAGATTCATGAAGGAGACTTAGTAACCAAACATTTAAAACCTAACTTCCATATATGTAAAATTGTTCATCATAGGATACCATATTTTTGTTTTGAAGCCTATTTATCTAAAGGTAAAGAGAGGAATAGAGAAATAGAGATAGAGATAGAGAGCTCAGATGGAGATAAGGAGAAAGAGAGGAAGAGGAAGATAGACAAACATAGAGATATAGAAAGAGACAGAGAGAGAATGAGACAAACAGATATATATATATATAGAGAGAGAGAGAGTGAGTGATACAAAGATAAAGAGGGAGAGAGGGGGAGAGAGAAGGGAAAAATAGAGAGAAGGATACAAAGATATAGAGAGAGAGGTAGAGTGATATAGAGATAAAGAGGGATAGTGGGAGAGAAGGAGAGATGGAGATATAAAGAGAGGGATATTGTTAGAGAGAGGAATAAAGAAAGAGATAGAGATAAGAAATAAAAAAGGGGGAGAGAGAGAGGGGTTGAAGACTGAAATTGAGATAGAGGAAATGAGAAGGGGAGAGAGGTGGAGAGGGAGACAATGATAAATAGAGAGATAGAGAGAGAGAGAGAGAGAGAGACGGCATATTTTACCGTGAATACCTTCATCAACACAATATCTAAGCTCTAAACATATAAAGGAAACCTTAAGACATTATCCACATTATAAAGATTTAAGATTAAGTCAATTTTGATTTCTTATAAAGTGTTATAATTAATAATGCATATAACAGTTCCATCTACAAAAATTAGGTCTCCATGCTTATTGTCCAAGTAGTATGATTGAATTATATATTTCTTTTTTATATAAAATCTATATATTATAGCTATATAGTTACATGAGAGAAAGAGAGAGAGGAGGCAAATGGAGTTAAACAAAAAGAGAGAGAGATGAGAGAGAGGGGGATAGAGAGACACATATCTTTATAGAGAGAGATAAAGAGAGAGAGAGATATCTTTATATATAGAATGAGAAAGATAGACAAGGAGGGGAGAAAAATAGAGTTAAACAAAGAGAGAGGAAGGATAGACAGTGATAGACAATGGAAGAGAGAGAGAGAGAGAGAGAGAGAGAGAGAGAGAGAGAGAGAGAGAGATGGAAATTTTTTATAAATATAACCCTTGGCATAGTGTTTTGGTATCATTAGTGGAGTTTCTCAATATAATGGAAGCTTATTTTGAAGGAATATATTAATCTAATTACTTTTGGTGATGGGTTTCTTACTCAAATACATTCTCCCAAGTATATATGTCATCTTATCTTCTCTATTTCCTTCACTTAATCTTCTATGTTTAATTAAGGTTACATGTGTTTTAAATCACCAAATTTTATTACAGAGGTAAGGTCTATGCATTCCAAATATTACATGATTCAATAATGACTATGTGGCATTGCAATGAATTAATAAAAAAGGAACCAATTGATATCTTAAATGTGAGCATCACTTATAACCTTTATACATCTAAGACAATGTAGTTTCCTTAAAGAAAGTTTAGATTTTTTCCTAAATAATTTTAGAAGGATGTTTTGCATCCACATAAAAAAATAGTGACACCTTATGCATGACATAATTAATTAATTCACTTCACCAATCTTCTAAATCATTTAAATAACATTATCTACAATGGATACACTATATGTTTTACAATGTTTACATGAATTAGATGTTGTAATGGACATAGAATTAGTACAACATGAGAGTAGGTTTTATATGGATAAATAAATTGTAATCTTTTTTCTTAATAGAATTAGTGTTTTACAATAATTAATAATTATAATTCAATAGTATAACTTTCAAATTTTATAGCTAACATATAAATCCATATCGTTAGAAAAGAATGAATACATGAATCCATATCATTAGGAAATAGAATGATTAGTGAAAGTTATAATGGTGAAATGTGTGCAATGTAAATAAAATAGAATTATATAAAAAATTATGACTAATGTATAGTCGTGCATTAGTAGTGGTACAAAGCATACATCTAGCAAAAATGACATGTGTACCCATTGCATAGTAAAGTGTAGCTATCTCTAATAGTAGCAACATCTTGTCTCCAAGCTTCATTGATTCATACATGGCATGACCACTACAATGGGAAACATTGTAACTTATTGAAGTGGATCAAAAATAGACATTTGCAACATCTCAAAAGTCCAACAAATAAAAAGTATGCTACATCTTCAAATAGAGAGAGAAGAGAGAGAGAGATACAAAGATAGATAAGAAGAGAGACATAGATAGGTACAAAGATAGAGAAGGATAGAGGTACAAAGATAGAGAAGGAGAGAGATATAGTTAGAGAAGGACAAAGAGATATAGATAGGTAAAAAGATAGAGAATGATAGAGAGAGAGAGGTAAAGAGATAAAGAGCGAGAGAGATAGAGATAGAGAGTGAAACTAGAGAAATACAAAGAGATAGAGAGAGGTAAAAAGATAGAAGGATAGAGAGAGGTACAAAGGTAGAGTAGGATCCAGAGATATAGATAAAGGGATAGAGAGAGGTAAAGAGATAAATATGGAGAGAGATAGAGAGAGAATGAAAATAGAGAAAGATAAAAAGAGATAAAAAGAGATATATATTAGAGAGAGATAGAGAGAGATAAGGAGATAGATTGAGGAAGAGAGAAGAAGGGAGAGGGAGAGAGAAATGTAGTGAGAAAGAGAAATAAAGTAGGAGAGAGATAGACAAGAGAGATGAAGAGGTACAAAGATAGAGGAGAGAGAGGGGAGGGAGGGAAAAGAGATAGAGCAAAAGATAGAGGAAAAGAGAAATATATAGAAAAAAGAAGAGAGGTAGAGATAGAGAGAGAGGATGAGACAGAGAGAAAAAAGAGAGGTAGAGTGAGAAATATTAAAGAGAGGAAGTGTGTGTGAGAGAAGGGGTAGAAAAATAGAGATAGAAAGAGATAAAAAGAAATAGAGAGCTAGAGAGGGAGACAGATATGTATAGAGACCTAGAGAGATAAAGAAGGAGATATAGAGATAGAGAAAAAAAAAGAGGTATATAGACAAAGATAGGAAGAGAGAAAGAGATGGAGAAAATGAGAGAGGTAGAGTACCTTTCAATTTCAAGTAGAGAACATGGATACATGGATACATAAAGAGAGAGAGAGAGAGAGAGAGAGAGAGAGAGAGAGAGAGAGAGAGAGAGCCTTTCAATTTCAAGTAGAGAAGTATAGAGAAGGTTAGAGAGAGATATAGATAGAGGGATAGAGAGAGGTAAAGAGATAAAAAGGGAGAGAGATAGAGATAGAGAGAGGTACAAAACTAGAGAAGGATAGAGAGAGGTAAAAAGATAGAGAAGGATAGAGAGATATAGATAGAGGGATAGCAAGAGTAAAAATAGAGAAAAACAAGAATAGACAAAAAGAGATAGAGCAAGAGAGAGAGAGAGAGAGAGAGAGAGAGAGAGAGAGAGAGAGAGAGAGAGAGAGAGAGAGAGAGAGAGAGAGACTATGAACAATTATTTCCAAATTTTACCTTTACCACCCATCACAATTGAAGAGACATTTCCTAGAACACAAAATCATTACCCATCATGGGATTAGAAAACTAAGCTTAACTGCATAAACATAGTGTCAAAAAATGCTCCATTTTGTGATAGACTTGAGGTTATAGTCAAGCATTCCAAGGGAAATCCTACATTAAAGATACTTTTACAATGTAGAAAATGGAGTTTGGTATGTGTTGGTCCAAATCATCTACTCAAAATTTACTTACCACTATAGAACTACAACACACATCATTACATCGTTTCAATGTTCAAATGATGACCATGATTCAACAAATCAAAATAGATCCAAAAAATAAATGTCAATATTCTATATACCCTCTTTTTAATAATACTAATGTAACAAACAAATAAAAAATCCTCTTTGCTACTCTTTGCTCCTTTTCAGATCCATTTTCAGCATACCCGTTGCACACTAAAGTACGATTGCTAGTTTTAACACTCTGATCTTCTCCGTCTCATTCACGTTGTGCATGTCGTTCAACTCTCACTATCTTGGAATGTTCATCAACACACGGGAGTTGAAAAGCCAGTGAGTCGGGTCACATGCACACAGAAGGGATGATAGGACAAGTCGAGATAAATTCGAATAGGCACTCTATTTAAACATCATGTGATATGTTTTTTTACAAGTCAAGGAAACAGGACAAGTTGGGATGAACAGTTCGTCACCGACTTAGACAATTCAACCTACTCAGCCAGAATTTAAATAGCCATAATAGGTAGAGAAGTATATTCTAGCAGACAAGTCAATCCTACCAGGTAAACATGCAGGCAAGTCAATTATGTATATTTGAATTTGAATATAGCACTCTATTTCAACATCACTTTTTCAACAATCATACATTTTTTCCAAGTCAAGCAGACGGGTCGGGTCAATCTTAGCAGGTAAAATATGTAAAATTGAATGGGCACTTGTGAATAGAAACTTTAGACCTCATTTTTATCTTTGACCATTGAAGCAAATTGCAATAGAACGTGAAGAAAAATGATAAATAGGAAACGTATGCTATGGAGATTGTCCCCCCTAGCGGTGGTGGTGGTCTGGGCAACGAGGAACTCAACTTTAACTTAGATATGCTACTTAGTATTTGGTAGGAATTTTAATAAAGATGTTTTTGGTCATTAGAATTTAGAAGCCCGGTATTCACAAAGTTTTATTAGTATCAATGTTGCGGCCAGCCTCTATATTCATGTTAAAATGTGAGACAAGCACATTTGTTACACCGGACCACTTTCACTTTCACTTCATTTATAGCTTCTAATAAGCATTTCCACTCTCTACAAGTCTACTTGTATGCTTTAGTTAATATTAACATTAATAATAAGTGTTATCAAATAATGCTTGTTTTCTTTTGGTGAGATGATGTCTTTTTTTTGTTGAGATGATGCCCTTTTTTGGGTGTTTTATAATAGTAAGTTACAATATTTGGACCATGGAAGTTAAACTATCAAAGATTTAATATTACGTATCATTAAAAAAAATAGATCATCGTAACTCTAAAAAATATTCAAAATTTAGAAGTAACACAAAAAAAATTATAAATATAGTATGTTAAGTAAGGCTGCCAAAAATATTCTAAAGATAGATGTTCAAGCAATGGAATACCATTATTATTAAATACGGCACAATAGGATTGAGTTCAATCTTGGCCATTAAATCAATTTGCAACAAGATTTCTTCGAGGTTTTAAATTTAGTAGTATAAATTTGTATCAATACCTCTTTTATTTTAGTATGTCTCTTCCAAACGATATCTTGAGTACTTGCATTAAAAAGATGATCAACTCCATAATTGGTGATATCTGAGGGATTATCTTATTCTTCAAAGTTTGATCACTATTTGACACATGTTTTGACTACTTTTTGCACAAATTGATAGATTCCGTATTCATTAATTTATAATACTAAAATCTTATGGAACGTTCAAGTGCATTGTAACCTGCACTCATTTAAACAACTCATTATTCCTAGCTCTCCAAATACACCACAAAGTTTTAGTTTAAAGAACAAGCCAAAACTAACAATTTTCCTTACTCAAGTGTGCATTATTTAGTATTTTGTTTACTAAATTCTCAAGTCATTTTTGTACACATATGTGGCATTGATTTTATTTTTTGTTGACTATTTATTGGTTTGAATCATTATTGTGGGAGAGTGAGGGTATAGAGTGGACTAGATAGAGAGTGACATGCATACATACATACGTACATACATACATACATACATACATACATATACACACATTGTACACATATGTGGCTTTGATTTTATTTTCATTGACTATTTATTGATTGGAATCATCACTATGGGAGAGTGAGGGTATAGAGTGGACTAGATGGAGAGTGACATACATACATATGCATGTACATACATATAAGTACACACACACATATGCATACAAATATATAACTAAATATATATTCACACATATATATATGCATACAAATATATATGCATACAAATATATATGTAAATATAGACATAGATGTGTATATGTATATATATATATATGTAATGTAAAAGTTGTGTGTGTATACATACATATATATGTATGTATATATGTATATATATGAATGTATATCTATATATATATATATATATGTAAAAATTGTGTGAGAGAGAGAGAGAGAGTGAGTGTGAGTATGTGTGAGTGATTTAAAATTTAAACAAATAAATTTGTATGAGTATTCAAAGATGAATTTTAAGTGTGCACATGTGTGTGTGTGTGTGTGTGTGTGTGTGTGTGTGTGTGTGTGAGAGAGAGAGAGAGAGAGAGAGAGAGAATGTGTGAAACTTGTATGAGTATGTAAGGATGATTCAATTGAGAAGTTAGAGAAGGATCTAGTAGAATTTATATAGAGAAATTTAAAATGTATGGTGTTGTTAAAATCAATCACTATTTTTATCTCAGAAATCAATATTAGAATTTATCTCACATAATTACATATACTTATGTTTTAATATGAATGCATTATGTAGGCTTCCTATGAGATTAAATGTTTAGGCTTTCTATAGAAAGCATCAAGATATTTATATGTATCAATTAACATCTTATCAAAATTTTGCTTAATATTATGTCTTACTTATAACTTAATTATTCTTGAGCTCTTGAAAGAAGAGTTTGGGCTTGACACACTTCAGTATTAATGTAGGAAAAAAAGTGAATTGGATAGCACCATATACCTAATCAAAATTTTGTATATGTAAGTCTACCTAACCCACTCCTTATGACTCATCTAGGGATCTTGATTCATATGATGATGTTATACTTAATGGTGATGATGATTCTTCATCATTTCTTAATGATTTATCTAATGTGGACTTTCAAGATGTTTATTTGTGATGGCAGAGGATCAAATAACACAAATTTACTTACTATTTTACATGGTGCAATGATCATTTGCTAACCTTGCATTCATTCAAAGACCCCCAAAATAGTTTTTTTCTACTCTTAAGGGTAGAGGTCCTAAAAAATAGGAAATTCATACAAAGAATAGAACTGTCTTCAATCTTCAATACTATTTACCTTGAGGGGTTTGTAAAGTCTCTTTAAATTAGAAACTCGAATGGATTCCAACAAACAACACAGTTAGGAATGTGAACCAAATGTCATTTATTACTCAAACTCAACATTAGTTTGCCTAAAACTACACCTTTCTTCTCCAAAAGGAACACAAAACAATAGAAGATTGTAGTTCTACACCTTATAACAAAGGCAATGTCTATCTCAATCCTTTCTACCATTGTGGAGGGTTTGCATTCATAACAAGAAAGAAATTTATGGTTTATATATGAAGTATCAAGGTCTCCTTTGTATAAAGGAACGAATGCTCTGCATGTATTTCCTCACACCATCTCCTATCGACCTACCGAACCTCCTTGACTTCATGATGTCTTTATGACTACTTGGAGCACATTCTTTTCTATATTTTCTTGACTACCAGAATCTATTTACCTACATTATGCCCTATACGTTGTATTTCTACTTGTTTTTACTATCAAAAATACATTCTTTCTGCATATATTCTTCTCTGATTCATTCTTGGCTAGTATGTATTATATTGTCTATCTTCTATTTGTCTTTTCTTCTCCATACACTTGTTTTCTCTTCTTTTCTTGATGAAGAACCCACTTCCTCAACTATCACACCCAGCAAAAAGCCCATGGAAAACTATCTTCACATGTTTTCTTCCTCAAAATCAAAATTATCCAGAAAAATATCCCAGAAGGATGGAACTAACTCTACAAATGAATGCACCCCCTCTATAACTGAATCTTGTTTCCTTTTCTTGAGTGTGGCTCAATTCATGTGTGTTAGTGCCTTCATCTTTTTTTTTTTAATTTCCTAAGGGCCTCATGTAAGTCATCCAATTTAGTGGAGGTAAGTACAACCTTGGGCTTGAGTACCAATGCATATCCCACTTATTCCTTCTTCAAATCATGTAAAAATTCTTTGCCACTCACCAACATGACCTTGCTGCTACTATTTATCTTATTGTCCACTTCTCCTTTCAAAGGTAGTAGTGTGTGTTTTTTACCATCCTTCTGGAAAGTGTAAATATTATGTCTTCCATCATGTATGGCTTTCTTGTCAAATTGCTAAGGCCTACCAAGAAGCACATGAAAAACATCCATGGGCATAATATCACACATAATAGTGTCCTTAAACTATCTATTTGAAACTCTACTTAAGCCTGCTCATCTACCAATAACTGATGCCATTTTTGCAACCAAGAAATTTGATATGGGTTAGGATGTTTGATTCTAGTAAGACCTAGTTCATCCACCATTTCAATAGACACAAGATTGTCAGTACTATTATTGTCAATAATAAGTTTGCAGCACTTACCTTTAGCCTTGCAATTGGTCTTGAATAAGGCTTTCCTTTGCACAGGTTCTTGACTCTCCTTTGTTGGCTTCAATTTAGTACTCTCTTGAACAACAAAGACTTTCCTATCTCAAGTTCTTCTAAGTGATGAGAAGGTGATCCCAAACTCTCTTGGTCTGCTTGCACAATCTTATTACTTCTCTTAGGCCTTATGTGACCTTGTCGAAATTCAGGACACTCCCAACCTTTGTGGCCATACATGCTACACTTGGAAACCTCCTCTATTTTGGAAACCTTCTTCCTCCTCTATTTTGGAAACCTCCTCTCTCTGAATTGGATTGTCTACTAGAAGTACTTGCCTCTCTACCTTGATGGTGTTGATGTCATCTATTAGAGTGTTGTCCTCTTCCTTGTTGATTTTTCTTTCTCATAAGCTTCTCCTCTACTTTAATGGAAAACTAATAGGCTTCCTCAAGATTTCTAAGGGACAAAAGACTCAATTCATTTTGCAAACTGTATCTCAATGCATTAAGGTACCTAGCTACCTTATCCATATCTTCTTCACTATGGCCTAATCTAATTACCAGTTTATAGAACTTCTATGTATATTCCTTCACACTCATGTCTTTCTGATTGAGATTTTGTAACCTTTTCAACAGGTTATTTTGATAGTCTCTTAGAAGAAATTTAGATTTCAATTTGACAACCATTCTATCCCAAGAAGTTATCTTCTCCTTGTTCTTCTTTCTTCTTTTCGAATGAGTGTAATCCCACCACATAGCAGTGTGGCCTTTGAGTCTTGTACAGGAAAACTTCACTCTTTTCTTCTCTGCCACTTCTTTGTGCTAGGGTCATCCCAGAATAATGGGTTACACTTTTTTGCCAAACTTGACATTGAAATCAACATTTTGAACTAAATCTTCACTTTCTGACACCTATAGCTGCTAAACTGTTAGGAATTTCAAGATGGTGCAAACTAGTGATTTGTGAGATTTTGTCTATAGATTCTAAAAATAATTTTTAAAAAAAATTTGGAGTTAAATTGTAAATTTTTTTGCATCTCCTTTGAAAACTAGTTTTTAATAGGAAATAACATTTTTTTAAAGTGATGTGTACTCCATAACACATAACTTTTTTTCTACAAAGGATAAAATTCTAATTCTTTTTAATTTAGATTGGTAACACTGATATCGAGGGGATACATTTGGTTTCATAATGTTTTTTTGAATATTTTTTTTAATTTAGTTTTGAAGTCAAACCAATTATAATTTAGACATACGTGTATTCCATAGAACATAACTTTTTATGTATGTATCAAAATTCATTTTTTTTTTGCTAAAACAAGGACATCAATACCTAGGGCATACATATGTTTTAGATTTTTTTTTCACCAATTTACTATTTTTCCTTGTGTGCAGAATAGAGAACCTAATGTTTAGTGAAAAACCTATGTTTAGTAAATCTAAAAAGAAATCATAATAAAATCAAAATATATCAAAACTATACTCATTGGAAAGCTCGTTTCGAGGACTGTGATTCTCCAATTTGGTTTGGCAAAGGTGAATCCATTTGGACCTTCGACTAGGCTTCGAAAGCCAAAATTTTGCAAAAGAAAAGGGTAGGAAAGGAAGGAAGGTGTCTAGTGGGGGTGTTCACTCAAAGACCCCTGCGAACTAAGGTGGGTGACATCGTTCATTCGAAATAAACACTCCTTCAAACAAAGGTCCAAACATGGCCTCTTAATCCCCATAACAACCACCTTCGTTTGAAGGTACCTAGCATTTAAAAATTATTTTTTTCTTTAATGGTCGACCTTTCTTCAAAGGCAAGCCGACATGTTTTTTTTAATGTTTTAATTATTCATATTGCATATAAATAGGATGTTTTTTTTTTCATTTTTACAAATCAATGTAACAAGATAAATTCGCATTTTTCTTCTGCAAGGGAGTCTAGGAAATCTTTGAGAGAAGAATTTTCAAGTCATATTTTACAAAGAAGGAGATGGGAAACAAAAATACAAGACAAAATAAGACTACACAAAAATATACTGCAAAAACTAGAGCAATATTGAATGAAGAAAGATTACAAAAATATCATACACAAAAACAAGGTATGCATATATTTTCTTTTCTATTTTTAATCTAGGTCATTTTATTTATGCTTAAATATATACATGTATTGACGAATCATGTAGTAGGATGTCATTTAATCTAGGTCACTTGATTTATGCTTACATATATATGCATTGATTTAATGTAGCTCCGATGCCATTTAGTTTAAGTCATTCCTCATTCTTCGCTATAATCCCCACCTCTCTACCTAGAGATAACTACCTACCTCTCTCTCTCTCTCAAGTTGCCCACTCTCTTTACCTCTACCTCTCCCTCATTGGGGCCTTCGTAACTATCTCTCTCCCTCTCTAACACTCAATATCCCTCTCCCTATATCCAATTCAACTTCATTGTTTTCTCTAAAGTGGTAACATATATTTCTATTATAATTTATTAAAAAAATTAAGTTCACCTTTCATATTAGATTATTTCTTTTCTTGATTATTTATTTTTATTTAAAAATTCTTTTATCTAAAAGTTATATTTAAAAAGCCACACTTTCTAATTTTAAAACAAACTCTTATAGCTACTTTTTTGTTTTATTTCTCTAAAATATATTTATATTAATTGTTAGCTTTTTTTATCCAATCAATTTTTATCATTAATATTTTTTAGCTTTTTTATTTTTGTGTTTTTATGATTTTTAATGCTAAATTAAGGAATAAAAGAAAATTTTAAGAAAAGATTTGTTGAACTATTTTTAAAATGCTTTTTAGATTTTATTTTTCCTAAAGAATGAAAGTATTTTTTAGAAAACATAATAATTTCTACAATAGAACTTAAGAGTATAAATCAAAAAAATAAAAAGAATGTTTATTATTTAGAAAGTTTTATTTTATAAAATAAATAATTTTATTTTTATTTTTATTTTAATATGTATTTCCTTCATTTGTGATACAGAAAGTGGAGCAAATGTTGTTGAAGAACACATAGTTGATGTTAGCCAAGAGGAGGCCCAAGTGCAAACAATGGATGTTGGAGAGGGGTCAGGATCACTTCCTTTGACTGGTATGGATGAGCATATTAATCTAGTTGAAGAGTTGATGAGAAAAACTTCTTATAGAAATTTAGATCATTTACTTAAAATGGATATTGAGAAATTGAAACATTATGCTAGACAACCTAGACATGCTGATAGGAGGTCAATGAATAAAACTGCAAAGGAAATAATTTCTCATTTCGGTAATCTTGATACACTTGGCCAAAACCAATTGTTATCAATTGTACTTCTTAGTAATGAGCTACATGAGCCATTACAATTGTTGGGTGTTGATTTGTCATTGAAAAAGGGGAAAGGTTCACACCTAAAAAAGATATTGTTGAAAATGTTAAAGAAGGTTTGGCTTCCATCGTGAAACAATCTCAATCTACAGATAAGTCCATTTCAAGAAGAGTGATGTTAACAAGTATTTTAAGTGAAAAATGTCCAAAAAAAGAAAATTGATAGTAACAAAATATGTGAAAAGGAGAAAATCATTGGATGATAGTACCTTGGAAGGAAATTGGGCAATTATGTGTAGACCTCCTCAATCTAACAAGATTCAAGATGTTGTTAGCAACTTGATCTCAACCTTTTGGAATGATAATGCTTGTGCTTCATCAAATAGTAGAGATGTTATCCAACATAGAATTGGGCCCAATAGTTATGAGCTACATAAAAAAACATTGGCTAGACATAACACAACATGAGATTTATGTGAACTTTTGTAATTCAAATCCAAATATAAAGATTGGGCAAACAATGTTTGAAAGGTTAAGGCCATATTATGTGAACACAAACAAGGTTTTGGAAACTTGTTGTTGTCGTTACCATATTGAATTTGATCTCTACTATAAGGTGTTTTGAAATATTTGTGAAGATAGTGATGGTTTTGTAAATGCACCTCCTAAATAGGCAAGTCAGTTCATAGCATCCATCTTATGTGATAAATCAGATGATGATAATGGAAATGGTCAAATAAATGGCATAAAAGGTCATTGTGAAACATGTGAAATTTTCACTAAAATGCCTTTGAGAAATGAAGATATTGACCTAATAAAGTTGGTAAATTAGAAGAGGTACAAGTACATAAAGTTTCAAACAAAAAATGGGAAAGAATCCACAAGATTAGATTATGCAAAAGAGGACATACCTATTGGAACATTTATGGAAATTTTTTGTAAATTGATTCAACCATACATACATCATGTTTTTTTGGAAAGTGGTAAGCACAATAGTTTCAAACATTAAGAGATACTTTCCCACCTAGAACAATTTTATCAGTAGTTGAATTTGCATAAAATTACTCTTTTGTACATCAAAAAGAGATTCAATCACAATATTACTTTTTAGAGAAGATCACTATTATGGTGCATGTGTGTTATCGACATGCACAATTGGATTTGTATGGTGTTGAAAGTACATTTCAAGAACGAGTCATCAAGAAAGAATATCACTTTTATATTAGTGATTATAAAGAGCATGACACACTACTTGTACAACATTATTTTAAGATTTTTTTTAGATATTTGGCAAGTAGGGGTGTAAATTTTGAAAGGCATTTTGTATGGTCAGATGGATGTGCATCACAATTCAAATCATCAAGGCCATTTTATGCACAATGTAGATATCATTGAAATAACAATATACCACATGTTTGGAGTTTCTTTGAGAGTGGGCATGGAAAGGGTGAACATGATGGCGCAGGATCTTGCATCAAACGTTCTCTAAGGAAACATCAAATGAAATATGATGGAGACCATATAAATGATGCACATGATGTTGTTGAATGGTGTATGTTACACTTTGCACCAAATGAGACTGACACATCTTCAAGAACAAACAGATACATTCCACATAGAGTGTTTTGGGAGATATCAGGTATGTATTGTCTGAATTTATATAATGTACATGTACTTTAAATATATATTCATGTATATGATATATGTGTACACACAAGTTTGTTTATTTTAGTTTGAATTTAACTATTTAGATATATTATATTCATAATGTACTTGATATATAATAAATTTGTAGGTGTGGATAGAAGATCAATGCATGGATGCAAGATGGTAGAGAAAATAAGATCTTTGTATTGTGTCATGAGTACAGATAGCCCTGCATAGACGTTGCACACTAGGGATTACTCTTGTTTTTGTTATGAGTACATATTGGGAGATTTTGAGATTTGTAAGAACCAACAACATGGATATGTTAGTGAATGGGAGAATGTTCCACTAGTTGTTACCAACACATACAATGAAGATGAGGACAAAATATTTGAAGGCATTCCTTTTATTTCAACTAATTATAACCATATTTCAGGATTGATTAAAAAAGGTATGTGTGAACATATATATATATATATATATTATCTCTAAATTTTTTAAGTTACAAATTTTGGACATGTAAATTTGGTGTAGGAGATGTTTTTGCAGTCATGGCAGAGGCTGGAAATACATAACAAGTTAGTTATTATTTATTGTGTTGTATAGAAAAGAGGCAAAAGCTAATAAATCCAAAAACAAGTGATGGAATGGTGTTTCCTACAAGTTTAACTCTATTTTATTTCAATTTGTTACATATGTACATGTCAAGTACCTCAAGAGTGATTTAAAATGTGTTCAATTTTTATATTATAATTTATGTTATGTCTTACCAAGCAATGCTAATGCTATACGTGTTCATAGATACATGTAGGTTACATTTACCTTGAAAATGTTTTGTCTTACCATGGAACATTGTTTCCCACAGGTTCAGTTGTAGTGCAAGGGACATATCTCAAACAAGTCAAGATTGTTCAACATGGGATTCCCTTTATTGATTTTCAACCTAATAACAAGGTATATCAGTATATCCACCTAGTAATTGCTACTGGCCTAACTCTTCATATAGTTTCAAACACACATGGACATCGTAAGTGGAGACTACATAGCGAAGATCATCAGAGAATATTACATGTTATTGAAGAGCGAGCTGAACCACTTGATGTGGTATGAAAAATATGGATTAAGAACTTACAATTTTTAATGTTTTGAAGACCTAAATTTACTATTTATATGTATGTTCATGTATTTATTATTTTACAATTTATGCAAGTTAAATTAATAGTTCTTTTGTGGAGCAAATTTTAAATTTCAACATGCAGTTCTTAATGTACAAATGACCTCTATATTATAAGTCATGTAGAGAATGCCCTAGATTCTTATTGAAGCATGCATGATATGATAAATTTTGAATGATTTTATTTAATGCTATATATGCTCTTTGAACTGTGCTACAATTTATATGTACATGTATATGCACTAGAGATATCAGAATATAAATTAAATTAAAATCAAAGTTTTCAACATCAATCCACAAATCATCACTACACAAGTGAAAGTATCAACCTGTCATTTGATGACCTCACCATGATGGTCATACAAGAGGGTAGAGTTGCCTCTAACCATGACGAGGATCAAAGGTTGTCTTAGTGAAGCACATGGTGATGGAAGTAATTCATTCGATTACCATCAAAGTAACTAGATCTATGACTTAAAAAGTAAACTTTAAGGTATAAAATAAATTTATTATTTCAAATAGTGGTCATGATTTAGTTAGAAGAAGGAAAGATATATATATATATATATATATATATATATATATATATATATATATATATATATATATATATATATATATATATATATAAGGTTATCTCAATTGTATGCTAGTTCTATTTTGGGTGCTTTTCTTCTCAACACATAGAAAAAGCTAAAAACTACATAAAAAGAATTTTGTGCTTTGAAATCACAAGACAAATTGAAGAATATTTCTAAACATAACCTGTTATTTATACCTTCACTAGTTACATGTGTTTTTTGTATACACTAACAAGTGTAATATTTTCTTCACGAATTTTCTTGCCCATTTGGCTATACATAAATGGAATTAAGACTTTATGCTTAGATTGTTATAAGGAATGAGAATAATAATTTTGAAATGTTTTTTGTTTATTCACCTGTTGTTGCATGTAATGTTTTTATGTTCAATATGGAATTAATTCCTAATATTTTCTTGTGTGTTAAAAGATAAATTGTCAAATACTCCCTTTACCACTAATGTTACATGCATAAACAAAGAACTGTGTGTCTATCTTAATTACATAGCATTTAGTATTTCTTTTCCTTTTTCTACATTTAGTTTGAGGAATCTTGTAACATAGTTTCTTGTGCAAACTTATTTAGGAATCCCCATTTTCCTTTAAATATTTTTCCCTTTTTTTTACTTTCATACTTTTAGGTTAAAAGTGCACAAAGGATCTCCCCTCATAAATGTAGAGGAAAAATTATCTTAATAGGCGCATTTCCACTAGTTATAAGTTAAGGCTTTCTCATTGGAGAGGAAGGATTTGGCCAAATTGCATTCAAATGATATGTGTGGACATTAACTAACAAGACCATTAAAATTGAAACATGTAGCTAAGAATTCAAAGAAGACCTATTTGGAACATTGATTAAGGAGCTATATTTAAAATTGGACCTCTCTAAAGGATGTTGTTGCAAACAAATTGCTGAATTGGGACTAGCTTGATGATCTCAATGCTCCTATTATCACTTGAAATTGGATTAGTACTTATCACTTTGAAATTAGGAGACATTGGCCTTGAAAATTCAAATTCAAATTTAATAATTTTGTAATGAAATTATGCCAACTTGAGGAAACTTCATATTTTTTCTCTAGATAGGAATGTATATAAACCTAGTGAATTAATATTGTAAGGTGGTTGGTAAGCATTCATTCACATTTTATTAGTCAAATACTATTAATTTTTGCCTCTATATTTACTTGTTTTGTGGTTTTCCAATCCTAGTTATGTTGTTTTGAAATCTTATCAACACTTCACTTAAGTGTTTGATAAATCCAATTGAGTGCTTCATAGCATATATTTAGTCTTGTTGGTGGTGAGGTTGTATATTCAACTTGAGCTTTCCAATCAAGTACTTAATGAAATATATTTTACAATAAGGCTTTGATGGTTTGTGTGTTCAATCTATGTAGTTAATATGGTGATTATCTACACTTATCTACATAGTTGGTCAATCCCTATGAGATTGCACCATTGTGAATTCTAATCTAAATACTACTCAAGCAAGAGTGAATACATTTTTCTCTCTTCCCTTTATTCTTTTGCATTAAAATTAGTTAGAATTAAGATTAGATTAGCATTTAGATTAGAATTTTTATTGATCTAAACTGGTGCCCTATCTTTAAATTGTTAAATTCCTTTGGTTGAAAGTCTCGATCATTGTTTGTTAGCATAGGAACAAGTATGTGAATATGACAAATGTTATGAAATGAGTGCTAAATCAAGTGAACTTAATTGGTAAATTTTAAATTTTTTTAATTAGTAGGCATAATTCACCAATGTCAATATGTCTAGAACACAAGGAAGTCTATCATTTATCCAACAAATTCAACCTTACATGTCAAAGAATTAATTTTACCAATAACATTGTATTTAACATGATTTGAGCTCAAGCAGTTACTCATAACAACTAACTTAACCAAAAGAGTTTGTATCAATCTATAGGCTACAATATTAGCTAACACAAGATTTATAATATTTAGACATATCATAGTATTTCTATGATATCAATCAAATATCACCACATAATCACTAAGTTAGGAGATGATTGTTGTCAATCAAGATTGTACCACTAGCCAAGTCAAGCTTGACTATCCTATTGGAACATGGAAACCCTCCTAGATTGTGGGTGATCTATGTTGAGAGGGAATCTCTGGAGCGAGCTGGTTCTCCTTTTGATTTCCTAAACTATTGACTTGCGGAGGAAAAGGGAGAGAGAACAACTGAAATGCAAAACTAACTTTAATCTAAATGAATGTCTTCACTCACAAACAGCCCTTTACACTCTAACTTTCACAACCCCACCTTTGAGACTTGATCCTAAAACAATTTGTAAAAAGGTTCAAGTTGAAAATAGATTTCAACCAGGACCAAAAGTAAGTCCTGTAGACACCTAAAAATGTCTCGACCACCAAACTAACTCTCAACATCCCTAAACATACCAATTTCCTTTCCAACCAATTCATTAAATTTTTATTTAATTAATTACCCCTTTCATTTCCTAAATCTACACCATTTCATCCCCAAAATTGAATTAATTCTGTTGATTCAATAGTCCAAACCTTAGCCAATTGATTTAATAAATATGCAAAATTTATTAAATCAATTCCCCCATTTTTCCTAAATCCAATTAATTAGTTAAAACCATGTTAACTAATTAATCCAGCCTACTAATTAGCCTATCCCTACCCTAGACAATTAAATAGCTATTATTTAATTGCCTACTCTAGCCTACCTCATCCTAGCCTTAGGATTAATTAATTAAATCACTGATTAATTAATCTTATCCTCCCTCTAATCCCTCCACTAATTTATTCTAGCCACATTAATTAGGTTAATCACCTTAATTAAGTGAGTCAAACCCTCATTAGCACTTCTCTCCACATCCCCCAAATTTAAAATTCAAATAAATCACACATCACATTTACTCCTCTTACACATCCCTTACACATGTCATAACTCATAAATATCTACTCTTCCCCAAATAAATTTTTAATTCATTTTACCCTTCCCCATGTGAATTTTTAATTCACAAATAATCCATCTCACCCAACCTCATTTATTCACCCATTTCCCAAAAATGAATAAAAGATTTACTTTTATTCCTAGCCCTCCATCTTCTAAGATCAAATCTAGGCCCTCCACATCACTTTCATCCTCCACCATTGATCTCTCCAATCAATCTCCACCCTTGGATCAAAATCCCTTTCAAAAGTCTATAAATACAACCTCTCACAAGTCATTTTCATCATCCAAGTTTATGCAAAGTTACCATGCCAAAATCATCCTTGAGTTAGATAGTGAGTTGCACAATTGAAGAGCATTTGACATTTGAATCCATAGTCTAGGGATAATCTTGGTCTTGGGAACTTCTTTTGGGTGCAAAGGCTCCTTCTTTCCCTTGATGGGATTAGGTTTTGCATGTGAGGTATAATCTTGTGTTTATATTGCATTTGATTTAGTGTTTTACCTTCATTGCTTTACCTAATCTACATTGGCACACCCGGTGGGACCCACAAGGTCTGAATCTAATCTTTGTTTGTGAGTTTTTGTGTTAGTATGTGATTTTTGCAGGCTCAGCGCTATCCAACCGTCGCAGTGGCGCTATCTCAACCTTCCTTCAGCGCTATTCTTGTTTTAGCGCTATCTCTACGCAAATTTTTTTTATACTAACCCTACTCACGTGTTGTCTTTTTTTGCTTTTCCTACGGTTTTCTGTGGTATTTGCTCTTTGTTTTGCAGGAAAACTAGGAATTACAGGGGGAGGTTATGGCAAATTTTTGAAAAAATGAAAAACCAGCATCAGTTTCCCGTTTTGACGCTATCCTTCAGTTTAGCGCCATCTGTGTTTCTCGCCAAACTCTGAAACATCGCGCAGTGGTGCTTTCACTAATACCTATCATCACTATCATCTGTATTAGTGCCTTAAGTAGGGAATATTAGCGCTAAAATCTATATCTACGCCATTTTGTATATTATCGCTATAGTTGTGTTTAATTAGCGCCATAAATAATTTTAGTGCCTTCTTTCGTAAGTCAAGTTGTTCTACCCGCAGTGGCGCCTGTACATGTTTATTTTAGTGCTATTTAGGTAATTTGCTTTTTTGTCTGTTGCAGGTACTACGAATACTAACACAAGTCTTTTTGCAGGATGGTTTGTTGATTAGTTAGATAACACTTTGATTTTGGAAACTAAAATAAACTCTTTTTGCATGTTAGGTCTTAGACAACATTTCAAATTTGGTGTTTTAAAAATCAATCCAAACAACTCCTTGTGTGAAGTGTGTGTGATTATAACATTTATTTTGGTACTCTAAAATATACTTCTTTTGTGTGCCAACAAACAAACAATCAAACACTTCAATTTGGGCTATAAAAAGAACCACAAATTGCATACATCATTAGATAAAAAGAACAACAAACTTGCATTTCTCACGCATCTAATCAAGACAATCTAAAATATTTGTGTGAAGTGTCTTCGTGGTTGGATCAAGTAGGGTGAGAAGTGTATGCTCTTCCCTCGCACCCTTTGGTGATCTTGGGAATCAAAAACTTCTCACAACACTTTGCATTAATCACCCCCCATCTAATCCAAAGATCTAAAATTGAACCATGTTTAGTGTGATGTAATCATAGAGAACACGTATGCTCTCCCCTCGCATCTTCGTATGAACTTGGGGATCAAAAGTGTTTTCATGATTGTATTGCTTTTGTAATCCTTAGAGGGCTTGCCACCCCACTTCAAAAGGTGGGAATGACCCAAGCGGCATCAAGCTAAAGCCAAGCTCTTCCAAGCTACTATATAAAATAAGGTGTTTGGGACAAAAGTCTCAAGCGACATGTGTTGTTTTGTTATACTGACAGCCAACCTCCCCATAAACCCTCCAAGGCGCAACCCTTGGAGGCTGGGAGACTCCATAACAGAGAGTAGCACTGCCGCACGTATAACCACCTGAACGGATGCCCTTACTAAGAGCCATTGTTTTAGCAAGCCAAAATCCTTCTATTTGTTGACGCAGAGGGCAAACCCCTTGAAGTGGCCCCGATTCATGCGGTTCGTAGCCGAGGTAGCAGGGACAATCTAAAGGTTTGGTGAAGGACAAGCCTTATAAGAAACTCGAATCTTGGTATGCGTGAGAAGTGTGTGCAATTGTAAGGAGGAGCCAGTGCTACAAAGATCCTGGAGCTACCCGCTTTGAATAGGCACAGCTAGGGATTCAACAAATATTGTCACATTCTCACCTTAGGTTGTAAAAAAAAGTGCTTGTTTTAAACAAAGTCATATGTCATATCACAAACAAAAATCATTGTTTGTTTTGCATTTAAATGTGTGTTAAAGTGCTTTGATTTTTCACAAACAAATTGCCAAGAGACAAAACAAATCAGTTGATCACATTCCAAACACCTAGATCCAAAAAATTTACCATCAGAAATCTGTCTATCCTATTTCAGCGCCATATCTGTCTTATTGTAGCACCTTTTCATCTGTGGATTGGCGCTATTTTGAGATTGACTTGCCTGAAATGAAGTAAACTAGTCAGTCACATTCCAAACAAATAGATCCAAAATTTGCCATCAAAAATCTATCTACCCTATTTCAACGCTATATCTGTTGATTGTGGCACCATTGCACCTGTTCATTGGCGCTATATTTAGATTGACTTGCCTGAAACAAAGACCCATTTGGTTGTGATCTACGCCCTCTGCTCTACCATAATCCATATCCATCTCGCAGAAATCCGTCAATAATCCAGCCATTTTCTTCAAAAAATTTCCAAAATTGCACCTTCTTTTTGACCTTAGAGAATTAATCACCACCATTGTTGGACCCCATTATCAGCCCAAATACATATCTATCCATCCCCTTTCAATCTTTTGGCACATCTCCTTGGACCAAGACAAATCATTTCAAAAAAATCACACCCAAATCAAAACACCATCAACAACCAAAGCTTGTCATCCTTTTGAGCCAAAATTAGATCTAGATCTTATCATTAACATCACATTTTCCTTGGAAAGTCATTAGTCTACATTTCAAGAAAAACAAATCACCTCTCTTTGCGTAAGGTCATTAGTCTACCCCAAACAAAGAAAATCGTCATCCTTTTTGTGCCAAACCAAAATCTAGATCTTATCCAAAAGCTCAATTCGAAAAACATCAACAACATCATCCTCACCATCCTAAATCAATCAAAAAATCAAAAACATCACAATTCCAAATCCCTTTCTCATCATCCATCTTTGGTCCAAAATTTGTGCAAAAAATCAATATCACCCATTCATATCACCCTTAGGATAAAACCTTTGGAAAAACATATCGATCTTCACCATACCCTTCTACTCCATCTCACTACCACATCCATCTTTGGGTCGAACAAAATCAATTTGATTCTCTAAGGTCTCCATCTCATCCCACGTCTAGAAATCAAATCCATACGCGTATGCCCATCATGAGATCACAACACAAAAAGAATCAAGAAATGGTGGAACAATGGCCCTTTGGCATGCCTAACACCAACAATAGCAACATACCCATTTATCAAACATACAATCCACCTACATATTCCTTCATCCCCCCATTTGACGCCAATGACCCTTTTCACTTCTTACTACAAACACAAACACTACCACCACCACCACCACAAAATGTCCCCACCATATCCCAAGATGACCTAGATGTCTTGAGCTTCACGCAAGATGCCGACAATATGGACCTACTTGATAAAGTCCTAAGATCGGACCCAAAGAGATATCTTGACCACCTTCTCAAGCTTGGTGCTCAACTTCCCCCCATCACAACATCATCACAACCATCCACTTCTACAATTGTCCCTACCACATCAAATACCCAAGCATCTACATCACATACCCAACCCACCATCTCTCAAACGTCAACACCTAACGTATCTACCACCTCCATAACCTCAACCGCTACCACATCTACAATTTCCACATCGACTACTATGCTTAACATCTCCCAACCCGTCACCACCTCTACTACCACAACTACCATCAACCCCTCCACTTCAATCACAATGGGCATACAAGGCAACATCACACAAGCAAGTACCTCCACAAGTGTGCCCCCACCAAACCCTCACACCCTTGCTTATCTACGACAACTATTCTCACAACAATCTCACAACACATCTAACCAATCCAACATACACATACCCAACGTCAATCCCATAAGTCAACATAATCCCAATTCTCAAATACCCCCACATATTCTCCAACAACTCTACGCACACCAACAACAGCAGGCACTAATCAATCCAAACCCCAACCCGCAACACCAACATCTCAACCAAACCAATCCCCAACCTCAACTCCCGCCCCACCTCCAATATCTCACCAACCAACAACCCTACACGTTTCAACCACAACAACCACAAGATTTCAACACTGTCCTACAAAGCTTAATCCAAAAGGTGGATGACCTACAAATAGGGGGCAAACGCAAATACTATTCTTTCAAGGATATTTGCCCCTACCCATTTGACCGCACCTTATACATGCCCCCTTTCCCTAAAAACTTTGAAACGCCAAAATTTGACAAATACAAGGGAAAGGGCGATCCTAGGGACCACCTTCAGGAATTCTACATTGCTTGCCTCGAAGTCTCTCACAATGACACATATCTCATGAGACTCTTCCCAAGAAGTCTTGGCGGCCAAGCCGCTGAATGGTTTGCCCATCTTCCACCTGGAATTCAAACATTTCTCGAGCTTGCGGAGAAGTTTGTCAACCACTTCTCCTACAAATTTGAACATGAGGTGTCTATGACTGACCTCTGTAACACCAAACAAAAGAACGGTGAATCTTTTGCTTCTTTCTTACAAAGGTGGAGGGGCCTAGCAAGCAAGCTCCCATGGCCTATTCCCGAAAAACAACTTGTCACCATGTTCGTGGCCAATCTCAATCAGGAATTAGAGTTTCATTTATAGATTCTTTGCGCATCTACCTTTGAAGAGGTTATCGACAAAGGCACCACTGTTGAATGAGCCCTCATTGCCAAGGGTTCCATCAAACTTTACGATCCCAAATCCAACAACAACAACAATAACAACAACCACAAATCCAATCAGAACACCCCCAATACCAACAACAATACCAACATGCAATGTAATGATAAATCACATAATTGGGGGAAGAACAAGAATAATCTAAACGACAGTGTCACTGATGTGAAGGCCGTCCAACACATCCAAAACCACACACCTGCACACACATATGCAGCAAACGCCAATAACCCAAGAGGGCCAAATAAACCACGCAAACCTCGCCGAAATTTCACACAATTAGCAGAACCTATCGAGGACGTCCTCAATAGATGTCTCAAACAAGGAGCAATCACACTCCCGCCTGTTAGACCACGCCAAGACAATGACCTCAAAGTAGCATGGTCTAATGAAAATGACTATTGAGAATACCACCGCGTGGTAGGCCATAAAATAGCTGACTATATGCAATTAAAGCATTGCATCCAAGTCCTAATAGACCAAAATCTCGTCAGCCTTGAGCAAATCTCACAACCATAACCAAACACTAACCTTGGAACTTACAAGGATCCTTTGCCCAACCATAATAAAGCATCCTTGTCCAACCAAGCATACAATGTCACTCCACCACACGCATCCTATGAGTCCATTGTCAGCCGCATCGAACCCTCATCCCACTATTTCAACAGAATCACCATTCGGGCTCAAGCACCCGATTGTGCCGTAACAACCTGTTGAGGCTGTGTCTCAATCCGCACTGCCCCTCCCACTGAATCGACACCCCCATCCACATCCAATCCGCTCCCCCCTCATCCAAATGCCCGTCCATCACCCACCACTCGATATAACCTCCTAGACCATCTAGGAAAGACACCTGCGCAAATATCCATCCTTGAGCTACTTCGCACATCACCCCGCCACAAGGACATTCTCGACAAAGCCCTTTTGTAAACACAAGTCCCGGCAAACTTGGATGTCAATCAATTTCAAGCCATGGTCGGCCATATTACTACACCACACCATATCATGTTTTCTGAAAAAGATCTCCCTACTTCCGAACACCTACATAATGATGCACTACACATCGAAGTCCGCATTCACAAACACACCATTAAAAGGGTGCTAATAGATGGTGGTTCCGGCCTAAATATATGCACTCTAAAATTGCTAAAACACTTGGGGTACTTAGATGTGGTTGTGGATGCTAGCGAGTGTATAACAATCAAAGGATATGATGACACCGAGAGGCTATCCGAGGGCACCATAAAGCTCCCTATTCAAGTGGGACCGAAAATCCTTGAAACAAAATGTCAGGTTTTGGATCTTGACCTCCCCTATAACATTCTTCTCGACTGCCCATGGATCCATGCCATGCAAGCCGTCCCATCCACTTTCCATCAATGTCTCAAATTCCCCCACAATGGCACCGAAGTCACTACTTATGCTGATCCCCGTCCCTTCCAATACTGCAGTTTTCTGGAAGGACACAACCAAACCTTCTGTCCATATAATAAAGCCACCAACCAAACCACCCCCACAGCTTCCACCTCATACATGGACCCCGCCAACATCGCCACCACTTCATCCCAAACACCTTCACCACCTGAGGTCAAGATCAAGCTCAGCGACCAAGGCTGTGGGGAATACAACCTTCTGACACCTTTTGCATGGGCTTATTACCCACTCCTAAGACATTTGGCACTCCGAACACAGAGGTAGCTGACACAGTCATCATCAAATGCAAACCCTCACCCATCTTTGAGAAAAAAACACCTTCTGGATCAGGACATACTTGAAGATATTTCATCCTGGCTTTATAAGGACGAGGAAACAGACCAAGACATCCCCACCATCCCAACAAACAGTTACGGCAAAGGTTCTGAAATAGTCAAAAGCATGGGTTACAAAGGACAAGGCGGCATTGGCCTTCATGAACAGGGGATTATAGAGCCACTGCAAGCAACAAGAAACCCCTATACTCAAGGGTTAGGGTATGGTCAACCACAACGCATCCTTAATATCAGTGAATGTATCTTAGCTGAGTTTGCTCTAGTTTCTCTAAACGTTGACAATATTAATGAAATGGACCTACAAGACTCCTTTAGCGACTTTGCCGATTTCTTCGCCTCCTCCATTTGCACCATCTACTCCATCACCACTCTCGCCTCATCATCCAATGACCTACCATTAGTATACCCTGACCTCATTGACTGGGACCAACGCAGACCTCCTATTTTTGATATCGCGCCTAATGACGAAGCCATTGCTGAAATGATGGGAGTAAGAGACAACTTCCCCTTGGGAGATCACAGAGCTGGATACATCATGGAACTCAATCCAGCTGCCTATTTTGGGGAGACAACCCCTGCTTCCAGTCACAAAAATACACAAACAAAAAATGGATCTGATGGTGAAAACCGTCCCACAGCAGTATCAGATCCTAAAAAAGTAAAAATAAACGATGTATCTCCTGGTGAAAACCTCCATGAGGCGCCAAGGGATGGAGGCATGGGCCTCCCTGAAATAGATAAAGTATATCCTGACAGATCACCCATCTTGGTTGAACCAGCTCAGGAAATGAATCTAGGGACAGAGGAAGAGCCAAAAATCACATACAGAGCAGAATCTCTCAGCCTGTTTGAACAGGAAGACTTCTTGGCATTCTTTACATGCAGAAATCGCAACTTTGCGTGGACCTACGCAGACATGCCATGGCTAGATCCCGCCTTGGTTGTTCATCATCTTATAGTGCGTCCTGATGCCAAACCAGTCAAACAGAAGCTCTGAAAGATGAATCCTCAGGTGGCCCTTCTTATCAAAGCAAAGCTCAAAAAGTTACTAGATGTAGGGTTCATACGTCCAATTGATTATCCTGAATGGGTTTCGAATCTAGTACCCATTGCTAAACCAGATGGCAGAATCTGCTATTGCACTGACTTCAGAGACCTCAACAAGGCCTGCCCAAAAGATGACTTCCCACTTCCCAACATTGACATGATCATGGATCTTACTGCAGGGCATGAGATGCTATCTCTCATGGATGGCTTTTCAGGATACAATCAAATAAAAATTGCCGAAGAAGATCAGCACAAGACATCCTGTATATGCCCATGGGGGACATACTATTGGGTATTAATGCCATTCGGCCTAAAGAATGCAGGAGCTACTTATCAAAGAGCAATGACTATCATCTTCCATGACCTCTTTCACCACATCATGGAGGACTACGTTGATGACTTACTCGGCAAATCAAAGACTAGAGAAGAACACTTAGACATGCTAGCCAAGATCTTTGATAGGCTAGAGCAATATAATGTTCGTCTAAATCCAAAAAAGTGTGTCTTTGTTGTCACTTCAGGTAAATTGCTGGGATACATAGTCTCCAGACGAGGAATCGAGGTAGATCTGGTGAAAGTCAAAGCTATTACTGAAATGCCACCTCCTAAAACCTTGAAACAACTGAGAAGCTTGCAGGGTAAATTACAGTCTATTCGCCGATTTATTGCTCAACTGGCTGACAAATGCCAACCATTCTAGCATCTCCTCAGGAAAGATACGGCTTTTGCCTGGACTACTCAGTGTCAGGATGCCTTCGACCAACTAAAAGCATATCTGGCTAATCCCCCTATTCTATCTCCACCAAGACAAGGAGAGCCCCTCCTCTTATATATCTCCATGATAGACACAGCAATTGGGGCTTTGTTAGCACAACATGATGAGCAGGGGAAGGAAAGAGCCATCTACTACATCAGCCGCACTTTGATTTCCTATGAGCTTAACTACACACAAATTGAACGAGCATGTCTTGCCCTGGTTTTCACATCACAAAAGTTAAGACATTATATGCTCAATCACAAGACTAAGCTCATTGCTAAGATCGACCCACTCAAATATTTTCTAAACAGAGCAGCTCTCACTGGAAGAATGGAAAAATGGGTCATGATTCTCACCGAATTCAATATAGAATACACAGAGAGAAAGGCAATCAAAGGACAAGTCATAGCAGATCAGCTGGCTGAGGCACCTATTCAGGCAGAACATCCTACAATAGCAAAATTTCCAGATGAGGCCATCTTGAAAATCACACCAGCCGTAGATACATGGAAGATGTATTTTGATGGATCCTACACTCACAGAGGCTCGGGGGCACGCATCCTGTTTGTTACCCCTCAAGTTGACACGATCCCTAAATCATTCAAAATCACATTTCCATGCACCAATAATGTAGCAGAATATGAGGCCCTCATCATGGGTCTCCGAATGGCCATCCAATGGAAAATAGAAAAACTAACTGTGTATGGCGACTCTCAACTCATCATCAGGCAAGTCAATAATGAATACAAAACCAAGGACGATAAGCTCCTTCCCTATAAGAAGATGGTCGATGACTTTAAAGATTATTTCGATGACATCCACTTTGAGCAGATCCCAAGGTTAAACAACAAAGCGGTAGATGCCATGGCCACCATCGGATCTCTGGTCGACATGAAGCAAGGCAGCAAGAAATGCGAATTCCTGATCGAAGAGCTCCCCATCCCAGCATATGACGTTCCCCAATCTGAACTAGTGTGTGAAATCATTGGTCCTTTATCCCCCTGGTATCAAGAAACCTACCTCTACCTTCACAATAATATCCTCCCCAACAACCTATCCCCATCACAGAAAAAATCCTTCATCCGTCAAGCCTCCCGTTTCATCCTTGTAGATGACACTTTCTACAAAAGGAGTCTTGATGGCACGCTTCTACGATGTTTAGACTCTAGGGAAGCTGAGGCAGCTTTGGAAGAGGTACACGCAGGTATTTGCGGGGCACATTCAAGTGGACCAGCTCTTTCTAAAAAGATCCTGAGGATTGGCTATTATTGGCCCACCATGGACAAAGATGCACATTAGTTTATCAGAAAATGCCTCCCATGTCAACAGCATGGCGATCTCATCCACGCCCCAGCATAGGAGCTACAACCAATCACAACACCATGGCCTTTCTCATGGTGGGGACTCGACCTCGTAGGGAAAATCCATCCTCCATCTTCCAACGGCCATAAATTCATAATCACTGCTACCGAATACTTCACAAAGTGGGTGGAAGCAATACCACTCACCTTCACCACAGGCATCCAAATCTCCAAGTTCATTCTCCACTACATCATCTGCCGCTACGGTATCCCCTATTCCATTGTCATTGATAATGGGAAGCCATTCAAAAACTAAGAAGTTCGCACTTTGTGCGAAAAGTTCGACATCAAACACCGATTCTCCATGCCATATTACCCCCAAGGAAATGGTCAAGCAGAGGCTTCTAATAAAACCATCCTCCGCATCTTAAAAAAGACAGTCAATGAAGCTGGCCACAACTGGCACCTCCAACTCAACCCTGTCCTATGGGCTTACCGCACCAGCATCTGCACTCCTACCGGAGCTACTCCATACTCACTAGTATTCGAATCTGAAGCCATTTTACCGATAGAGGTCGAGCTCCCATCCCTCTGAGTATCATTACAAAACATTATCTCTGATCAAGACTATCGCATCGCAAGGTTGCATCAACTTGAACTATTGGATGAGAAATGCCTGACTGCATTAAATCACTTCCAGGAATACCAAAACCGCCTCAGAAGAAGCTACAACAAAAAAATTAGAACCAGAAAGTTTGAGGTCAGTGACCTGGTCCTAATGGAAAATCAAAAGAACCTGCAAGAGCATCCGAAGCAAGGAAAGTTCAAACCTAATTGGCTTGGACCTTATGTCGTCACTGCCAACTATGGGCCAGGAGCTTATTAGCTTGCAACACCCGAGGGGCAGCCTCTAGATGAGCCGATGAACATCTTGCATCTCAAGCAATTCTATGCATAACCCATCTGGTACCATAAGTCAAAAAATTAAAAAAATACAAAAAATTAATCAAACACCAAAAAATTAGAAAATCAAGAAAAAATCAGAGTGCAATAAAAACTTCCAATGGTGAAAATCACCTCGATGATGCCTTGGATAAGTACCATGGTGAAAACCTGTTTCAGGCACCATGCGTAGTAGCCGGTTCTACCATCTAATAAGTCCTCTTTCCATCATAACACTCTGTACCCACACATCCCATGGCTTGAAATTCTGAAACATCAATTTTGTTCCCCCATTCCGCACTACCTCACCCACCCACAACCCCATCCATGGAACAAGGATCCTTGTAAGCTCTCCTTTGTACAGTTCATAAAATTAGAAAATCCAAAAACATCATAAAATCAGAAAATCCAAAAACATCATAAAATCAGAAAATCCAAAAACATCATAAAATCAAAAAATCCAAAAACATCATAAAAAATAGAAAATCCAAAAACAATCCCCCCTTGCATCAATCTCACATCCCATCACGATCATCTAAACACACATCAACCCTCATCACATCCCATCACAAACCATTCCCACATCATCAAGTCTTGCCAGAACTACATATTCATTTCGCCCGCATCTTAAAAGTACCTTGATCCCGTGGACACAGGGTATGTAGGCAGTCTGGAATACGAAGGATGTTTCTAGTACTTAGGTATCTAAGATGCACCCATCCCACCCATTGGGATGGTTCCCACTCACTGAGCTTTCTAGATCTATGAAATGATATGCATGCTATGTATACCATTGAAACATGGTCCCTCGCGCAAAAATCATCAAGCAATATACCAACTATAATCTTACATTTGGCCTGAATGTTCTTTTTCCCATCTTCCAAAACTCTCCAATCAAAACAGATCTGCATCCTAGGATATGTCTTTCCTACAATGGACAAAAATCTATCATTCTATCATCACGTCTCTTGGCAAGAGCACACAAAGGCTATTTGTATCTTTCGTTGGTCTTTTTGCTTATTGATTTTTATCTTTTTGTCTCACTCCAAGTAATCTCCAAAGCTACCTTGATCTCATCATATCATGGTACATAGTGGATAGCCCTTGGAGTAGACATAGTCATTGTTTCGGTATGCTATGCTTATGGGTTGGTTTCATTACTCCAAGAATAGTATTCATATCTTGAAGTCTAGGTCGGTTCCAGCATGATGTGTCCTATTTGCATATACAGGTACAAACACCTTATATGCATTATTCACACTCACTGCTATGAGTCCCCTTCCTCCACTAGACAAGATTATACTACCTTAGGCATACATGAAATCAACCTATTGTTTGTGGGTCTAGTCCATGCAATCGTCAAATATACATCATCACCTAGGTCATTTCATACCTTTGTGAACTGTATCCTACATTGCTACATTAAACTAAGAAATGCTCTCAATTAATTTTGTGCAACTACTGTTACTAGCTCACAATCATCTTCCTAATCACTCAGTCACCTATCCATATCGGCCTAGATTTGATAACCACTTTTCAAACCCCCCCAATCTAACCCCCTCACTGACCCCATCTTCCCACCATATCTCCACTTAACACAACCTGAGCCAAACCAAACCCCAACCCCCCCTCCATGACGTGGTGTCTTCTGACCTAGCAAGCCTCCAATCTCCCCACCACCATCCCCTAGACGCTCCCACCCCTATCATCACCACCACCTAACACATTCTCCCACAGTCTCACCCCTCAGGGTCCTCACAAGGAAAATCATGTGTATCAGGACTAGGCCATCTCACCTATCACCTAGTGTGCATACCACCTATCACCTAAATTGCATCTAAGTATAACATCTTAGGTTCATTTTAATCCATATAATTTGCATCGCATTCTTAGGTTCATTTTAATCCATTTAACTTGCATTGCATTCTAGGTTCATTTTAATCCATTTAAATTGCATTCTTAGGTTCATTTTAATCCATTTAACTTGCATTGCATTCTAGGTTCATTTTAATCCATTTAACTTGCATTGCATTCTAAGTTCATTTTAATCCATTTAAATTGCATTCTTAGGTTCATTTTAATCCATTTAACTTGCATTGCATTCTAGGTTCATTTTAATCCATTTAAATTTCATTCTTAGGGTCATTTTAATTCATTTAACTTAAATTGCATTCTTAGGTTCATTTTAATCCATTTAACTTGCATTGCATTCTAGGTTCATTTTAATCCATTTAAATTGCATTCTTAGGTTCATTTTAATCCATTTAACTTGCATTGCATTCTAGGTTCATTTTAATCCATTTAAATTGCATTCTAGGTTCATTTTAATCCATTTAAAGTGCATTGCATTCTAGGTTCATCCATTTAAACACACCAGTAGGTTCATTTTAGCTGCATATCATTACGCATCATATCATGTTCATTTATCACATAGGTGCATGATAAAATTAAAAATAACATCATCACATTACATTGCATACATATAAACATCTCATAAACAATTAGTTGCATTACAACATCATCAGCATCACCATTGAAACAACATATACATCTAGTGGCATATACATAATTCCATACATTTTCATACATAATAAATGTTCATTAGTCTGCATATTCAGTTACATCATATAGTCCATAAAATCACAACACCATGCATATATCACAAAAACATCCGTGCATCCACCAAATCACACACATCACCATTAAAACAACATCACACATCCACAACATATAAAACATAACATGTGCATCCATCATATAAGCATCATCACAATAGAACATCATAAACCATCAGAAGTATCGCATCATATATAATCACTGCAAAAACAATGTACATCGCTCACATCATCAAAAAATAAAGTGTCTTGATACAATGCCTCTAAAGGGCTAACATGGTATAACTCTCACATCGAGGATCCTCTCTCTGAGGGAGTAGGAGACACTGACCCTGGTCGAGCCTGTGATCCTGACGGCGGCTATGGCTGTGACCCTATGAGTACCTGAGGACCCTACTAGGGCACATGTGAGGAAGGAGGCATCGTCTGCTGTACTGACTGCACAGATCTTGATCTATGTGATCTCGATGCCCCCGATCTGCTGACCTGGCTATAACTCGGTGCCCATTGTGCCGCGGGCAAGGCTACATAGTATAACCCCTAATAATACTCCATCTGTGCTCTAGCCTCTGCTAGCTCTCCTTGTATCTGATGTGCATGTGTCTGTGCCTGAGCCAGCTGGGCCTGCATCCCTGCCAAAATCAGGGCAAGTCCCCCAACTGCAGCCTATACACTGCTCAACGCAGTCTCTACCTGATGTGCTCTCATGAGTGCTACATGCCGCTCTATCCTCAAATCCTCCATGTCCTCTCGAGCCTGAGCCAACTGAGCCTCTAGCACCGCCACCTGCCCATCTACTCCCCGCAGCTATCCCAACTCAGCCTCTCGGTGCCCTAACGCCTCCTCTAGGCTGGCCACCTGAGCACGTAATGTCTCCACCTCCTCCGTCTCCTCCCGTGGCTGCCACCGAGGTGTCAGCCTCTCAACCTCTGCCGCCACCCCTGCCCCTGAACTCCCTGCCCCGATATCATGTCTACCAATTCGCAGCTGCTCCACCCGTGATGGAGATAGATCACCCTGCTCCGTCCTTGGCTATCCACCACGCCGCCGCGGTCCTCTACGCTGTCGTCTGCCCCTAACTTGGGCTTGCTGTGCTGGAACCTACTATGCAAGAACCTGCTATGCTGGAACCTCCTGCCCCACCTATCCCTGTCCCGCTACTAGTGCTGCCAACTCCTCTACATGCTGGCCATCTCTCGTAATCACCCTCTCCTCCCCATCATCCATCACCTCCACAAGATAGTCCTCCACAACCTCATCTCCACCCCCATCTCCCTCATCCTCTGATACCTCCACCGTCAGATCTGTCAATCGAGTGGGCTGATGCATCTGCCACCATACCTCATAAACAAGCATAGTACCTGCATCCCTCATTGTGCTCCTCCAATCCCACTGAACTGGCTGAAGTGCTGCCCAATCATTTAGCGCAACTTGTGGCTATAATGGTGTGGGCCAGTAGGCTGTATCCTGCAGCGTCCGCGCATATATCACCATCTGCTAAGGCATATCCTGTACCAGTCCAAACTGATGCATAACCCGCGAGGGTAGGTACATCTCTATGGTACAGTCTACATGACCCATAAGATATCTCTGCTGAAATGTATACAGGAGATGAGTCACATCATCAGGCCACTCCTCACAACCAATATATGCACGCCATACCACGCTAATCATGTCATCCAATATCCACCACCAATGGTGGACCTGTCTAGTGTATGTATACTCTGCATCCTAATACAAGAACACAAATGCCTCAAACGGCCGCTGATAATAACCGCATGTCAGCTGAGTCACAGGGATATGCTCCCAAAGCCATACATGTAGCAGTGTAACCCCAGCAAATAAACCCCTGTCATGAAGATAAGCGACCGTGTGCATCTCGTGAAGCAGCTGTGCTAGCATCACCGGCCCCCATGCGTAGATAATATCATGGCTCACCATCCCCTCTATCATCCCGCCCCAGCCCACAGGAAAACCTCTACATCGCCTATCCGACATCACCACACCTCCAATCAGTGCACATAGAAATAAGGCAAAGGGGTCTGCACCCGCCGCCAACGTCCTATCATAATCCAACTCCCTCCCATCTGCTGAAAAAACCACGTGCTCTGCTCCGAACACTCTGATCAATGCAGTCTGCCCCCTCCTCGTGTCATACCTCACACATCGACCTAGAATCGGCAGCTTGAGGATGCGATAAACATCCTCAAGTGTGATGGTCATCTCTCCTGTCGGTAGCAGAAAGCTGCAAGTCTCGCTGCGGTATTGCTCCACCATGGCCGTCATCAGAGCTCTATGAGCTCGCAGCACTGGCATCGCTGCCACCGTCCAAAGCCCTAGCCTCACCAATCGAGGCCACCATGCCTCATCAAATAGCAGCATCATGGATCGCACTCGTCACTCCCGTGACTGCAGTATAAACTATTGTGTATCCTGCATCCACCACTTCTTCATTAGATACTAACTTATTTTCCCCACACACACTTTTTCTTCTAAATGTCTCACAGGCCCAAATCATGTGGCCCCACACAGACAGTTCCTAGTGCCATTTTTAAAATGGTGCTACTTTTCTCTACCCATTGTGCCAATACAGATAATGGCGCCACTGCGCTCCCTATATCGCGCCAATCCAGACGATGGCGAAGTATTCTATTTTCGCGTCAATTTCCCTTTTAGCGCTAAAACTTACAATAGCGCCATTCCCCGTAATGGCGTCATTCCAGAAGATAGCGCCATTCTAACCATAATATGGTGCCAAAATGCCATATTTCTTTCTCTCTGAGTTTTGGCGCTAATCCAGCCGATGGCACCAATATTTCCCCCAAATGGTGACAAAACCACCATACACTACCCTGGCGGATAGCGCTAATCCGCAGGATTACGCTAATTCACCTTATCTTTGGCGCCACGCGCTCCAAACCCAAAAAAAATGTGCGTAAAATAAAAAATCACAAAGTTTGGGCTAGGCCCTACTTGGGGTCCAGCCTCGGGTGACCACCCGACCTCTCAGAATCACTCTGAGATGTGATGAAGTCGCGGGAACTGTGGGTTGCACTCAGCCATCTCTCCTTTGTCTTTTCTTCTAGAAAGTCAAAAGTGTGCCAATGTGGCACTCTTTGGGCCCACTTTGCCTAATATAGTGGGCCATGTCATCCTTCCATCTTTCCTTTTTTTCCTCCAGGGTGCAGATCTCAGCCTTTTTCTTCCGTTTTTCCTCCTACCATCTTCTTTTTCCCCCACCTCTCCAACTGTCACTTCTGTCACATCCTTTCGAGAGCTTACCTGCAAAATTTTCATTTTCCTGCTAACCTCTCGAGGGGGCATCCCCTATCCATCTCATTCCTTCCCGGCAACTGGGGCATATTTTTCTTCGACCTGACGCCACTTCCCTCCTAGGTCCTGATGCCACGTCAAAGAGGGGCAAATGTAGACACCTAAAAATGTCTCGACCATCTCGACCACCAAACTAACTCCTGACATCCCTAAACATACCAATTTCCTTTCCAACCAATTAATTAAATTTTTATTTAATTAATTACCCCTTTCATTTCCTAAATCCACACTATTTCATCCCCAAAATTGAATTAATTCTATTGATTCAATAGTCCAAACCTTAGCCAATTGATTTAATAAATATGCAAAATTTATTAAATCAATTCCCCCATTTTTCCTAAATCTAATTAATTAGTTAAAACCATGTTAACTAATTAATCCAGCCTACTAATTAGCCTATCCCTACCCTGGACAATTAAATAGCTATTATTTAATTGCCTACTCTAGCCTACCTCATCCTAGCCTTAGGATTAATTAATTAAATCACTGATTAATTAATCTTATCCTCCCTCTAATCCCTCCACTAATTTATTCCAGCCACATTAATTAGGTTAATCACCTTAATTAAGTGAGTCAAACCCTCATTAGCACTTCTCTCCACATCCCCCAAATTTAAAATTCAAATAAATCACACATCACATTTACTCCTCTTACACATCCCTTACACATGTCATAACTCATAAATATCCACTCTTCCCCAAATAAATTTTTAATTCATTTTACCCTTCCCCATGTGAATTTTTAATTCACAAATAATCCATCTCACCCAACCTCATTTATTCACCCATTTCCCAAAAATGAATAAAAGATTTGCTTTTATTCCTAGCCCTCCATCTTCCAAGATCAAATCTAGGCCCTCCACATCACTTTCATCCTCCACCATTGATCTTTCCAATCAATCTCCACCCTTGGATCAAAATCCCTTCCAAAAGTCTATAAATACAACCTCTCACAAGTCATTTTCATCATCCAAGTTTATGCAAGTTACCATGCCAAAATCATCCTTGAGTTAGATAGTGAGTTGCACAATTGAAGAGCATTTCACATTTGAATCCATAGTCTAGGGATAATCTTGGTCTTGGGAGCTTCTTTTGGGTACAAAGGTTCCTTCTTTCCCTTGATGGGATTAGGTTTTGCATGTGAGGTATAATCTTGTGTTTGTATTGCATTTGATTTAGTGTTTTACCTTCATTGCTTTACCTAATCTACAAGTCCTACAGCAAGAGACACAAGAAAGGACATGAAACTACCACAATGAGATATCAAATCAAACTGCAAAGAGATGACAAATTGATGGGATAGGAGAGTTTGTTGTATTAAACTGGAAGGAGTACAATCCAAAAATAACATGAGCCAACCCTTATATACAACTCTCTGCCTATGCTCAAGAGAGAAGAAATGGTAACAAGTCACTGAGAAAAACTAAGTTTTTCTCTTGTAAATGCCTCCAAGAGATCTCTCCAAAACATCCAAAAATCCATTTTCATGATCCATCAAAAAGATGAAAATAAAGCCCTCAATCTGCCACCAATCTGACTCCAAACTGAAGAATAAAATAGCCAAACTATCCCCCTAGGTTGCCCCACCAAAATTTGCTTTAAAACGTGCCTTCATTGCCCAATAAAAGCACAAATTTGTCTTCTTCTATCTAATTTTGCCTAGAGAGAAAATCAAATCTAAAAGATCATGAGTAGATTCCTTTTTCTTAGCTACATAAAATAGCATTTATTTTAAAGCAATTTATAAAATATTGCTTGAAAACAAAGCTTTACATTAGATTGCAGTTTCATTTTTCACTCTCTTGATTTGATCTTGATATTGCAAATAAAAATACAAGGCCTATTTGTTTTATTTTGCCAAGTACATTACATTCTGGGTCACTTGATTTTTCTAAAAAAAATCATAAAAAATACAAGGCATTGCATACAATTTACAAAAATAAAAGCCTTTGAGGGTTTGCTTTCTATCTGATCTACATTTGGCTTCTAAGGTCATAACACTTATGACTCATCCAAAGGAGACTAAGTGGGCTTTAAGGCTCACTACCTTCCATATGATCTTCATAAAAATGCTAAGGCAAATGACCTTTTTTCAAGGTGATCCAAAAGGGCTTTATGGCACTAAAGGAAGACAAATGCCTAGGCAAACAAGTGAGGGTGTAAGACCCCCATGATGGCATTAGTTTGGTACTTCAAATGAAAATTTCATGTGATAAATACCACATTTGGCCTTAGGGCTTCTTGAAACCCTAAAACAAAATCATTTTGAAGCCCTAATTTCTCAGCCTATTCTCATTCTCAAACTTTGGAAACTCTGCTCTCCACACTAGCCATCAATGCTAGGGTTTGGGCCTGCAATTTCATTTTACTATGTCTCTGGGCATGATTCTTTACTGGTCTTATGCAGAAAATAAAGGTAAAGACCGTCTGATGCCAATAAATTACACATTCTTTGATTTGTTTCACTTTTTCTGAGGTGAAAATGGTTGTCAAACTGTGGCTTCTACATTATTTCTGATGGACTCTTTGCATTTGTTCCTCTATCACTTCCTTTATGTAATATGGCTGCCATTATTGCATTCCTGAGAGAGGAAAATGAAGTTAAAAGAAGACTTTTGGCTCTACAACATTATGCACTTTTTCTTAACAAGGTAACTCTCGTATCAGTTACTGTATTTATCATTTCCATGGCATTCTATAGCTAGGTTTATTAATGAAAATGAAATGGGTTTTTCTTAACTCTCAAAGAAAGAAAGCATCTTAGGGTTTTATCTGGCATGATGACATCTTTGTGTGTGTGCATGACTGCATCTATGCATTTGGCATTGTTTCTAAGCTTTAGAAATATGAACATTTTCTTTCCCCTCTATATATCTTATATTTTATCTTACCATGCTCAGTGGTTTCAAGTAGAAGCTACTTCGGCCACCATTGTTTCATATTTTAGCATTCTGTATCTATTCTTCATCAAAAGACTGTGGCCTGTACAACATATTTGATGCATTCTTGCCTCTAAATTCCATGGTCATTTCTCCTCTTCCTCATGGCTTCGAACTTCATATGACTTCATGCTTCCTACACAAGCAAGCTTGATTTGAACTTATGACAATACATGCCTCCTTAGAACTTTAAAATGCAACCTTCTATATATTGATGGCCACGATCTACTATCTAGTTTTTGTACATTTCCTTACATTTTGTCAGCAACGTGAGGCTAATATGGCATTAAAATTAGTAGCAGCTGTGTATTTTCTAAGCATATTTCCTTTTGTTCTTGCTATTTTTGGTTGATACCCTAATGGTCTAACATATCATGAGCAGAAAGATGTCTACTCTTTCTCTCTCTATGCAGAAAATGAATCCCTCATTTGGCATTGTGTTAGCCGTGATGTTGATGACAAAAAAAATTAAATGGTCCCTTTTCTTTGGCCATTTTTTTTATAAAGAGAAAGATGAAACTGTATTAAATGATTATGACCCCTTTATCCCACTATATAGCTTGAACACCTCTATATATGGCTTTCCTATGCATAAGGATGCTCATTTCAAAACAAGTCTTTATTTGCTGGTGTCTATTCATTTTTTATGTGTTATCCTCTCATGCAAATAAGCATCACTGTAGCTTCTTGATAGCTATACTTATACTTATGATCCTCCTTTCATATCAAAAAGCTATTATGGTACTCATATTGTATTGTAGCTAGCTGATAGATCATGATTGTTCTAGCTGCATACTCTACTAATATCAAAATGATACATACATATTCATTATTGTCCAATTGTTTCCTTGACAAGGATTGAATAAGACATGTGGTTTCACTTGTGTACAAATATCATTGAGAAGACACCTTTTGTGTCGGCATCAAATATTCCTTTCACTGACAAGTAACTTATTCTGAACTTACATCTCCTATAGATAAACAACATTTTCATGGAGTGCTTTTACTGATCTTTGTATACAGTTGATATGGTTACTGCAGCATGCAGCATATATGCTTAACATTGATTCAGTCCACTGTTTCTTTGACTACATGACAAATATGTTCATTTGCTACTGCATAGAAGCTGATATACTTTGATACTATCCATTTGATTTGCATTATTTGATGCAATCTGCATTCTATTCCATCACTGTGGTTTTCTAAAATATGCTCATGGCTGAAAGTAATTTGTTTTGATTCTCTTGAATGATTGGTATTGATATCATCTTTTACACTATGTGACTACCACGGTTATCTCTCAGTCTCGGCAAAGCAATACTTAATGCAATGAAAGATCTTGTTTCATGTTTGTGGCTCATTCATATGCATAACATGTCGAGACTAAGGTTCTTTCACTATAGCATTGATGTTTTCTGAGTATACTTGCACTGCATCTCCATACCTACTATAATAGCTACACTGAATATTCTATTTCAATTAGTAAAAGGACTATAATGTTGTCTTCATGCATTGAATACTTGTACTCTCTGTCTCCTAATGGTTGTTTATGTACTGTCACTCATGATCACTTGATTATCATGTTTTGATCTCATGCATTGGATGTTGTTGTACTATGAGTTCAATTTATCCTCATGGTTTCTCTTCATTTTTTGAACTACAATAATGAGTATAATCTGTCCTTGAAATCAATGCATAAGAGTAATGATCTCAATTCCATTTCATCCCCTTTGAGAATCAGGGGGGCAGGGGGTGGTAGCATGCTTGGCTTAACCCTTGTGGGAGCCCACTTTATACCACATGCTGTATTGTCTTCTAAACAGTGACATACTTATCCTACACCTACACATGAAACAAACACATTAGACAAAACAAATGAGGTTCAGTGATTGTTTCTTTCTCAATTCCTCTTGCATGTGAATGATGTTCATGGATTAGCATAGTATAGACAAAGTGTTATGTCTTTTCTGATAGGATATAGAGATCTCATAACTGAAGCTCTAACGTGACCCTCCCACATTTTTCCAGATTCACATCGAAGATCAGGGGCAGGACAAAAGACCACTTTGAAGATTGACAACATCCAAGGCAATGATGGCTATGACCTTCTCTTTTCTCATCATTAGATGCATAATATTTTCTTTATATTTGCATATGTTCAACTATACCCACAGTTTGTGTGGGACATCTGATATGTCATTATTTCTTTCAATTTAATGCTTATTCTTTTATATATTTCAACTTGTAAATGAATAATCACTGTGGTGAATGAAATACTTATCTCTCTTGAATGTTCTGCAATGCAATGAATGATCTGAAATATTTTCCTTGTTTGAACAATTGAACTACATTTAACAATGAAATGCAATAACTATGCAAATAACTGATAACAGAAGAATGTCAACCTTCACTCAAAAAATGAATTTGTCGCACCCGCTCAACCAATTTTGAGCTATGGTGCAAAAATGGTAACATTTCTGGTGACTTCTGCTATATGCTTGCCTGCTAAGCATTGGATCAGTTGCCTTGAACATCTATTTGGCATTGAGTAATACTCTACTCTTGTTATACTCAGAAAAACACTGCAATTTCAATTCTCCAACAGTTCAAACAGCAACAAAAAACTGAAAACAAACACAACTAAAAGAAAACTAATAGGCCCTGATGGCCAAAACAACTATACAATAGCACTTAGGGAAACAAAACTAACTGAAAGAAATATACACTGAGCACTTATTAACTAGAAATACTAATTCTAACCTACTTAACTAGCCAAAGTGACTGATCAGACAAAACCATTCACTATTTGGGTGACATAATTGCCCTTCCTAACCAATATGCTATACTTATGAATTGTCCAAAAGAGGTAAAATAAACACAAATAACTAGCACAATGTTGCAGCACCTTTCTGAGAAGAAACATGTCATCACTTACCCACCTGCCTGTCTGATCACATAAGCCAGTAGGCTGATTGAACTCAACTTTATACTCTCCTTGGTCTGAATTAGTATCAATAGGAAGTTGCTCTCTCTCGTTGGCTACCAACCTAGCCAGATCTCTAATAGGGCACCCTCTCAAAGGCTTTGGATTGAAAATAGTAGCATTATCTAGACCTTACATGATAATCCACCATATTGCTTCCTCCTCCTCAGTCAATGGATCATCCTCCTCGGTCAGGGTTGCTAATAGCTTATCAAAATTATCAAGACATAAAAAATTCTTAGCAAGAGCTACACTCTGCTCAAAATACTCATTATGACCTGAGGAGCTACATTCTGAGACAAAAGTCTCTTCAGTAAATGAAGGCAAGAATTCAAGTAGTGAACTAACCTCTTTATCAATCTGCATGTCAACAATTTGTATCTTATCTTCAAAGCCCTTTGCACCATAGAAATGCATTCTCTCTTCTGACCAATCTAGATTCTGTTGCACATTACGATACTCTACAGCCTCTTCAATCTGCTTGTTAAACTGCTGCAAATAACCATCCTCAATCAATTTAGGCATATCATCTAAATGTGAGAAGAAAAGTTTAATTTATGCTTGAAACAGATTATCCTCAAGCTCTTGATCATCTAAATCAAGACTGTTCTCACAAGTTTGTCCTTGGATCAACACCTCATTGTCTGAGTAGTCCTCCTTACCGTGGTGATCAGGACTTGATATAGCCATGCCACTCTAATTTTCATGGACAAACTTAGGAAGCTCATCAAACAAGTTAGTTGCAAGCTCACGACAACTTTCACTAAGCTTATTGTGATCCAACATAGGTTCTTCTTTATTTCCCTCTTCTTTATCTGAGATGTTATTATCATGTTAATGATCTTTACTCATCAACTCCTTGGTATGTTGAGGACTTTCTGCTATTCTAAAATTGTTATCTCTGACATGAGCATGTACTACTCTCCTAGCTTCACAAAACTAGGTAACTAATTGAACAAACAAATTGATTGCTCCTCCTTATGTAGTGTTTTCTGTGATGAAATTTGGGCATTTGGTTTCTACAATTTTAGACTTTCACCCTCCAATTTATGCAGCCTTCTTTCATGCATCTTATTAACAACATTAGAAAAGTTTTGAAAGGAATCAAAATGTAAAGGATTTAGGGTCAGATTTGGATCAACATTCTCCTCTAATGCATCATGTTTATAAGCAGTTGTAGAAATAGCACAAATGGTATCAACCTCCTGATTTGCATTTGATTTGGCTGGTTGATCATCTTTCATAAGGCAAGGAGGGTCATTAGTGCAATCATTGAAATGTTCATCAGAAGAAGCCTTTGCTTGCTTGATCTATTTCTTCTCTAACTAATATTGCTCCAAAGATACATGCAGTAAATTCACCGGCCTAGCTCCATTCTAATGGTTAATCGACTAGCCTCAAATGCTGACAGGCTTCTCAACAAAATTAGATCCTCTGAGATTTGGATTTTGACTTTCTGAGGAATCTGTTTGCATTCAAGACTAAGGGAAAAGGGTTCATTTTGCTCGAAACTTGAAATTTCAGCTTTTGGGGCACAAAGAGGTTCATTCTGTCTGAAACTTGGAAAGTTGTACTTACATACCTCTTGCTAAGTAGGTTGTTCTAAAATAGCAGGGGCTGCTTGGGCTCGAGCTAGTAAAGTCTTTGTTTGTGCAGTTGCGCCTCTCTCCATATTCAATTTAAACTCTCTCTTTTGTGTCTCCCACTCATGATCAGAAATAAAGATCTCAAAGGGTGGTTATTCTGGCTATTAAAGGTAAACTTGGTGAGTCAACTCTTGCAGCTACCAATCAAATTCTTCATATGGCCTTGCTTTAAATCTCCTTTCATATTGGTACTGATAACTCTTCATTCTTGCAATTTCCTGCTCATACTATACTCTTTGTGCCTCCAACTCCTACTCATGCAGATATGCTTAATAAGCTAGTTCCTCCTGGTGTTATTTATGCTCACGATGTCTTCTAATCTCCTCCATCTACTTGTTAAGGTCTGACACAATGTCTTTGAGCTCATTAATTTCAGCCTATTTTATCTGGTAAGAAGGCTGACTAGGAGATTGGGCTGGAATGGGCATGCGGTAAGCATCCTAAGTATTTGGACTAAAATCAGCATTATGACTGCTTGTGTATGGTTGGTAAGGAGACTAAGCAGGGGTGGGTGGGTGGCAAGCGTGTTGTGCATGCTGGTATACAGTTTTTGCATGGCTATTTAGAATAAAACTAGCTACCTGATTGCTCTGATATAGCTGATAAGATGGTAGAACATCAACACTTTCATGATATGATGGATGATATGAATAGATCATCTTGAAACTAGAAGAATAACATTTAGAGTCACCAGGTATGCCAATTTCTTTCCTCTAAAGGCTGAGATCACTGAAACACACACCTAATACAGTGATAAATGGGTATACTTTTGGACTAAAAATGTCCACTTGGTCCCACCGGGCGTGCCAAAAACTATTGTCAATTAGGATTATGCCACTAGCAAAGTCAAGCTTGACTGTCTTGTTGGAACATGGAAACCCTCCCAGATTGCGAGTGATCTATGTTGAGAGGGAATCTCCAGAGTGAGCTAGTTCTCCTTATGATTTCCTAAACTACTGACTTGTGAAGGAAAAGGGAGAGAGAATAACTGAAATGCAAAACTAACTTTAATCTAAATGAATATCTTCACTCACAAACAACCCTTTACACTCTAACTTTCACAACACCACCTTTGAGACTTGATCCTAAAATAATTTGTAAAGAGGTTCAAGTTGAACACAGATTACAACCAGGACCAAAAGTAAATCCTACAACAAGAGACACAACAAAGGGCATGAAACTACCACAATGAGGTATTAAATCAAACTGCAAAGAGATGACAAATTGATGGAATAGGAAAGTCTATTGTATTAAACTAGAAGATGTACAATGCAAAAATAACATGAGCCAACCCCTATATACAACTCTCTGCCTATGCTCAAGAGAGAAGAAATGGTAACAACTGACTGAGAAAAACTAAGTTTTTCTCCTATAAGTGCCTCCAAGAGATCTCTCCAAAAGAAAGCTGAAAAAGCTCCTAAAAATAGATCCAGAAATCCATTTTCATAATCCATCAAAAAGATGAAAATAAAGCCCTCAATCTACCACCAATTTGACTCCAAACTGAAGAATAAAATAGCCAAACTCTCCCCCTAGGTGGTGCCAGCAAAATTTTCTTTAAAACATGCCTTCACTACCCAATAAAAGCACAAATTTGTCTTCTTCTACCTAATTTTTCTTAGAGAGAAAATCAAATCTAAAAGATCATGAGTAGATTCCTTTTTCTTAGTTGCATAAAATAGCATTCATTTTAAAGCAATTTATAAAATATTTCTTTAAAACAAAGCTTTACATTAGATTGCAGTTTCATTTTTCATCCTTATCTTGATTTGATCTTGATTTTACAAATAAAAATACAAGGCCTATTTGTTTTATTTTTCCAAGTACATTATGTTCTGGGTCACTTGATTTTTCTAAAAAAAATCATAAAAAATACAAGACATTGCATACAATTTGCAAAAATAAAAGCCTTTGAGGGTTTGCTTTCTATCTGATCTGCACTTGGTTTGTAAGGTCATAACACTTATGACTCATCCAAAGGGGACTAAGTGGGCTTTAAGGCTCATTGCCTTCCATATGATCTTCATAAAAATGCTAAGGCAAATGACTTTTTTTCAAGGTGATCCAAAAGCACTTTATGGCATTAAAGAAAAACAAATGCCTAGAAAAACAAGTGAGGGTGTAAGACCCCCACGATGGCATTAGTTTGACACTTAAAATGAAAATTTCATGTGAGAAACACCACATTCGGCCTTAGGGCTTCATGAAACCCTAAAACAAAATCATTTCGAAGCCCTAATTTCTTGGCCTATTCTCATTCTCAAACTTTGGAAACTCTGCTCTGCACACCGGCAGCTAATGCTAGGGTTTGGGCTTGCAACTTCATTTTACTATGTCTCTGAGCATAATTCTTCATTAGTCTTACACAAGAAATAAAGGTAAAGACCGTCTCATGCCAATACATTTCATATTCTTTGATTTGTTTCACTTTTTCTAAGGTGAAAATGGTTGTCCAACCGTGGCTTCTACATTATTCCTAAAGGATTCTTTGCATTTGTTCCTCTGTCACTTCCTTTCTGTACTCTGGCTACCATTATTGCATTCTCGAGAGAGGAAAATGAAGCAAAAAGAAGACTTTTGGCTTTGCAACATTATGCACTTTTTCTTAACATGGTAACACTCCTATTAGTTACTGTATTTATCATTTCCATGGCATTCTGTAGCTGGGTTTATCACTAAAAATGAAATTGTTTTTTTTTTAACTCTGAAAGAAACAAAGCAACTTAGGGTTTTATCTGGCATGATGGCATCTTTTTGTGTGTACGCCACTACATCTATGCATTTGGTGTTGTTTCTAAGCTTTACACATCTGAAAGTTTTCTTTCCTCTCTATATATCTTATATTTTATCTTACCATCCTCAGTGGGTTCAAGTAGAAGCTACTTTGACCACCATTGTTTCATATTTTAGCATTTCCGTATCTATTCTTCATCAAAGGGCTGCGGCCTGTACAACACATTTGATGCATTCTTGCCTCTGAATTCCATTGTCATTTCTCCTCTTGCTCATGGCTTCAAACTTCGTATGACTTCATGGTTCCTACACAAGCAAGCTTGATTCAAACTTCTGACAATACATGACTCCTTAGAACTTTAAAATACAACCTTCTGTATATTGAAGGCCACGATCTATTGTCTGGGTTTTGCACATTTCCTTATATTTTGTCAGCAATGTGAGGCTGATATGGCATTAAATTAGGAGCAACTATGTATTTTCTGTGCATATTTCCTTTTGCTCCTACTATTTTTTGTTGACACCCTAATGGGCTAACATATCATGAGCGAAAAGATGTCTACTCTTTCTCTCTGTATGTAGAAAACAAATCCCTGATTTGGCACTATGTTAGCTATGATGTTGATGACAAAAAAAACAAATGGTCCCTTTTCTTTGGCCATTTTCTATATACAGAGAAAGATGAAACTGTATTAAATGATTATGGCTCCTTTATCCCGCTTTATAGCTTGAACACCTTTCTATATGGCTTTCCTTTGCATGAGGATGCTCATTTCTTTCAATGAGAAAACAAGTCTTTATTTGTTGGTGTCTGTTCATTTTTTATGTGTTATCCTCTCACACAAGTAAGCAACACAATAGCTTCTTGATAGCTATACTTATACTTATGATCCTCCTTTCATATCAGAAAGCTATTATGGTACTCATACTACATTGCAGCTAGCTGATAGATAGTTGTAAATTAATATAAAAAAATAAATGTATAGTGTGATAGTTGTAAATATTTTCCCTCAATTTAATTTAGATTAATTTAATTAGATGTATATATGTAGAAATTAATAAAGATTAATAAATATCGAGGGTATATATAATTCTAAATTTAATAGCCATTAATAAAAGTAAATGTGAAGAGGATAAAGGTATTTAGCTTAATTGTTAAATATAAGTGATTTTGATGTAGATTTTGAAATTTAATTTGTTTCTAATATAAGAATAGTACCTCTCTATTTATATACATCTTTAAATTGTACACATGATCTTTGTTTCTACCTAAGTTGATATTGCATCTTTAGGTTAGTTTTGCATTCATAGATCTTTTCTTATGTGAGACAGATCTTATCTCACTAGTTGTGTGCTCTTGCTCCTTAGTTCACTAAATTTTATTTTGTCTTCCCTATTAGCTAAATTAGAGGTATATAGAAATACCTTAAAAGAGGGTTGTCAAAATCACTAGGGTTCATGTTCTCATAGGTAAACCCTAAAAAACTGATAGGTTTTACAACCATGCAAAAAATCATGTAGCAAGAAATTCCCTGAAATTACTATCCAACCTTAGATTTGTTTTAGTGCACTAAATTAAAGTGTTCTTCTAATGTTTTGTTCCTTGTAATGCTTCTAGGATGAGCTAATATGAGAGAGATGGGAGGATATGAAATGATTCTAAGTCAATCCCTCTAAATATAAGCACATATGACAACAAGTCACACCAATATTTGTTTAGTTAGCTTATAATGACTGATAGAATAGGTGAGAGGGAAGTAAAGAGAGATGAAGTTATATATAAGAGATAGATAGTGATAGATAGAGAGAGGGAGAGAGGGAGATATAAAGAAATAAAGAGATAGATAGAGATAATAGAATAAAGTTAAAGAGAGATAGAGAGGGAGGGAGAAATAGAGAGGAACAAATAAGTGGAGAGAAAAAGAGGAGAGAGATGACAAAGAGAGATAGGGAAAGAAAGATACAAAAAAGAGAAATAGATAGAGGAAGAGAGAGAGTGAGAGAGAGAGTGAGAGACACAAGGAGGGCAAGAGAGAGAAATATAGAGTGAGATCGATAGAGAGGAATAGAGAGAGAGGGATATTGATAGAGAGAGATGAATACAGAAAGAGAGATATTTCTGATGGCCAGTCAACCCATCTACCACATGTTAGTTTCAATTTTTTCTTTATATTGGTCAATGTTAAGATTTACAAATTTGTGTTTAATGCCTTAGTGCCAATATTTTATGGTTTTGGGTTTGCATTTAGGGAACTTAGATTTGAACATTAAGGAAGAGCAAGGAAGAAGGAGAGGGGAGATAGAGAAAGAGGGAGAAATAGTGATAGGAAGATATAGAGAAAGGAGAGATAGGGAGAGGAAGAGATAGACTTTTGTTATGTGATAGACTTAGGGCTATGGTCAAGCATTCAAATGGAAAACCCTACATTAAAGATCAGGCTATAGTAGGTAGATAAAGGAGAGAAGGAGGAAGAGATAAAAGTGAGAGAGATAGAGAAGGGTGAATAGAGAGAATTGGAGACTAATTTAAAACAAACATGAGAGAGAGAGAGGGTAGATATTGTGTGAGAGAGACAGGGAAGGGAGATAAACATAAAGAGAGATTAAGAGAAATAGAGAGCTAGAAAGTGAAAAGACGGAGAGAGATTGAGAGAGACATGAAAAATGGATCAAGATGGATGGGACAAGTTGAATAGAAGAGATAGATCTACTATTAGGTTGTCTTTCTAATTCAGGCTTAAATAATGTTTTTGTTTAGAACATTGCTATGAGTTTATGAAAAAAAATATTGCATTATATCAAACTAAATGTCTTGTAAATAAGTTATTTTTAAAAAGGAAATTGTATTCTTCAAAGATTCATGAAGGAGACTTAGTAACCAAACATTTAAAACCTAACTTCCATATATGTAAAATTCTTCATCATAGGATACCATATTTTTGTTTTGAAGCCTATTTATTTAAAGGTAAAGAGAGGAATAGAGAAATAGAGATAGAGATAGAGAGCTCATATGGAGATAAGATGAAGATAGACAAACATAGAGATATAGAAAGAGACAGAGAGAGAATGAGACAAAGATATATATATATATATATATATATATATATATATATATATATATATATATATATATATAGAGAGAGAGAGAGAGAGAGAGAGAGAGAGAGAGAGGAATAAAGAAAGAGATAGAGATAAAAAATAAAAAAAGGGGGAGAGAGAGGGGTTGAAGAGTGAAATTGAGATAGAGGAAGTGAGAAGGGGAGAGAGGTGGAGAGGGAGACAATGATAAATAGAGAGATACAGAGGGAGAGAGAGAGAGAGACAGATACGGCATATTTTACCATGAATACCTTCATCAACACAATATCTAGTCCCTAAACATAGAAAGGAAACCTTAAGACATTATCCACATTATAACGATTTAAGATTAAGTCAATTTTGATTTCTTATAAAGTGTTATAATTAATAAGGCATATAACAATTCCATCTACAAAAATTAGGTCTCCATGCTTATTGTCCAAGTAGTATGATTGAATTATATATTTCTTTTTTATATAAAATCTATTTATTATAGTTATATAGTTACATGAGAGAAAGAGAGAGAGGAGGCAAATGGAGTTAAACAAAAAGATAGAGAGATGAGAGAGAGGAGGATAGAGAGACAAAGATCTTTATAGAGAAAGAGATAAAGAGAGATATATCTTTATATATAGAATGAGAAAGATAGACAAGGAGGGGAGAAAAATAGAGTTAAACAGAGAGAGAGGAAGGATAGACAGTGATAGACAATGGAAGAGAGAGAGAGAGAGAGAGAGAGAGAGAGAGAGAGAGATGGCAAAATTTTATAAATATAACCCTTGGCATAGTGTTTTAGTATCATTTGAATTGTGTTGTAGGGATTTGTAGGCTTTTAGTTTAGGTTTAAGTATCAACATGCTACTAAAGTGTCAACACATGGACTACAACATTAGTGGAGTTTCTCAATATAATGGAAGATTATTTTGAAGGAATATATTAATCTAATTACTTTTAGTGATGGGTTTCTTACTCAAAGACATTCTCCCAAGTATATATGTCATCTTATCTTCTCTATTTTCTTCACTTATTCTTCTATGTTTAATTAAGGTTACATGTGTTTTAAATCTCCAAATTTTATTACAGAGGTAAGGTCGATCCATTCCAAATATTACATGATTCAATAATGACTATGTGGCATTGCAATGAATTAATAAAAAAGGAACCAATTGATATCTTAAATGTGAGCAGCACTTATAACCTTTATACATCTAAGACAATGTAGTTTCCTTAAAGAAAGTTTGGAATTTTTCCTAAATAATTTTAGAAGGATGTTTTGCATCCACATAAAAAAATAGTGACACCTTATGCATGACATGATTAATTAATTCGCTTCACCGATCTTCTAAATCATTTAAATAAGATTATCTACAATGGATACACTATATGTTTTACAATGTTTACATGAATTAGATGTTGTAATGGACATAGAATTAGTACAGCATGAGAGTATCTTTTATATGGATAAATAAATTGTAATTTTTTTTCTTAATAGGATTAGTGTTTTAAAATAATTAATAATTATAATTCAATAGTATAACTTTCAAATTTTATAGCTAATATATAAATCCATATCGTTAGAAAAGAATGAATACATGAATCCATATCATTAGGAAATAGAATGATTAGAGAAAGTTTTAATGGTGAAATGTGTGCAATGTAAACAAAATAGAATTATATAAAAAATTATGACTAATGTATAGTCATGCATTAGTAGTGGTACAAAGCATACATCTAGCAAAAATGACATGTGTACCCATTGTATAGTCAAGTGTAACTATCTCTAATAGTAGCAACATCTTGTCTCCAAGCTTCATTGATTCATACATGGCATGACCACTACGATGGGAAACATTGTAACTTGTTGAATTGGATCAAAAATGGACATTTGCAACATCTCAAAAGTCCAACAAATAGAAAGTATGCTACATCTCCAAATAGAGAGAGAAGAGAGAGAGAGATACAAAGATAGATAAGAAGAGAGACATAGATAGGTACAAAGATAGAGAAGGATAGAGGTACAAAGATAGAGAAGGAGAGAGATATAGTTAGAGAAGGACAAAGAGGTATAGATAGGTACAAAGATAGAGAATGATAGAGAGAGAGAGAGGTAAAGATATAAAGAGGGAGAGAGATAGAGATAGAGAGTGAAACTAGAGAGAGAGAGAGAGAGAGAGAGAGAGAGAGAGAGAGGTAAAAAGATAGAGAAGGATAGTGAGAGGTACAAAGGTAGAGTAGGATACCGAGATATAGATAAAGGGATAGAGAGAGGTAAAGAGATAAATATGGAGAGAGATAGAGAGAGAATGAAAATAGAGAAAGACAAAAAGAGATATATATTAGAGAGAGATAGAGAGAGACAAGGAGATAGATTAAGAGAGAAGAAGGGAGAGGGAGAGAGAGATGGAGTGAGAAAGAGAAATAAAGTAGGAGAGAGATAGAGAAGAGAGATGAAGAGAGGTACACAGATAGAGGAGAGAGAGGGGAGGGAGGGAAAAGAGATAGAGCAAAAGACAGAGGAAAAGAGAAATATATAGAAAAAAGAAGAGAGGTAGAGATAGAGAGAGAGGATGAGAGAGAGAGAGAGAAATATTAAAGAGAGGAAGTGTGTGTGAGAGAAGGGGTAGGAAAATAGAGATAGAGAGAGAGATAAAAAGAAATAGAGAGCTAGAGAGGGAGACAGATATGTATAGAGACCTAAAGAGATAAAGAAGGAGATATAGAGATAGAGAAAAATAAAAGAGGTATATAAACAAAGATAGGAAGAGAGAAAGAGATGGAGAAAATGAGAGAGGTAGAGTACCTTTCAATTTCAAGTAAAGAACATGGATACAGAGAGAGAGAGAGAGAGAGAGAGAGAGAGAGAGAGAGAGTACCTTTCAATTTCAAGTAGAGAAGGATAGAGAAGGTTAGAGAGAGATATAGATAGAGGGATAGAGAGAGGTAAAGAGATAAAGAGGGAGAGAGATAGAGATAGAGAGAGGTACAAAATTAGAGAAGGATAGAGAGATATAGATAGAGGGATAGAGAGAATAAAAATAGAGTAAAACAAGAATAGACAAAGAGAGAGAGAGAGAGAGAGAGAGAGAGAGAGGGTGAAAATAGAGAAAAACAAAATCACACACACACACACACACACACATATACAAATAGAAAAATCTTAGAGAAAGGAAGTGTGTGAGAGAAGGGGGAGGGAAATAGTGATAGAGAGATAAAAATAAAAGAGAACTAGAGATGGAGACATAGATATATATATAGAGACCCAGAGAGATAAATAGGGAGAGAGTACCTTTCAATTTCAAGTAGAAAACATGGCTACATGCATAACCTTACTATGAATAATTATTTCCAAATTTTACCTTTACCACCCATCACAATTGAAGAGACATTTCCTAGAACACAAAATCATTACCCATCATGGGATTAGAAAACTAAGCTTAACTGCATAAACATAGTGTCAAAAAATGTTCCATTTTGTGATAGACTTGAGGTTACAGTCAAGCATTGCAATGGAAAATCCTACATTAAAGATATTTTTACAATGTAAAAAATGGAGTTTGGTATGTGTTGGTCCAAATCATCTACTCAAAATTTACTTACCACTATGGAACAACACACATCATTACATCGTTTCAATGTTCAAATGATGACCATGATTCAACAAATCAAAATGGATCCAAAAAATAAATGTTAATATTCTATATACCCTCTTTTTGATAATACTAATGTTACAAACAAATAAAAAATCCTCTTTGCTATTCTTTGCTCCTTTTCAGATCCATTTTCAGCATACCCGTTGCACACTAAAGTGCGATTGCTAGTTTTAACACTCTGATCTTCTCCGTCTCATTCACATTGCGCGGGTCATTCAACTCTCCCTATCTTGGAATGTTCGTCAACGCACGGGAGTTGACAAGCCAGTGAGTCGGGTCACATGTGAGTCGGGTCACATGTGGATATGAGGACTGTGAGTCGGGTCACATGTGAGTCGGGTCACATGTGGATATGAGGACAGTGAGTCGGGTCACATGTGGTCACCGACAAAAACAATTCGACCTACTCAGCCATGATAGCCATAATAGGTAGAGAAGTATATTCTAGCAGACAAGTCAATCCTACCAGGTAAACATGCAGGTAAGTCAATCGTAGCAGGTAAAATATGTACATTTGAATTTGAATATAGCACTGTATTTAAACATCACTTTTTCAACAATCATACATTTTTTCCAAGTCAAGCAGACGGGTCGGGTCAATCTGAGCAGGTAAAATATGTAAAATTGAATGGGCACTTGTGAATAGTAACTTTAGACCTCATTTTTATTTTTGACCATTGAAGCAAATTGCAATAGAACGTGAAGAAAAACGATAAATAGGAAATGCCATACTTCAATTTCTCAAAGCTGCTTGTTCATTTCTGCGAGTTAGTCATGGCGTCGGGTTCGAAGATAATATGCTGTATTCTGCTTGGCCTTATAATTGCATTGACCCTTCTTGACCGTGCGGTAGCCCAGCAAGGGTATGGTGATCCGCGCCAATGCTACGGAGATTGTCCCTCTAGCGGTGGTGGTGGTGGTCCGGGCAACTGAAGAGCTCTACTTCGATGGTAACCAGGGACTCGACTTTAGCTTAGATATGCTACTTAGTATTTGGTAGGAATTATAATAAAGATGTTTCTGGTCATTAGAGATTTAGATGCCTGGTATTCACAAGGTTTTATTTAGTATCAATGTTGCGGCCAGCCTCTATATTCATGTTAAAATGTGAGACAAGCACATTTGTTACACCGGACCACTTTCACTTTCACTTTCACTTCATTTATAGCTTCTAATAACCATTTCCACTCTCTTCAAGTCTACTTGTATGCTTTAGTTAATATTAACATTAATAATAAGTGTTATGAGATGATGCTTGTTTTCTTTTGGTGAGATGATGTCCTTTTTTGGTGAGATGATGCCCTTTTTTGGGTGTTCTATAATAGTAAGTTACAATATTTGGACTATGGAAGTTAAACTATCAAAGATTTAAAATTACGTATCATTGAAAACAATAGATCATCTTAATTTTCAAAAATGTTCAAAATTTATAAGTAACACAAAAAAAATAATAAATATAGTATGTTAAGTAAGGCTGCCAAAAATATTATAAACATAGATGTTCAGGCAATGGAATACCATTATTATTAAATATGACACAATAGGATTGAGTTCCATCTTGGCCATTAAATCAATTTGCAACAAGATTTCTTCAAGGTTTTTAATTTAGTAGTGTAAATTTGTATCAATACCTCTTTTATTTTAGTATGTTTCTTCCAAACGATATCTTGAGTACTTGCATTAAAAAGATGATCAACTCCATAATTGGTGATATTTGGGGGATTATCTTATTCTTCAAAGTTTGATCACTATTTGACACATGTTTCGACTACTTTTTGCACAAATTGATAGATTCTGTATTCATTAATTTATAATACTAAAATCTTATGGAATGTTCAAGTGCATTGTAACCTGCACTTCATTTAAACAACTCATTATTCCTAGCTCTCCAAATACACCACAAAGTTTTAGTTTAAAGAACAAGCCAAAACTAACAATTTTCCTTACTCAAGTGTGCATTATTTAGTATTTTTGTTTACCTAAATTCTCAAGTCATTTTTGTACACATATGTGGCATTGATTTTATTTTTCGTTGACTATTTATTGGTTTGAATCATTATTGTGGGAGAGTGAGGGTATAGAGTGGACTAGATAGAGAGTGACATGCATACATACATACATACATACATACATGCATGCATACATATACATACATTGTACACATATGTGGCTTTGATTTTATTTTCATTGACTATTTATTGATTGGAATCATCACTATGGGAGAGTGAGGGTATAGAGTGGACTAGATGGAGAGTGACATACATACATACATACATATGCATGTATATACATATAAGTACACACACACACATGGATACAAATATATATGTAAATATATACATATATGTGCATATGTATATATACATATGTATATATATGTAATGTAAAAGTTGTGTGTGTATACATACAAATATATGTATGTATATATGTATATATATGAATGTATATCTATATGTATATATGTAAAAATTGTGTGTGAGAGAGAGAGTGAGTGTGAGTATGTGTGGGTGATTTAAAATTTAAACAAATAAATTTGTATGAGTATTCAAAGATAAATTTAAGTGTGCACATGTGTGTGTGTGTGTGTGTGTGTGTGTGTGTGTGTGTGAGAGAGAGAGAGAGAGAGAGAGAGAGTGAATGTGTGAAATTTGTATGAGTATATAAAGATGAATTCAATTGAGAAGTTAGAGAAGGATCTCGTAGAATTTATATAGATAACTTTAAAATGTATGGTGTTGTTAAAATCAATCACTATTTTTATCTTGGAAATCAATATTAGAATTTATCTCACATAATTACATATACTTATGTTTTAATATGAATGCTTTTATGTAGGCTTCCTATGAGATTAAATGTTTAGGCTTTCTATAGAAAGCATCAAGATATTTATATGTATCAATTAACATCACTTGTCAAAATTTGGCTTAATATTATGTCTTACTTATAGCTTAATTATTCTTGAACTCCTGAAAGAAGAGTTTGGGCTTGACACACTTCGGTATTAATGTAGGAAAAAATGTGAATTGGATAGCACCATATACCTAATCTAATTTTTGTATATGTAAGTCTACCTAACCCACTTCTTATGACTCATCTAGGGATCTTGATTCATATGATAATGTTATACTTAATGGTGATGATGATTCTTCATCATTTCTTAATGATTTATCCAATATGAACTTTCAAGATGTTTATTTGTGATGGCAGAGGATCAAATAACACAAATTTACTTACTATTTTACATGGTGCAATGATCAGTTGCTAACCTTGCATTCATTCAAAGACCCCCAAAATAGTTTTTTTCTACTCTTAAGGGTAGAGGTCCTAAAAAATAGGAAATTCATACAAAGAATAGAACTGTCTTCAATCTTCAATACTATCGACCTTGAGGGGTTTGTAAAGTCTCTCTAAATTAGAAACTTGAATGGATTCCAACAAACAACACAGTTAGGAATGTGAACCAGATGTCATTTATTACTCAAACTCAACATTAGTTTGGCTAAAACTACACCTTTCTTCTCCAAAAAGAACACAAAAACAATAGAAGATTGTAGTTCTACACCTTATAACAAAGGCAATGTCTATCTCAATCCTTTCTACCCTTGTGGAGGGTTTGCATTCATAACAAGAAAGAAATTTATGGTTTATATATGAAGTATCAAGGTCTCCTTTGTATAAAGGAATGAATGCTCTACATGTATTTCCTCACACCATCTCCTATCGACCTACCAAACCTCCTTGAATTCATGATGTCTTTCTGACTACCTAGAGCACATTCTTTTCTCTATTTTCTTGATTACCAAAATCTATTTACCCACATTATGCCGTATACATTCTATTTCTACTTGTTTTTACTATCAAAAATACATTTTTTTGCATTATATTCTTCTCCAATTCATTCTTGTCTAGTATGTATTATATTGTCTATCTTCTATTTGTCTTTTCTTCTCCATACACTTGTTTTCTCTTGTTTTCTTGATGAAGAATCCACTTCCTCAATTGTCACACCCAGCAAAAAGCCCATGGAAAACTATCTTCACATGTTTTCTTTTTCAAAATCAAAATTATCCCCAAAACCTTCCCAAAAGGTCCATGGAACTAACTCTATAGATGAATGCACCCCCTCTATAACTAAATTTTGTTTCCTTTTCTTGAGTGTGGCTCAATTAATTTGTGTTAGAGCCTTCATCTTTTTTTTTTTAGTTTCTGAAGGTCCTCATGTTCACCAAAACTTATTTGGACCTTCAAAACATCACATACATCTTGTAAACATTACATAAGGTGGGTTAGCGAAGGAATATCCATTCCACCATTTCAAATTTTCAACGAGAGATTTTGGTGGGAAAACAATATCACAGTCTCAAAGATGGAGCAAAATAACATCACCAAAACAAAAGAGGGGTACAAAGACCCAAAAAAAAATAGAAACAAGATAAATAAACCCAAAACTTTGAAGAAATGGATGCTCGTGCATCAGGCTCCTCTAGAGACAAAATAAAATCATGAGCTCCTTCTCATGAGGTCATCAATGTTATGACCATAGTTGGAGATCTCAACAGTTGATAACCAAGTGGTATCCTCCAAAGGATGATCCTACCATTTAACCAAGTACTTGAAATATTTCTTTCCTTAGGTCTTCTTCAACAACTACTTCTCCAAAACATATTTGATGTCAAGTTTAGTTGGCTTGGTCACTTGTTGTTCCCAACTTGGAATCAACTCTGTCTCAGTTGTTCCATCAATTTCAACACCTTTATAGGGATATAGATCAGCCACATTGAAGATGGGTGAGACACTCATGGTTGTAGGAAGACCTATCTCATAGGCATTAGCTGAAAATTTCTTGAAAACCTTGCAGGGACCAATCTTCTTCATTTTTAGTTTGTTGTATTTTCCTTTTGAAAATATCTCCTTCCTGAGATGAGCCAAAACAAGATCACCAACCTAAAAATGTACTTCCCTTCTCTTCTTATCAACATATTGTTTGTACTATTGGTTGTTTCCCTCAATCTATAGTTTGACCTCTTCTTGAAGGTCATAGATAACTTTGGCAAAGTCCTCTCCATCTACACTTCTCCTCTCTAAATTACCACAATCTTTGGTTTCAAATACACCTCTTGGATGCATACCATAGACAATATAGAATGGGTGTCAAACCTATATTCCTATTTGGAGAATCATTATACACAAACTTAGCCAGTACTAAAGCCATATCCCAGTTACTAGGTGTGTTTCCAACAAGACACCTCATCATATTACCCAAACTTTTGTTGACTACTTCTATTTGACCATCTATTTGCAGATGGTAACCTAAACTAAAACTGAGATGTGTATACAACTTCTTCCAAAGTGTTCTCCAAAAGTGGCCCACAAACATAGTGTCTCTATCTGATACTATATACTCTTAGGTATACCATGTAATCTCACCACTTCTTTGAAAAACAGGTTAGCTATATTTCTATCATCACTAGTCTTCTTGCAAGGAATGAAATGAACCATTTTATAGAACCTATCCACAACTACGAAAATGGAATCATTACCTCTTAGAGTTTTAAATCCTACAACAAAATCCATACTTAAAGAATCCCATGGTCTATGTGGAATAGGTATTGATTGATACAAACCGGTGTTTTGACTATTGCCTTTTGCATAATGGCATACTTTACATCTCTCCACATACCTCTTCACATTAGCCTGCATTCTTGGCCTATAATAGTGTGTACTCAGCTATAGGTAAGTTTTATCTTGTCCAAAATGTCCTACCAAGCTGCCACAATGCTTTTCCTTCAAAAGATTATCCCTCATTGATCCCTTGGGAATGCATAATTGATTACCTTTGAATAGAAAACTGTCTTACAACATAAAATTAGTCCATGCTCCTCTATCTCTATTGAGAGGACTGTTGCAAGCTTCATATGCATCTTTGAAATCAAGATCATCTACATATAGCTCTTTCAAAATGTCAATTCCAACACTATTTGCCTGAATCTCTTGTGAGAATAAACTTCTTCTACATAATGCATCAGCAACCTTGTTTGCTTGCCCACTATTATGCTTCAACATAAAATTGAAACTCTTAAGGTATTTCAACCACTTTGCATGCCTTTGGTTCATCTTGTGCTAGTTGTTAATAAACTAGAGTGCATGGTTATCTATGTGAACAACAAATTCCTTGGGAAGCAAGTAGTGCCTTCACTTCTTCCAAGATTACCAATGCATAAAATTCAAGGTCATATGTTGAATATTTCTTCTTGGCATCATTTAGTTTTCTACTAAAGTAAGTAACTAGTTTACCTTCTTGACTTAGAACAACCCCTACTACTAAGCCACTCGTGTCACATTCCACTTGAAAGACTTTGTTAAAATCAGGTAACACAAGTATAGGTTGTTCAGTCACCTTCTTTTTGAGAAGTCTAAAACATTTTTCAGCCTCTTTAGTCCATTCAAACTACTTTTTGTGGCCTTTTATAGTGTCAAGTATAGGAGAACCTATACTACTAAAATTTTTGATAAACTTTCTATAGAAACTAGATAGTCAATGAAAACTTATTACCTCATAAACACTCCTAGGTGTTAGCCAATCAACAATGGCCTTAACATTCTCCTTGTTCATCTTCAATCCCTCTCTAGATTCCACAAAACCCAAATAGACTATAAGAGACATCAAATTTCCATAGTCCATAATGTTATAGTTTAGTATTTCAGGAATAAACTATGTGCAAGTTTTTATCTCAACCTTTCAGATCAAACTCCATGATCCATCATCAATAGAAATAGTAGGAAAAGAGAGCAATAGAAATGGTAATTTCCAGACTAGGTTCTCTAAAATAGGAGGAGCAAGGGAACCAAATAGTTACTAGGAGAAAGAGAGAAATAGAAACCCTAGTAATTGTTTCTTCTACTAACTGTTTGTTTCCCATGCTCCTCCTTCTATTTTAGAGCACCTAGTCTACAAATTACCATTTCTATTGCTCACTTTTCCTACTATTTCTCCTGATGATGGATCATGGAGTTTGATCCAAAACGTTGAGATAAAAACTTGCACATAGTTTATTCCTACAATACTGAACTATAACCAAATAGACTAATTCAGTCTTCATAAAGGTACACTTCTTAATATTGATCAACAACTTCTCCTCATGCAACCGTGTCATAACTAGCCTTAAGTGTTGTAAGTGTTCCTCCTTAGACCTACTAAAAACCAGTATATCATCCAAATACACTATCAAAAACTTCCTCAGGAATGGTTTCAAGACTTCATTTATAAGCCTCATATAAGTACTAAATGCATTTGTATGCCCAAGGGGCATAACCAGCAATTCATAGAGACCATTATTAGTCCTAAATGTTGTCTTCCATTCATCCCAAGGTTTGATCCTAATTTGATGATAGCCACTTTTCAAATCTATCTTTGAGAAATACATAGAACCACTCAAACAATCCATTGAATCACGCATCCTTGGAATAGGAAACCTATATCTAATGGTAATTTTATTTATTGCTCTAGAGTCCATACACATTCTCCATTCACTTTCTTTCTTGGGTACTAAGAATATTGGTATAGCATAAGGGCTAAAACTCTACCTTATCAATCCTTTTTCTAGTAACTCTTCAACCTACTTTCTAATCTCCTCATTTTCCTTGGGAGTCAATCTATATGCGGCCTTGTTTGGAAGGCTAGCTCCTAGAACCAAATCCATATGGTGACTAATGCTCCTCATTGGAGGCAACTCATTAGGCAAATTAGCTACCACAATGTCCATGTGCTCTTTTAATATGTCATGTATCTCATATGGTAAGTCATCCAATTTAGTGGAGGTAAGTACAACCTTGGGCTTGAGTACTAATGCATATTCCACTTATTCCTTCTTCAAATCATGTAAAAGAATTTTTCCACTCACCAACATGACCTTGCTGCTACTATTTATCTTATTGTCCACTTCTCCTTTCAAAGGTAGTAGTGTGTGTTTTTTACTATCCTTCTAGAAAGTGTAAATATTATGTCTTCCATCATGTATGGCTTTCTTGTCAAATTGCTAAGGCCTACCAAGAAGCACATGAAAAACATCCATGGGCATAATATCACACATAATAGTGTCCTTAAACTACCTATTTGAAACTCTACTGAGGCATGCTCATCTACCAATAACTGATGCCATTTTTGCAACCAAGAAATTTGATATGGGTTAGCATGTTTGATTCTAATAAGACCTAGTTTTTCCACCATTTCAATAGACACAAGATTGTCAGTACTATTGTTGTCAATAATAAGTTTGTAGCACTTACCTTTAACCTTGCAATTGGTCTTGAATAAGGCTCTCCTTTGCACAGGTTCTTGACTCTCCTTTGTTGGCTTCAATTTAGTACTCTCTTGAACAACAAATACTCTCCTATCTTAGGTTCTTCTAAGTGATGAGAAGGTGATCCCACACTCTCTTGGTCTACTTGCACAATCTGATTACTTCTCTTAGGCCTTGTGTGACCTTCTTGTGGAAAGTTAGGACACTCCCAACCTTTGTAGCCATACTTGCTACACTTAAAACACTTTCCTGAGCAACCTCTTCCTTGGTAACCTCCTCTTCCAAATGGTCTTCCTCCTTGATTTTGGAAACCTCCTCTCTCTAAATTGGCTTGTCTACTAGAAGTACTTGCCTCTCTACCTTGATGGTGTTGATGTCATCTATTAGAGTGTTGTCCTCTTCCTCTAGCTCCTCTTACTCTACCTCTTCCTCGTTGATTTTACTTTCTCATAAGCTTCTCATCTACTTTAATGGAAAACTAATAGGCTTCCTCAAGATTTCTAAGGGACAAAAGACTCAATTCTTCTTGCAAACTGTATCTCAATTCACTAAGGTACCTAGCTACCTTATCCATATCTTCTTCACTATGGCCTAATCTAATTACTAGTTTATAGAACTCCTTTATATATTCCTTCACACTCATCTCTCTTTGATTGAGATTTTGTAACCTTTTCAATAGGTTAGTTTCATAGTCTCCTAGAAGAAATTTAGATTTCAATTTGACAACCATTCTATCCCAAGAAGTTATCTTGTCCTTGTTCTTCTTTCTTATTTTCAAATGAATGTAATCCCACCACATAGCAGTGTGGCCTTTGAGTCTTGTACAGGCAAACTTCACTCTTTTCTCCTTTGCCACTTCTTTGTACTAGGGTCATCCCACAATAATGGGTTACAATTTTTTGCCAAACTTGACATTGAAATCAACATTTTGAACTAAATCTTCATTTTCTGACACCTATAACCACTAAACTGTTAGGAATTTGAAGATGGTCCAAACTAGCGATTTGTGAGATTTTGTCAATAGATTCTAAAAATATTTTTTAAAAAAAATTTGGAGTTAAATTGTAAAAATTTTTGTGTCTCCTTTTGAAAACTAGTTTTTAATAGGAAGCAACATTTTTTTAGAGTGATGTGTACTCCATAACACAACTTGTTTTCTACAAAGGATAAAATTTTGATTTTTTTCAATTTAGAATGGTAACACCGATATCGAGGGGATACATTTGGTTTCATAATGTTTTTTTGAATATTTTTTTTTATTTAGTTATGAAGTCAAACCAATTAAATTTAGACATACGTGTATTCCATAGAACATAACTTTTTATGTATGTATCAAAATTCAATTTTTTTTTTGCTAAAACAAGGACATCAATACCTAGGGCATACATATTTTTTAGATTTTTTTTTCACCAATTTACTATTTTTCCATGTGTGTAGAATAGAGAACCTGATGTTCGGTGAAAAACCTATGTTTAGTAAATCTAAAAAAATCATAATAAAATCAAAATATATCAAAACTATACTCATTGGAAAGCTCGTTTTGAGGACTGTGATTCTCCAATTTGGTTTGACAAAGGTGAATCCATTTGGACCTTCGACTGGGCTTCAAAAGCCAAAAGTGGGCAAAAGAAAAGGGAAGGGAAAGAAGGAAGGTGTCTAGTGGGGGTCTTCACTCGAAGACCCCTACGAAGTAAGGTGGGTGACATCATTCGCTTTAAGTAAACACTCCTTCAAATGAAGGTCCAAACATGGCGTCTTAATCCCCATAACAACCACCTTCGTTCGAAGGTACCTTGCATTTAAAAAATATTTTTTTCTTTAATGGTCAACCTTCATTCAAAGGCAAGCCGACATGCTTTTCTTAATGTTTTAATTATTCGTATTGCATATAAATAGGATGTTTTTTTTTTCATTTTTATAAATCAATGTAACAAGATAAATTCACATTTTTCTTTTGCAAAGTAGTCCATGAAATCTTTGAGAGAAGAATTTTCAAGTCATATTTTACAAAGAAGGAGATGGAAAACAAAAAGAAAAAACAAAATAAGACTACACAAAAGTATTCTACAGAAACTAGAGCAAGATTGAATGAAGAAAGATTGAAAAAATATCATAAACAAAAACAAGGTATGCATATATTTTCTTTTCTATTTTTAATTTAGGTCATTTTATTTATGCTTAAATATATACATGTATTGATGAATCATGTAGTAGGATGTCATTTAATCTAGGTCACTTGATTTATGCTTAAATATATATGCATTGATTTCATGTAGCTCTGATGCCATTTAGTTTAAGTCATTCCTCATTCTTCATTATAATCCCCACCTCTCTACCTAGAGATAACTACCTACCTTTCTCTCTCTCTCTATCCACCACTCTCTCTCTCAAGTTGCCCACTCTCTTTACCTCTACCTCTCCCTCACTGGGGCCTTCGTAACTATCTCTCTCCCTCTCTAACTCTCCATATCCCTCTCCCTATATCCAACTCAACTTCATTGTTTTTCTAAAGTGGTAACATATATTTCTATTATAATTTATTAAAAAAATTAAGTTCACTTTTCATATTAGATTATTTCTTTTCTTGATTATTTATTTTTATTTAAAAATTCTTTTATCTAAAAGTTATATTGAAAAAGCCCCCTAATTTTAAAACAAACTCTTATAGCTACTTTTTGTTTTCTTTCTCTAAAATATATTTATAATAATTGTTAGCATTTTTTATCCAATAAATTTTTATTATAAATATATTTTAAGCTTTTTTATTTTTGTGTTTTTATGATTTTTAATGCTAAATTAAGGAATAAAAGAAAATTTTAAGAAAAGATTTGTTGAACTATTTTTAAAATGCTTTTTAGATTTTATTTTTCCTAAAGAATGAAAGTAGTTTTTAGAAAACATAATAATTTCTACAATAGAACTTAAGAGTATAAATCAAAAAAATAAAAAGAATGTTTATTATTTAGAAAATTTTATTTTATAAAAGAAATAATTTTATTTTTATTTTTATTTTGATATGTATTTCCTTCATTTGTGATACAGAAAGTGGAGCAAACATTGTTGAAGAACACATAGTTGATGTTAGCCAAGAGGAGGCCCAAGTGCAAACAATGGATTTTGGAGAGGGGTCAGGATCCCTTCCTTTGATTGGTATGGATGAGCATATTAATCTAGTTGAAGAGTTGACGAGAAAAAAATTCTTATAGAAATTTAGATCATTTACTTGAAATGGATATTGAGAAATTGAAACATTATGCTAGACAACCTAGACGTGCTGATAGGAGATCAATGAATAAAGCTGCAAAGGAAATAATTTCTCATTTCGGTAATCTTGATACACTTGGCCAAACCCAATTGTTATCAATTGTACTTCTTAGTAATGAGCTACATGAGCCATTACAATTGTTGGGTGTTAATTTGTCATTGAAAAAGGGGAAAGGTTCACACCTAAAAAAAGATATTGTTGAAAATGTTAAAGAAGGTTTGGCTTCCATCAGGAAACAATCTCGATCTATGGATAAGTCCATTTCAAGAAGAGTGATGTTGATAGGTATTTTAAGTGAAAAATGTCCACAAAAAGAAAATTGTCTTCAATTTCAACTGAGATTGGTTTCAGTAGAAAGACAGTAACAAAATATGTGAAAAGGAGAAAATCATTGGATGATAGTTCCTTGGAAGGCAATTGGGCAATTATGTGTAGAGCTCCTCGATCTAACAAGATTCAAGATGTTGTTAGCAACTTGATCTCAACCTTTTGGAATGATAATGCTTGTGCTTCATCAAATAGTAGCAATGTTATCCAACATAGAATTGGGCCCAATAGTTATGAGCTACATACAAAAAATTAAAGATTGGGCAAACAATGTTTGAAAGCTTAAGGCCATATTATGTGAAGACAAACAAGGTTTTTGAAACTTGTTGTTGTCATTATCATATTGAATTTGATCTCTATTATCAAGTTTTCAAAATATTTTTGAAGATAGTGATGGTTTTGTAAATGCACCTCCTAAATAGGAAAGTCAGTTCATAGCATCCATCTTATGTGATAAATCAGATGATAATAATGGAAATGATCAAATAAATAGCATAAAAGGTCATTGTGAAACATGTGAAAATTTGGCTAAAATGCCTTTGAGAAATGAATATATTGACCTAATAAAGTTGGTAAATTAGAAGTAGTACAAGTACATAAAGTTACAAACAAAAAATGGGAAAGAATCCACAAGGTTAGATTATGTAGAAGAGGAGATACCTATTGGAACATTTATGGAAAATTTTTCTAAATTGATTCAACCATACATACATCATGTTTTTTTTGCTAAGTGGCAAGCACAATAGTTTCAACCATTAAGAGATACTTTCCCACCTAGAACAATTTTATCAGTAGTCGAATTTGCATAAAATTACTCTTTTGTACATCAAAAAGAGATTCAATCACAATATTACTTTTTAGAGTAGATCACTATTATGGTGCATGTGTGTTATCGACATGCACAATTGGATTTGTATGGTGTTGAAAGTACATTTCAAGCACAAGTCATCAAGAAAGAATCACTTTTATATTAGTGATTATAAAGAGCATGACACATTGCTTGTACAACATTCCTTTAAGATTTTTTTTAGATATTTGGCAAGCAGGGGTGTAAATTTTGAAAGCCATTTTGTATGGTCAGATGGATGTGCGTCACAATTCAAATCATCAATGCCATTTTATGCACTATGTAGATATCATCAAAATGACAATATACCACATGTTTGGAGTTTCTTTGAGAATGGTCATGGAAAGGGTGAACATGATGGTGCAGGATCTTGCATCAAACATTCTCTAAAGAAACATCAAATGAAATATGACAGAGACTATATAAATGATGCACATGATGTTGTTGAATGGTGTAAGTTACACTTTGCACCAAATGAGACCGACACATCTTCAAGAACAAACCGATACATTCCACATAGAGTGTTTTGGGAGATATCAGGTATGTATTGTTTGAATTTATTTAATCTACATGTACTTTAAATATATATTCATGTATATGATATATGTGTACACACAAGTTTGTTTATTTTAGTTTGAATTTAATTATTTAGATATATTATATTCATAATGTACTTGATATATAATAAATTTGTGTGGATAGAAGATCAATGCATGGATGCAAGAGGGTAGAGAAAACAAGATCTTTGTATTCTGTCATGAGTACAGATAGCCCTACATGGACGTTGCATACTAGGGATTATTCTTGTTTTTGTTATGAGTACATGTTGGGAGATTTTGAGAATTGTAAGAACCAACAACATGGATATGTTAGTGAATGGGAAAATGTGCCACTAGTTGTTACCAACACATACAATGAAGATGAGGATGAAATATTTGAAGGCATTCCTTTTATTTCAACTAATTATAACCATATTTTAGGATTGATTAAAAAAGGTATATGTGAACATATATATATATATATATATATATATATATATATATATATATATATATATATATATATATATATAAGGTATCTCTAAATTTTTTAAGATACGAATTTTGGACATGTAAATTTGGTGTAGGAGATGTTTTTGTAGTCATGGCAGAGGCTGGTAATATATAACAAGTTAGTTATTATTTATTGTGTTGTATAGAAGAGAGGCAAAAGCTAATAAATCTAAAGACAAGTGATGGAATGGTGTTTCCCATAGGTTTAACTTTATTTTAATATATTTTTAAATAATTTTCAATTTGTTACATATGTACATATCAAGTACCTCAAAAGTAATTTAAAATGTGTTCAATTTTTATATTATAAGTTATGTTATGTCTTACCAAGCAATTCTAATGCTATACATGTTCATAGATACATGTAGGTTACATTTACCTTGAAAATGTTATGTCTTACCGTGGAATGTTGTTTCCCACAGGTTCAGTTGTAGTGCAAGGGACATATCTCAAACAAGTCAAAAGTGTTCAACATGGGATTCACTTTATTGATTTTCAACCTAATAACAAGGTATATCAGTATAGCCACCTAGTAATTGCTACCGGCCTAACTCTTCATATAGTTTCAAACACACGTGAACGTCGTAAGTGGAGACTAAATAGTGAAGATCATCAGAGAATATTAGATGTCATTGAAGAGTGAGCTGAACCACTTGATGTGGTATGAAAAATATGGATTAAGAACTTACAATTTTTAATGTTTTGAAAACCTAAATTTACTATTTATATGTATGTTCATGTATTAATTATTTTACAATTTATGGAAGTTAAATTAATAGTTCTTTTGTTCAACAAATTTTAAATTTCAACATGCAGTTCTTAATGTACAAATGATCTCTATATTATAAGTCATGTAGAGAATGCCCTATATTATTATTCAAGCATGCATGATATGTTAATTTTTGAATGATTTTATTTAATGCTATATATGCTCTTTGAATTGTGCTACAATTTATATGTACGTGTATATGCACTAGAGATATCACAATATAAATTAAATTAAAATCAAAGTTTTCAACATCAATGCACAAATCATCACTACACAAGTGAAAGTATCAACCTATCATGTGATGACCTCACCATCATGGTCATACAATAGGGTAGAGTTGCCTCTAAAAGTTGTCTTAGTGAAGCACATTGCAATGGAAGTAATTCATTTGATTACCATCAAAGTAACTAGATCTATGACTTAAAAAGTAAACTTTAAGGTATAAAATAAATTTATTATTTCAAATAGTGGTCATGATTTAGTTAGAAGGAAATATATATATATATATATATATATATATATATATGGTTATCTCAATTTTATGCTAGTTCCTTTTTGGGTGCTTTTCTTCTCAACACATAGGAAAAACTAAAAACTACATAAAAAGAATTTTGTGCTTTGAAATCACAAGAGAAATTGAAGAATATTTCTAAACATAACCTGTTATTTATACCTTCACTAGTTACATGTGTTTTTTGTATACATTAACAAGTGTAATGTTTTCTTCATGAATTTTGTTGCCCATTTGGCTATACATAAATGGAATTAAGACTTTATGCTTAGATTGTTATAAGGAATTAGAATAATAATTTTGAAATGTTTTTTGTTTATTCACCTGTTGTTGCATGTAATGTTTTTATGTTCAATATGGAATTAATTCCTCATATTTTCTTGTGTGTTAAAAGATAAATTGTCAAATACTCCCTTTACCACTGATGTTACATGCATAAACAAAGAACTATGTGTCTATGTTAATTACATAGCATTTAGTATTTATTTTCCTTTTTCTACATTTAGTTTGAGGAATCTTGTAACATAGTTTCTTGTGCAAACTTATTTAGGAATCCCCATTTTCCTTTAAATATTTTTCCCTTTTTTTTTACTTTCATACTTTTAGGTTAAAAGTGCACAAACGAGCTCCCCTCATAAATGTAGATGAAAAATTATCTTAATATGCCCATTTCCACTAGTTATAAGTTAAGGCTTTCTTATTGGAGAGGAAGGATTTGGCCTGATTGCATTGGAATGTTATGTGTGGACATTAAGTAACAAGACCATTAAAATTGAAACATGTCGCTAAGAATTCAAAGAAGACCTATTTGGAACATTGATTAATGAGCTATATTTAAAATGGGACCTCTCTAAAGGAAGTTGTTGCAAAAAAATTGTTGAATTGGGACTAGCTTGTTGATCTCAATGCTCCTATTATCACTTGAAATTGGATTAGTAATTATCACTTTGAAATTAGGAGACATTGACCTTGAAAATTCAAATTCAAATTTAATAATTTTGTAATGAAATTATGCCAACTTGAGGAAACTTCATATTTTTTCTCTAGCTAGGAATGTATATAAACCTAGTGAATTAATATTGTAAGGGGGTTGGTAACCAATCATTCACATTTTATTATTCAAATACTATTAATTTTTGCATCTATCTTTACTTGTTTTGTGGTTTTCCAATCTAAGTTATGTTGTTTTGAAATCTTATCAACACTTCACTTAAGCATTTGATGAATCCAATTGAGTGCTTCATAGCATATATTTAGTCTTGTTGGTGGTGAGGTTGTATATTCAACTTGAGCTTTCCAATCAAGTACTTTATGAAATATATTTTACAATAAGGCTTTGATGGTTTGTGTGTTCAATCTATGTATTGAATATGGTGATTATCTACACTTATCTACATAGTTGGTCAATCCCTATGAGATTGTACCATTGTGAATTCTAATCTAAATACTACTCAAGCAAGAGTGAATACATTTTTCTGTCTTTCCTTTATTCTTTTGCATTAAAATTAGTTAGAATTAAGATTATATTAGCATTTAGATTAGAATTTTTATTGATCTAAACTGGTGCCCTATCTTTAAATTGTTAAATTCCTTTGGTTCAAAGTCTCTATCATTGTTTCTTAGCATAGGAACAAGTATGTGAATATGACAAATGTAATGAAATGAGTGCTAAATCAAGTGAACTTAAATGGTAATTTTTTTTTTTTTTGTTAATTAGTAGGCATAATTCACCAATGTCAATATGTCTAGAACACAAGGAAGTCTATCATTTATCCAACAAATTCAAGCTTACATGTCAAGGAATTAATTTTACCAATGCCATTGTATTTAACATGCTTTTAGCTCAACCAACTACTCATAACAACTAACTTAACCAAAAGAGTTTGTCTCAATCCATAAGTTACAATATTAGCTAACACAAGATTTATATTCTTTAGACATATCATAATATTTCTATGAGATCAATCAAATATCACCACATAATCACTAAGTTAGGAGATGATTGTTGTCAATCAAGATTGCGTCACTAGCCAAGTCAAGCTTGACTATCCTACTAGAACATGGAAACCCTCCCTGATTATGGGTGATCTATGTTGAGAGGGAATCACTAGAGTGAGCTAGTTCTCTTTATGATTTCCTAAACTACTGACTTGCAGAGGAAAAGGGAGAGAGAACAACTGAAATGCAAAACTAACTTTAATCTAAATGAATATCTTCACTCACAAACAGCCCTTTGCACTCTAACTTTCACAACCCCACCTTTGAGACTTGATCCTAAAATAATTTGTAAAAAGGTTCAAGTTGAGCATAGATTACAACTAGGACCAAAAGTAAATCCTACAGCAACAGACACAACAAAGGACATGAAACTACCACAATGAGATATCAAATCAAACTACAAAGAGATGACAAAGAGATGGGATAGGAAATTTTGTTGTATTAAACTGGAAGGAGTACAATGCAAAAATAACATGAGCCAACCCCTGTATACACCTCTTCACCTGTGCTCAAGACAGAAGAAATGGTAACAACTGACTGAGAAAAACTAAGTTTTTCTCTTGTAAATGCCTCCAAGAGATCTCTCCAAAAGATCTAGAACTCCATTTTTGTGATCCATCAAAAAGCTGAAAATAAAGCCCTCAATCTGCCACCAATCTGACTCCAAACTAAAGAATAAAATAGCCAAACTATCCCCCTAGGTGGCCCAACCAAAATTTGCTTTAAAACATTCCTTCACTACCCAATAAAAGCACAAATTTGTGTTCTTCTACCTAATTTCACCCAGAGAGAAAATCAAATCTAAAAGATTGTGAGTAGATTCCTTTTTCTTAGCTGCATAAAATAGCATTTATTTTAAAGCAATTTATAAAATATTGCTTTAAAACAAAGCTTTACATTAGATTGCAGTTTCATTTTTTATCCTTATCTTGATTTGATCTTGATTTTGCAAATAGAAATAGAAGGCTTATTTGTTTTATTTGTTTTATTTTACAATTTGCAAAAATAAAAGCCTTTGAGGGTTTGCTTTCTATCTGATCTGCACTTGGTTTCTACGGTCATAACACTTATTACTCATCCAAAGGGGACTAAGTGGGATTTAAGGCTCACTACTTTCCATATGATCTTTATAAAAATGCTAAGGCAAATGACTTTTTTTCAAGGTGATCCAAAAGGGCTTTATGGCTCTAAAGCAAGACAAATGCCTAGGCAGACAAGTGAGGGTGTAAGACCCCACGATGGCATTAGTTTGGCACTTCAAATGAAAATTCCATGTGATAAATATTACATTCAGCCTTAGGGCTTCTTGAAACCCTAAAACAAAATCATTTCAAAGCCCTAATTTCTCCACCTATTCTCATTCTCAAACTTTGGAAACTCTGTTCTGCACACCGGCCACCAATGCTAGGGTTTGGGCCTATAACTTCATTTTTTACTGTATCTGTGGGCATCATTTTTTACTGGTCTTATGCAGAAAATAAAGGTAAAGACTGTCTGATGCCAATACATTTCACATTCTTTGATTTGCTTCACTTTTTCTAAGATGAAAATGGTTATCAAACTATGGCTTCTACATTATTTCTAATGGACTCTTTGCATTTGTTCCTCTGTCACTTCCATTTTGTACTTTGGATGCCATTATTGCATTGCTAAGAGAGGAAAATGAAGGCAAAAGAAGACTTTTGGCTCTGCCACATTATGCACTTTTTCTTAACAAGGCAACACTCCTATCCGTTACTGTATTTATCATTTCCATGGTATTCTATAGCTAGGTTTATCAATGAAAATGAAATGGGTTTTTTTTAACTCTCAAAGAAAGAAAGCATCTTAGGGTTTTATCTGGCATGATGGCATCACTGTGTGTGTGCACGACTGCATCTATGCATTTGGCATTGTTTCTAAGCTTTAGACATCTAAAAGTTTTCTTTCCTCTCTATATATCTTATATTTTATCTTACCATCCTCAGTGGGTTCGAGCAGAAGCTACTTCGGCCACCATTGTTTCATATTTTAGCATTTCTATATTTATTCTTCATCAAAAGACTGTGGCCTGTACAACACATTTGATGCATTCTTGCCTCTGAATTCCATTGTCATTTCTCCTCTTGCTTATGCCTTCGAACTTCATATGACTTTGTGCTTCCTACATAAGCAAGCTTGACTTGAACTTATGACAATACATGCCTCCTTGGAACTTTAAAATGCAACCTTCTGTATATTGATGGCCGTGATCTGTTGTCTAGTTTTTGCCATTTCCTTATATTTTGTCAGCAACGTGAGGCTGATATGGCACTAAAGTTAGTAGCAGCTGTGTATTTTCTGATCATATTTCCTTTTGTTCTTGCTATTTTTGGTTCATACCCTAATGGGCTAACATATCATGACCAGAAAGATGTCTACTCTTTCTCTCTATATGCAAAAAATGAATCCCTCATTTGGCACTGTGTTAGCCATGATGTTGAAGACAAAAAAAACAAATTGTCCCTTTTCTTTTGCCATTTTCTTTATATAGAGAAAGATGAAACTGTATTAAATTATTATGACTCCTTTATCCCACTGTATAGCTTGAACACCTCTGTATATGGCTTTCATGTGCATAAGGATGCTTGTTTCTTTCAATGACAAAACAAGTCTTTATTTGCTGGTGTCTATTCATTTTTCATATGTTATCCTCTCATGCAAATAAGCATCACTGTAGCTTCTTGATAGCTATACTTATACTTATGATCCTCCTTTCATATCAGAAAGCTATTATGGTAGTCATATTGCATTGCAGGTAGCTGATAGATCATGACTGTTCTAGTTGCATACTCTATTAATATCAAAATGATACATACATATTCATTATTGTCCAACTGTTTCCTTGACAAGGACTGAATAAGACATGTGGTTGCACTTGTGTATAAATATCATTGAGAAGACAACTTTTGTGTTGGCATCGAATATTCCTTTCACTCACTTTTAACTTATTCTGAAGTTACATCTCCTATAGATAAATACCATTTTCATGGAGTGCTTTTACTAATCTTTGTATACACTTGATATGGTTACTGCAGCATGCAACATATATTCTTGACATTGATTCAGTCCATTGTTTCTTTGACTATATGACAAATATGTTCATTTGCTACTTTGATATTGTCCATTTCATCTTCATTATTTGATGCAATCTACATTCTATTCCATCATTGTGGTTGTCTAAAATATGCTCATGGCTGAAAGTAATTTGTTCTGATTCTCTTGAATGATTGGTATTGATATCATCTTTTACACTGTGTGACTACCACGGTTATCTCTCAGTCTCAGAAAATAATACTTGATGTAATGAAAGATCTTGTTTCATCTTTGTGGCTCATTAATATGCATAACATGTCAAGACTGAGGTTCTTTTAGTGTAGCATGGATGTTTCTGAGTATACTTGCATTGCATCTCCATACCTACTGTTACAACTGCACTAAATATTATATTTTGATCAGAAAAGGGACTATAATGTTGTCCTCATGCATTGAATACTTGTACTCTCTGTCTCCTTAATGGTTGTTTATGTATTGTCACTCATGATCTCTTGATTATCATGTTTTGATCTCATGCATTGGATGTTGTTGTCTTATGAGTTCAGTTTACCCTCATGGTTTGTCTTCATTTGTTGGACTACAATTATGAGTATAATATGACCTTGAAATCAATGCATAAGAGTAATGATCTCAATTCCATTTCATCCCCTTTGAGAATCAAGGGGGCAAGGGGGAGGGGGGGCAGCATACTCGGCTTAACCCTTGTGGGTGCCCACTTTATACCACATGTTGAATTGTCTTCTAAATAGTGACATACTTATCCTACACCTGCACATGAAACAAACACATTAGACAAAACAAATGAGGTTAAGTGATTGTTTCTTTCTCAATTCCTCTTGCATGTGAATGATGTTCATGGATCAGCATAGTATAGACAAAGTATTATGTCTCTTCTGATAGGATACACAGATCTCATAACCAAAGCTCTAACAGGACCCTCCCACATTTTTGCAGATTCATATCAAAGATCAGGAGCAGGACAAAAGACCACTTTGAAGATTGACAACATTGAAGGCAATGATGGCTATGACCTTCTCTTTTCTCATCATTAGATGCATAATATTTTCTTTATATCTGCATATGTTCAACTATACCCACAACTTGTGTGGGACATCTGATATGTCATTATTTCTTTCAATTTAATGCTTATTCTTTTATATATTTCAACTTGTAAATGAATAATCACTATGCTGAATGAAATACTTATCTCTATTGAATGTTCTACAATACAATGAATGATCTGAAATATTTTCCTCATTTGAATAGTTGAACTACATTTAACAATGAAATGCAATAACTATGCAAATAACTCATAACAGAAAAATGTTAATCTTCACTCAAAAAATGAATTTGTCACACCCGCTCAACCAATTTTGAGTTGTGGTGAAAAAATGGTAACATTTCTGGTGACTTCTGTTATATGCTTGCTTGCTAAGCATTGGATTGGTTGCCTTGAACATCCATTGGCCATTGAGTCATACTTTTCTCTTCTTATACTTAGAAAAACACTACAATTTCAATTCTCTAACAGTTCAAACAGCAACAAAAAATTGAAAACAAACACAATTGAAAGAAAACTAACATGCCCTGATGGCCAAAACAACTATACAATAGCACTTAGGGAAACAAAACTAACTAAAAGAAATGTGCACTGAGCACTTATTAACTAAAAATACTAACTCTAACATACTTAACTAGCCAAAGTGACTGATTAGACAAAACCATTCACTGATTGGGTGAAATAACTGCCCTTCCTAACCAATATGTGATACTTGTGAATTGTCCAAAAGAGGTAAAATAAAAACAAATAACTAGCACAATGTTGTAGCACCTTTCTGAGCAGAAACATGTCGTCACTTACCCACCTGCTTCTCTGATCACATAAGCTACTAGGATGATTGAACTCAACATCATACTCTCCCTCGTCTGAAGCAATATCAATAGGAAGTTGTTCTATCTCATTGGCTGCCAACCCAACTAGATATCTAATAGGGCACCCTCTCAAAGGCTTTGGATTGAAAACAATAGCATTATCTAGACCTTACATGATAATCCACCATATTGCTTCCTCCTCCTCAGTCAATGGATCATCCTCCTCGGTCAGGGTTGCTAATAGCTTATCAAAATTATCAAGACTTAAAAAATTCTTAGCAAGAGCTACACTCTACTCAAAATACTCATTATGACCTGAGGAGCTACATTCTGAGACAAAAGTTTCTTCAGTAAATGAAGGCAAGAATTCAAGTAGTGAACTAACCTCTTTATCGATCTGCATGTCATCAATTTGTATCTTATCTTGAATGCCCTCTGCGCCATAGAAAGGCATTCTCTCTTTTGACCAATCTAGATTTTGTTACAAGTTAGGCTACTCTATAGTCTCTTCCATTTACTTGTTAAGCTACTGCAAATAACCATCCTCAATCAATTCAGGCATATCATCTAAATGTGAGTAGAAAAGTTCAATTTCTGCTTGAAACAAATCATCCTCAAGCTCTTGATCATCTAAATCAAGACTGTTCTCACAAGTCTATCCTTGGATCAACACCTCATTATTTGAGCAATCCTCATTACCATGGTGATCAAGACTTGGTATAACCATGCCACTCCCACTTTCATGCACAAACTCAGGAATCTCATCAAACAAGTTAGCTGCAAGCTCATGATAGCTTTCACTAAGCTTATTGTGATCCAACACAAGTTCTTCTTTATTTCCCTCTTCTTTATCTGAGATGTTATTATCATGTTGATGATCTTTGCTCATCAACTCCTTGGTATGTTGAGGACTTTCCTGCTATTCTAAAATTGTTGTCTCTTACATGAGCATGTATTCCTCTCCTAGCTCCACAAAACTGGGTAACTGATTGAACAAAGAAATTGATTGCTCCTCCTTATGTAGTGTTTTCTGTGATGCAATTTGGGCATTTGGTTTCTGCAATTTTAGACTTTCACCCTCCAATTTATGCATCCTTCTTTCATGCATCTTATTAACAACATTAGAAAAGTTTTGAAAGGAATCAAAATGTAAAGGATTTAGGGTCAGATTTGGATCAACATTCTCCTCTAATGCATCATGTTTATAAGCAGTTGTAGAAACAGCACAAATGGCAGCAACCTCCTGATTTGCATTCGATTTGCTTGGTTGATCATCTTTCACAAGGCAAGGAGGGTCATTAGTGCAATCATTGAAATGTTCATTAGAAGAAGCCTTTTCTTGCTTGATCCATTTCTTCTCTAACTGATAATGCTCCAAAGCTACATGCAGTAAATTCACCAGCCTAGCTCTCTTCTGATGGTTAATGGACTAGCCTCGAATGCTGATAGGCTTCTTAGCAAAATTAGATCCTCTGAGATTTGGGATTTTGACTTTCTAAGGAATCTGTTTGCATTCAAGACTAAGGGAAAAGTGTTCATTTTGCTTGAAACTTGAAATTTCAACTTTAGGGGCACAAAGAGGTTCATTCTGTCTAAAACTTGGAAATTTATACTTACATAACTCTTGCTAAGTAGGTTGTTCTAAAATAGCAGGGGCTGCTTGGGCTTGAGCCAGTAAAGACTTTGTTTGTGTAGTTACCTCTCTCTCCAGATTCACTTCAAACTATCTCTTTGGTGTCTCCCACTCGTGATCAGAAATAAAGATCTCACAAGGTGGTTGTTCTAGCTATTGAAGATAAACTTGGTGAGTCAACTCTTGTAGCTGCCAATCAGATTCTTCATATGGCCTTTCTTGAAATCTCCTTTCTTGTTGGTACTGATAACTCTTCATTCTTGCAATTTCCTGCTCATACTATACTCTTTGTGCCTCCAACTCCTACTCATGTAGATAGGCTTGATAAGCCAGTTCCTCCTGGTGTTGTTTATGCTCATGCAGTCTTCTAATCTCCTCCATCTGCTTGTTAAGGTCTGACATAATGTATTTGAGCTCATTAATTTCAGACTATTTTATCTGGTAAGAAGGCTGACTAGGAGATTGGGCTGGAATGGACATGCGGTAGGCATCCTAAGTATTTGGACTAAAACCAGCTTTATGACTGCTTGTGTATGGTTGGTAAGGAGACTAAGTAGGGGTGGGTGGGTGGTAAGCATGTTGTAAATGCTAGTATATAGTTTTTATATGGATGTTCAGAATAAAACTAGCTGGTTGATTTCTCTGATATAGTTGATAAGATGGTGGAACATCAACACTTTCATGATATGATGGATGATATGAACTGATCATCTTGAAACTAGAAGATTAACATTTAGAGTCACCAGGTATGCTAATTTCTTGCCTCTAAAGGCTAAGATCACTGATACACACACCTCATACCAGTGATAAATGGGTATACTTTTGGATTTAAATAGTCTACTTGGTCCCACCGGGCATGCCAAAAACTGTTGTCAATTATGCCACTAGCCAAGTCAAGCTTGACTGTCTTGTTGGAACATGGAAACCCTCCCAGATTGTGAGAGATCTATGTCAAGAGGGAATCTCCAGAGTGAGCTGGTTCTCCTTATGATTTCCTAAACTACTAACTTGGGCAGGAAAAGGGAGAGAGAATAACTGAAATGCAAAACTAACTTTAATCTAAATGAATATCTTCACTCATAAACAACCCTTTACACTATAACTTTCACAACTCCACCTTTGAGACTTGATCCTAAAATAATTTGTAAAAAGGTTCAAGTTGAACACAGATTACAACTAGGACCAAAAGTAAATCCTACAACAAGAAACACAACAAAGGGCATGAAACTGCCACAATGAGATATCAAATAAAATTTCAAAGAGATGACAAATTGATGGGATAGGAAAGTCTATTGTATTAAACTTGAAGATGCACAATGCAAAAATAACATAAGCCAACCCTTGTATACAACTCTCTGCCTATGCTCAAGAGAGAAAAAATGGTAACAACTGACTGAGAAAAATGAAGTTTTTCTCCTATAAGTGCCTTCAAGAGATCTCTCCAAAAGAAAGTTGAAAAAGCTCCTAAAAATAGATCCAAAAATCCATTTTCGTGATGCATCAAAAAGATGAAAATAAAGCCCTCAATTTGCCACCAATTTGACTCCAAACTAAAGAATAAAATAGCCAAACTGTCCCCCTAGGTGGCCCCACCAAAATTTGCTTTAGAACATGCCTTCATTGCCCAATAAAAGGACAAATTTGTCTTCTTCTGCCTAATTTCACCTAGAGAGAAAATCAAATCTAAAAGATCATGAGTAGATTCCTTTTGCTTTTAACTACATAAAATAGCATTTATTTTAAAACAAATTTATAAAATATTGCTTTAAAACAAAGCTTTACATTAAATTGCAGTTTCATTTTTCATCCTTATCTTGATTTGATCTTGATTTTGCAAATAAAAATACAAGGCCTATTTGTTTTATTTTGCCAAGTACATTACATTCTGGGTCACTTGATTTTTCTAAAAAAAATCATAAAAAATACAAGGCATTGCATACAATTTGCAAAAATAAAAGCCTTTAGTGGTTTGCTTTCTATCTGATCTACATTTGGCTTCTAAGGTCATAACACTTATGACTCATCCAAAGGAGACTAAGTGGGCTTTAAGGCTCACTACCTTCCATATGATCTTCATAAAAATGCTAAGGCAAATGACCTTTTTTCAAGGTGATCCAAAAGCACTTTATGGCATTAAAGCAAAACAAATGCCTAGGTAAACAAGTGAGGGTGTAAGACCCCCACGATGGCATTAGTTTGGCACTTAAAATGAAAAATTCATGTGATAAACACCACATTCGGCCTTAGGACTTCTTGAAACCCTAAAATAAAAATCATTTTGAAGCCCTAATTTCTTGGCCTATTCTCATTCTCAAACTTTAGAAAATCTGTTGTGCACACTGGTCACTAATGCTAGGGTTTGGTCCTGCAACTTCATTTTATTGTGTCTTCATGCATGATTCTTCACTGGTCTTATGCAGAAAATAAAGGTAAAGACCGTTCGATGCCAATACATTTCATATTCTTTGATTTGTTTCACTTTTTCTAAGGTGAAAATGGTTGTCAAACCGTGGCTTCTACATTATTCCTGATGGATTCTTTGCATTTATTCCTCTGTCACTTCCTTTCTATACTCTGGCTACCATTATTGCATTCTTGAGAGAGGAAAACAAAGCAAAAAGAAGACTTTTGGCTTTACAATATTATGCACATTTTCTTAACAAGGTAACACTCCTATCAGTTACTGTATTTATCATTTCCATGGCATTTTGCAGATGGGTTTATCACTAAAAATGAAATGGGTTTTTTTTTAAACTCTCAAACAAAGAAAGCATCTTAGGGTTTTATCTAGTATGATGGCATCTTTGTGTGTGTGCATGGCTACATCTATGCATTCAATGTTGTTTCTAATCTTTACACATATGAAAGTTTTATCTCCTCTCTATATATCTTGTATTTTATCTTACCATCCTTAGTTGGTTTGAGTAGAAGCTACTTCAGCTACCATTGTTTCATATTTTAGCATTTTTGTATCTGTTCTTCATCAAAAGGCCACAGCCTGTACAACACATTTGATATATTCTTGCCTCTGAATTCCATTGTCATTTCTCCTCTTGCTCATGGCTTCAAACTTCGTATGACTTCATGGTTCCTACACAAGCAATCTTGATTCGAAATTATGACAATACATGCCTCCTTGGAACTTTAAAATACAACCTTCTGTATATTGATGGCCATGATCTACTATCTGGGTTTTGCACATTTCCTTATATTTTGTAAGCAACGTGAGGCTGATATGGCATTAATATTAGTAGCAACTGTGTATTTTCTGGGCATATTTCCTTTTGGTCCTCCTATTTTTGGTTGACACCCTAATGGGCTAACATATCATGAGCAAAAAGATGTCTACTCTTTCTCTTTGTATGTAGAAAATAAATCTCTTGTTTGGCACTATGTTAGCCATGATGTTGATGACAAAAAAAACAAATGGTCCCTTTTCTTTGGCCATTTTCTTTATACAAGGAAAGATGAAACTATATTAAATGATTATGGCTCCTTTATCCCGCTGTATAGGTTGAACACCTTTCGATATGGCTTTCCTTTGCATGAGGATGTTCATTTCTTTCAATGACAAAACAAGTCTTTATTTGCTAGTGTCTGTTCATTTTTTATGTGTTATCCTCTCACACAAGTAAGCATCACTATAGCTTCTTGATAGCTATACTTATACTTATGATCCTCCTTTCATATCAGAAAGCTATTATGGTACTCATACTACATTGCAGCTAGTTGATAGATCATGAATATTCTAGCTGCACACTCTATTAACATCAAAATGATACATACCTGTTCATTACTGTCCAACTATTTCCTCTACAAGGACTGAATAAGACATGTGTTGGCACTTGTGCAAAAATATCATTGAGAAGGCAACTTTTGTGTCGGCATCAAATATTCCTTTCACGGACTTTGGACTTATTGTGAACTTACATCTCCTATAGATAAATACCATTTTCATGGAGTGCTTTTACTGATCTTTGTATACACTTGATATGGTTACTGCAGCATGCAGTATATATGCTTGACATTGATTCATTCCACCATTTCTTTGACTACATGATAAATATGTTCATTTACTACTACATAAAAGCTGAATAACTTTGATACTGTCCATTTGATCTGCATTATTTGATGCAATCTGCATTCTATTCCATCACTATGGCTGTCTAAAATATGCTCATGGTTGAAAGTAATTTGTTCTGATTCTCTTGAATGGTTGGTATTGATATCATCTTTTACACTATGTGACTGCCACAGTTATCTCTCAGTCTCAGCAAAAAAATACTTGATGCAATGAAAGATATTGTTTCATCTTTGTGGCTCATTCATATGCATAACATGTCGAGACTAAGGTTCTTTCACTGTAGCATGGATGTTTCTGAGTATACTTGCACTACATCTCCATACCTACTATAACAACTGCACTAAATATTCTATTTTGATCAGCAAAAAGACTATAATGTTGTCATCATGCATTGAATACTTGTACTCTCTGTCTCCTTAATGGATGTTTATGTACTGTCACTCATGATCTCTTGATTATCGTGTTTTGATCTCATGCATTGGATCTTGTTCTCTTATGAGTTCTATTTATCCTCATGGTTTCTCTTCATTTTTTGAATTGCAATCATGAGTATAATATGTCCTTGAAATCAATGCATAAGAGTAATGATCTCAATTCCATTTCATCCCCTTTGAGAATCGGGGGGGACAGCATGCTAGGCTCAACCCTTGTGGGAGCCCACTTTATACCACATGCTGAATTGTCTTCTAAACAGTAACATACATATCCTACACCTACACATGAAACAAACACATTAGATAAAACAAATGAGGTTCAGTGATTGTTTCTTTCTCAATTCCTATAGTGAGGCTAAAATCTTACTTACTAAAACTAGGAACTCAAAAGAAAATGCAATTCTAAATTTGGAAAGAAAAATGATTCAATACTCAAATATTCATAGTTGTATAAAGATAGCAAGTTCCAATAATGAAGTACAAATTTAATCAATCAATAAATTACATTTCCATATACTTTCACCAAAAAGGGTGTTTCAAGACATTTGATTCCATGTTACAAGAGATTGTATCAATAGTTACTACAATAAAAGTACAATTACAATTGGGCTTGAGCAAGCCATACAAAACTAATACAAGTATATCCATAAGAATCATATATATAAAAAGAATCCTTTGATCTCAACTGCCATGACACCAATGGTCTTCTGCAAGTTGAGGTCAAGAATGTGGTCAAGGTGCTTTTTCCACCCAACCATGAAGTACTAGACCTCCCTGGTTTCCTTCCTAACTTGAAGGAAGCACTGACCCTGCAAGAGGAGCCTAGCAACCCGGAACGGTAAAGGCAGGAGGGAGCTCTTGATGCATGCCTAGTGCCTGTATGCATTCCTAAACTATACTAGAAATGACATGACTCTCGCAATAGGATGTGGCAAAAACATATATATAATTCTAGGCTTTTCAAATCCATCTTTTTCAATGGTCTAACAGCTTGGCCAAGCTTTACAAAACAAAATGGTAATCTAGAAAAAGTATATTACCATCTTTGGAGTCCACATTTGGCATCCTGTCTTGAAAGTAAGGTAACTCTCCAATATAACACAGAATTTATCCAGACAGAAGGAATAAATCAATTTCCAGAGTTTAAAGTAATGCTTCATAGTTTTTAAGTTTCAAAAAAATCTAAAGGGTTATAATGATCTTTTGAAAATAGACATTTTCTAATTTGGTAAAAAATTATTGTTGAAACAAAAGTTAAATCTATTACTTTACTTTGGTGCTGGTCCATTTTCATCCTATTGGGTTTAGTATATTTTCAGATAAAAAGTTGGACAATATGATCCCACTAGCATGTTTTTCTACAAAACCAACATAGAAAGTTTTTAATCAATTATATTCATTTATTGTCCAATTTTTGAAAGAAATAATAAATTCATTTATATTCCATAAAAATTTTAAAGTAAAATATTTATATTTTTGATAAAATCAAATAACTGAATTAAATATATATTAATATAATTCCATAGATATATATATATATATCCCATTATAAAAATAGAGAAAAATAAATATATTTATGATAGAAATCAATTAAACCGAACATATACTAATTTAATTCCAAATATATATAAATTAAATAATATATATATATATATATATCAGGGAATGATTCTAACTCAGAATTTCCAACAAATGTTATAGATAGAAATTTCAACGAATGATAAAAGACCAGCAAATAGTATAATTCCAGCGAATAATCCTCATAGAAAAACTAATGTTCGACATAAGAAAGCACGTTGAAATAGAATTTAACTTAATGTATATTATTGAATATCTTTAGTGGGAGCAATAGTAAAAATCATTCAATAATAAATTATAATGTACAACATGTAAAATTTGTAAGTGATTTTATTATATGAATCGGATGTTCTATACAAATATATATGTGTATATATTGCTTGTATATATATAGATATTTATATTGCATAAAAATTAATATTTTATATATAATATTATAATTTTACTACATTCACCATTACATATATGAGAAAACGTTTTCTCAATAACTTGAGATCTATGTGATAGATGAAACTAATAATATAAATGCAACAATGATATTAACTTTATAAATATATGAATATATAAAATTGAAGTTTGATAAAAGAAAATGATTTTTAAGTTTTCACAGAAAAATGATCGAATATATATAAATAAGTTATGCATAGGAACCTGGTTTGCTACTCTTCTGTTGATCTCTTCATATTTCTCTTTTCCTCTATTTTTTTCCTCTTCTTTGTTCTCTCTTTTTGCACTAATTTTCTCTTTGGCTTCCAAATTCTTGTGAATATTTTCTGTGTGTGAATAATGAGAGTTAAATCTTTATTTAAATTCCTTTATTTCCTTTTTCCAATTTCTTTATTATATTTCCTAGTTCCTAATTTTTGTATAGATTTTGTCTTTTTCTAATGTGTGTCTTTTTCCATTTTTCTATTTGTTTCTATCTTTTTTGTTTTTTTTTTTGTTTTTGTTTTTTCTAATTTTGTTTTCTTTTTCTAAGTTCTTTATTTCTAATTGTCAATTAAAACAATTTTTTCTAATTTTGTAACTCACATATAGGACTAACTTAATTTATTACTAAATCTTGGAATAAATATAGATAATAATTCTAATTTCGAAAAAGGCATAATTTTAATAACTAATGTGATTCTAATAATAAATTTGCCACATAACTTATTTCTAAAATAATAATAATAATAATAATAATATAATTATTTTCCCACATACAATTTAAATTAAATATATAAATATATCTATATAATTATATAATTTAATTTACTTTATAACTCACATATCATTTAAAATTAAATATATAAATATATATCTATAAAAATATACAATTTAATTTTACTTTATAATATTTTTTATATAAATAAAATAATAACTAGAAAATATAAAGAATCTTTTCTAATAAAATACTAAGGAACAAGATTTTATTAAAGCAACACTAATGCATCTACATGCCATCTACATGTGTGTGTGTGTGTGTGTGTGTATTCGAGAGTATCCCCTCCATCCTAACCCTGCTAGGGAGCTAACCACCTCAACCTTGACCACACTCTTGTCTTCAACAACCTGCAACTCATGAAACTCAAATTTTCATTAATAGGTTATTGACCAATAACTGAAGCATAGCCGAAGCATAACAATTTATTTAATAAAATAATATTCACTTTATCATTTCAAATTATATTCACTTATTCCATCTTTCAAATTAAAATAAAATACCATCTATTTAATTCAAATCGGCATAAAATAAGTGTCTATCTATTTAATTCAAGTCCATTAACAAACATTTATTTAATCCACACATAATTATTCACAAATAGTTCTAAATATAGTAAGTTCATAATGTATCAGAATTTGAGATGTGACATCCTTCCCCACTTGGAAGAGACATTGTCTCGATGTCTTATTACAACACATCTACATAAAAAATAAAACTTATACAACTAATATCAATAAGATAACTAAGTCATAATTATATAGAAAAAAAAAAATTATGCTGAAATTTCAAATATATTGAACATAAAACAATTGCATACCTTTTTCCAACTTGTTTTTACCTTAATGTTACAACTAGTCCACCTAACCAAGAGGTTGATTATTTCAAAAGTACCTGATGCTTGAACAACAATTCCTTGTGTCTAACAATCATCACTTGCACAAGTAGTTAGATCATTAGTAGGTAAAATTAAATAACCTTTTTGAAGCTATTTCATTAGTGCAAACAAGATTGCATTGAACCTTTATAGATAAGTCAAGCATGAAGAGATAATTATTATTTACAAATTCGTCACACAAAATGTATTACTTGGATGCAGTACACAAAGTATGCAATTCCAAAATTAAGTAATAAAGGAAGATAAAAGTTCAAATCCTAGATTCATTCATATGTACAACCAATTCAGATAGGAGATCCACTTCTTAACATTCTAGTTCTAACCCGCTATCATTTCTAAAGTTTTACATAGTTGTCCTATACATAAGTATTTATTAAACTACGTATCATATAATTGTACCCTAGTAAGGTCAACACTCAAGAAGATATATTAATCATAACTCAAGTTATGCAAAATTGCTACCTACTCAAGGTATTCTTCATTGATCTATACATCAAACACCACATCTTTTATTACATAAATGAAGTTATAATTATTCCAAATCTGATCACATGCATACAAGTCTACATACTCATTGTTCTAGGATCTCTATTCTTCTAGCATGGTTTTAGATGTTATACATCATTGTTTCTTATCATTTCTACATACAAAGATTCAAACAAGTCTTATCATAACCTAAGACATTTACATACCAGCGATTTCTATCCAACATACTTACTCAAGAGGTATAACTATGTACTAAATCAAAAAAAGTCTCCCATATAGAAAGAATACAATCTGTTCATTTTGTCAACATGCCTACTCGCATGAGACATCTGAACATTTACTATTATGATGATAAACAAGCATCCCATACTACTTGTTATCATCATTGGAAAATAAACAACACTAAACAAAAAGAAAAAGTTTCAATCATTAAGATTCAAGGAAATATTAACACTACATTTTAAAATGTGTTTCAACAATAAATTACAACAAGATCATTAACATGATCAGCAACATAAAAGATAAGAAGATCATCGAAGATCAACATTAAAGTGTGAAGATCAACAAGTCTTCAATACTAAATCATTGAAGATCATCACTCACAAAAGATCATCCATACTAGAATAAGAATTTTAACTTGATTACAACACTAAACCAAGAATATTGGAGGTTATGTAGGTCATCATAATCTTGATACTAATTCATAGATTAAGTAGCACTAAACAAGATGATTGAAAACTAGTTCATTTAAAGTCAAAAGGATCATCATAATTTTCATCACTAAATCAAAAGGAATATTTCAATAGACATATTTTGTATCAACAAGACTCTTAAGTCAAAAGAGAATTAAATCTCAACGGTAGACATTCAAACTTTTAAATCATGGAGAGTCAAATCTCAAAAGTAAGTGAAGCCACTTCATTTCAATTGATTGAAAACGGTCAAGCAAGGAAAGACTTCAACAATTGCTATCAACTCAACATAGAAGGTTGCCATAAATATAATCAGTTGAAAAGATTACAACACTAGCCTTCAGGGTTTGACATTGAGAATGGAAGTCAACACCTGGTTGGAAAAGTTTATTATTTGACCGACTTAGTCAACAAGGAGTTTTCAAAAATAAAACTAGATTGAACATTAAATCCTGAATGTAAAAGATCAGCATCTCATCAAAGGTTATCAAGTTTCATCACCAACCAACTAATGTGGTTGACAAGAAAGAATTTACACATAATCAAACACAATCAAAACCATCAAGAAAGGTTTGTCAGATTTTGAAATATTTAGTTGAAGAAACTCATCATCATTAAAGAAAAGGTGATAAGAAGATCTTCAATATCATAGAGAAATCATTATGGTCACGAAAGATAAACAATCACAGATAAATCAAATCATCATCACATAATATATGACTAAATTGCCAAAAAGATCCTTTCAAGTTTTCTTAAATTAAAACTAAGTTTCATTTGTATATAAGTACACTGCATAGTATTAAGTGCCTAATTCATTTCAAATAATACATTCTGCAATTCTTCAAAATACTTTTCAATTCAAACAAGAAAATTTTCCACATATATCTATCTCATAAGCATTCCTTATTCCTAATGCATCACTTGCTTACTAAGTTATGAAGTAACATGTTAGAACAAACATATAAAATTACTCATTCATAAACATGCAGTCACACAGTGCACATAGCATGAATAATTAGCAATCATGAATACACGAACCCTAGGTGCATAGCTCACATAGGGTAAGAATACATATGCATCATTCATGAAAAGTATATCACACATACTTGTAGTGCATCACTTGCACAAGGCATTACTTTCTATGAACATTACTCATTCAAGTACAAGTATAATAATTATGATAAGTGCATCTCTTGCACAAAATATGAAATATGCATAACATGCATGATTATAGGGATCATCACTCGACCCATATAACACAATGAATACAAAAGGTGCATCTCATACACAAATTATGAAGGCAATCATTACTCAAGTGCACAAAAGAATCAATAACTTTAGTGCATCACTCGCACAGAGACAACAATACTACGAATCATCGACACTAATAACAATCAATCATAAAAGACACACAACATCCATCATTCTTTCCTATAAGATGGATCGGAATAACTTCTATCATGAATCATTAACAAAGATCCTTAAGACATCTTAACCATGCATTCTCCAAAGATCTAATGGATTCTACTAGATCCATACTCACATCCTAAAAGAATAAGATGTTTCTCAACTTTTAACTTGTCCAAAGCCTAGTACTGATACAAACATTCTTACTTTTAAAACATCCATCTTAGGATTTCCTTCCTCCGAGAAGGCTCAACCAAAAAAAAATGTATCCAACATTGTCAAATTTATTTCACAGGTGATTTTCCTTCTTCCTCTTATCAACATATCCAACCTTTACATTATCAGAGAGATCTCTCTTCTCAATATTTTTCTATTAATTCATATTGTCACTCTTGTGTTCTCACCATATCTTTCCTGAATCAGGTATAGCTATCCAACTTACATCATCATTCATCCTTTTAATTCCAAAATGACTTTCAATCCATCATTTTTATAGAGAATCCTATGGCAAACACAACTAAAGCGATGAGGACTAAATTAGTAAATAACGTCTCTAGACATAGAACAATCAAACTACATCTAAGCTTCTACTTGGTTCCAACTAAACCATCTAAGAATCAACAAGATTCGATCTCATCAAAAGAATCTTTAACCCATAACTAGGGTCCTCAATACACTCGATGCACCTATGACTTTAGGTCATTAACAAGTTCCCATTACTAAGCATACGAGACTCCAGGCCTAAGTGTTGAACCTGGGAGCTCTGATACCAAATGTAATGATGCTAAAATCTTACTAAAACTAGGAACTCAAAAGAAAATGCAATTCTAAATTTGGAAAGAAAAATGATTCAATACTCAAATATTCATAGTTGCATAAAGATAGCAAGTTCCAATAATGAAGTACAAATTTAATCAATCAATAAATTACATTTCCATATACTTTCACCAAAAAGGGTGTTTCAAGACATTTGATTCCATGTTACAAGAGATTGTATCAATAGTTCCTTCAATAAAAGTATAATTACAATTGAGCTTGAGCAAGCCATACAAAACTAATACAAGTATATCCATAAGAATCATATATATAATAAGAATTCTCTGATCTCAACTGCCATGACCCCAACGGTCTTCTGCAACTTGAAGTCAAGAATGTGGTCAAGGTGCTTTTTCCACCCAACCATGAAGTACTAGACTTCCCTAGTTTCCTTCCTAACTCGAAGGAACCACTGACCCTGCAAGAGGAGCCTAGCAACCCGAAACGGTAAAGGTAGGAGGGAGCTCTCGGTGCATGCCTAGTGCCTGTATGCATTCCTAAACTATAGTAGAAATGACATAACTCTCGCAATAGGATGTGGCAGAGACATATATATAATTCTAGGCTTTTCAAATCCATCTTTTTCAATGGTCTAACAGCTTGGCCAAGCTTAACAAAACAAAATGGTAATCTAGAAAAAGTATATTACCATCTCTAGAGCCCACATTCTGTAACGTCCGCCTTGAACACCTTAAAGAAATACACACTTATGCTGTATGAAACAGAAATTTTTTCTTTTAAGATGATTAAGTAATGTTAACAAAACTAATTACGACATATTCTCTAAGGATTCAAGGCTGCATTACTTTACAAACCAACTAACATAACTTAACATACATCAGTAACTGATCCAAATCCATGCTCAATTAAATAACTTATTCATATTCATTGCATATTATCAAATAACAGAATCTACATGATTAAATACATAACTGAAATGCTTTCGTATAAGTACATCATAACATCATTACATTGCCATTTGCAAACTACATCAAAATTACATAGATAATGAATGTTCTATTACACAAATCCAGTACAAGATAATACACATACATCTTCATCAACTGGGACAAGTACAACTGGAACAAATCTTTTCTGCATATGAACTTGACAAGGAATAACCAATGGATAATAAAGCTCTTGCACCCGACCATGTGGAACCCTAAGGTCCACCCCCCGAGCTAGGAGTTAACATGAGGTCCCAAACAATGACAGTTAGGTAGACGAAAGACAAACAAGAACAAGGGATGACCAAACGCCAATACAACACATGGAAATAACAATACAACACAACTTAACTTCCAGAGGCGTCACAAAACAAATGAGGAGAGACCGAACAAGGGATGCTAGGTTGTAGTAGGGAGAGTGTCATCGCACTGTCCTAGCATGGGTTATCCTGACAGCCTCTCACTAGGCACCGGCCCCATAGGGTGACACATGCGGAATCGACCTTCCTTTCCTGAGGACAAGGAAGTCAATCATGCCGACTAGGCCTTCTCTACCCATCCTTAGTCTAAACAAGCACTACAGGTCAAGGGAGAGGAATCCATTAATCTTATTAATGTGAAATCTACCCTTAACCCTCTAGTTTATTTTAGGTTATTTTTTGATTAATCTACTTCCAACGGGTTATCCTGACTGCCACTTTGGGTGCTGGCCCCACGTTGAAAGCCACTCTCCTTCCTAACACCTAGTAACCTTAACATCATACAAGACTTTATAACAATACACGTACATGTTCACTGCAAGGCATAAACCCTCTTGCATCACAATAGAATCATAACACCAATTGTTATCCAACACTTTTAACATTACAATACTTTACTCTTTTACAGATTCCAGGTCTCTCCATACGACAAAACGGTACAATAAGATCACAAGTGGTTTAATATCCCCACCAGAAAATATTACTTTCAATACACATAAACAACTTGACATTATCTCAATATACTTCATACTATGTTTGATCCACATAATCGTTATTACATTGTAATTACAAAAACAACTATACACAAGTTGCAAATACTCAACTATGACAACTTAGCCTCTGGAATTCGAGTTTGACCACTCTCAATTCGACTCTTTACAACAACCGAAATACTTAACTCATACAGTTTAATACAATTCTAGAGTTAACACTACAATTTCTTCTCTGTTCAATGTAAACAACTTCTGTAATAAAATCAACATTAGATTACATTCTCTACTATTACTATTTATTATAATCCTACTATCTTGTAAGAGAATTGTAAATGATCCTATTTGAATGGAACGTGAACAGCTTGTATAGGTTGTCAATGAGGAGTAAAATGGCTATTGATTGTTTTATCATTGAAATGGATGACAGTTGATTAGTCTAACAACTTCCTCAACTTGCAAATCTAATAAGACTGACGGTATCCAATGATCACAATAATAACAAAAGCAATAAGTTTGATGGCTAAGTTCTTTTACGATATCCAAGGACGTTCCTTGAGATCCCCGCATCTTGTTCATACTTCCAACTGTTGTGCATATCTCCAAACATGAAAAGTGTAATTACAAGTTCAGAAATCACTTCCCCTCAGGTTTAATTTCTGACAGAAATGGATAGATTACAAACTCTCAGTAGAATTCAATAGCTGATTGCTGTATGTGCTTAGTGGATTCCCTTGCTGCACTGGCCTTTAGAGGAAGTGCCAAACTGCATCATCGAGATATCTGTTAAGTCTGTGTTGGCTGTGTGGATTATTTTTGAACATTGTCAAACTAATTAAAGTGGGCTCAACATCTCTGTAAAGACATTAAATGCAGTTTATAAACGATGTGAAAATAGATTCTAGGGTAATTGCACAGACTGCGCTACTTAGTTTCCATACTCTAAAACAACGAAAGCATGGACTATTTTTTATGGCCCACTATAATATGTTATATTCAATATCATAAACACAACGAATCTATAATAAAATTGGCAGTATTTCTTCAAGCTGCTGCATGTTTAATCTTTTGGTTTTATGGTCATCTACTTTATAGAAGAGGTTAAATAGTTTGTAAGTTAGAAATAATATGACAATCATCCCTAATATTCGTGAGAATATAAATTATGACAAAAGTTCAAAACATCTAGAAGAAGAGACTAAATCTTCGATTATTGTAAAACTAGACAACAACAATGAAAAAGGTGTGGATTGGAATTATAACATATTAACAAACATTATTTTTTTTTAATCATCACAAGAAATTAAAGCTGTTGTGCACACACATGCCTTTTAAGAGTAACATTTGTGTAACAAATATGGAAATTGGGAATTGGGAATGAAACTTTGAAATGAAAAAGCATCGGTTCCTACAAGATCATTTCAGCAGGCAACCCCCACATGCAAATACAAGCAGAAACCAATAATGAACAATGATGACAGACAACGTGGGCCAAAACAAAAATCACTTTATCCTTACCCAAATCTAGAGTAACTTAAGAAAACAATCTTTGATAACGATGGGGGAGGCAACGGCCATATCATCACTCACTTAAAAAAAAGTTAAACTATCATCAAATAAATAAATTGCTCTTGGCAACTGCCCAGTGTATATTGTCCGCCAGAAGAAGTCTTTACAAGGGAAGTTTTTCCACACTAACAAGGCGAATCCCTTCCCTTATGTATGTGTAAAAATAGATTGGTCAAAGCGCACTTCTACTTCAAGATAGTTGCAGCTTCCAGTTTAAAGTGCAATATTCATCTAAGATGATCTCAATCCCTGGTCAAAATGCAATTTCCCCCCCTAGATGTTCATCTATTTCCTGGTAAGTGAGGCAGCAACGACATCCATCTTAGTGCAGATGCCCAGCTTATAATTTACACATTATATTTATCTTTAAGGATATAGATTTGTATATAAATCTAGTCTCTAAACCCAGCGAATCTACTATACTTGACTGTTTTATCATATCATTGAATGGTTGATGTATTCCTCTGGATTTTTAACGGTGATTAAACAATAGTGGTTTAGATATACACCCGATCCATTGTAGATATCAGATCTCTATCAACAAAAACTAAGGTTCGATGCCGTTTTAAATCTGGGCAGCTATATATGTGTGCCCCCAACGATATTTGCTCAAAGGTTTCATTTAAAAGAAATGCCATTACATTGAATTCTGCCTGAGTTGTTTGTTCTTTCCACTTCATGAGGGATACCACGGACGCTGGGATAGTAGACACAATGATTTACCATTTGAGAATGAGACAATATTTCATGGAATGGGTCGATTGCATGATACTGGCTTTTAACTACAATTACACAATTACAGATTGCAACACTCGATCCATGCATTGCTGCCATTTCCAAATCAATTGCTGATGATGGCAGTGCCGAATGGATGTTGATAGAACAGTTAATTGTCTGAGAGGACACGGAAGTTGCAGAAAACAATACATAATTGATTATGTGCAAGAAGTTTACAAAGAGAGGTCTGAGAGATCTTAAACAAATATCATTTTACATCTTCAAACCCTACCAATTTTACGCCAGTCTGAGAGTGCATACAGATGGAATTGCCAAAATACATCCTCCATGATAAATGAATTATTGCAGGGATGATTGAATGATTTGGCAAAACAGTGGAAGGAAGATAATCGAATAACGGAATCCTTGAGCAGAAAAGAAGAATTTAAGACCCTAAGAGAAGATACTGTTTAAACATAGAGAGGACAGTCTACCGACATGAGCAGCCGGGTTTAAGATTTGATGGCACAACACAGAATACAAACTGAACAAGCCATTTGGAATAAAATAAACAACAACAACATTTGCAGATTCAGAATAAGGTTCAGAGATAAGGCATTCGGCGGAACCTGGCTACGATGTCAAATAGATGAGTCTGCTTCAATCGCTGCAGTTCCAAGCTTCTTTTTCCAGCCTTCTTCTCTCTTCTTTCACCTGTAATGCTCACTCTTTGCCTCTACAAGCTTTTCTTTTATAACACAGTCCCTTCCTTCTTCCAAGGAACTCGGCATGTGATCCCGTGCATCTCCCCCCTCAAATTATATTTTTTATTTAATTTAATGATCCCAAAATGTTATTTATTTATTTTATTTTATTTTATTTTTAAGTGTAAACACATAATTTCTGACAAAATTTATTTTCTTTATTGCCGACCAACTATATTGTTATTAGAAAAATTGTAATAGTATGTCAATCTATAATTTTGTAACTATATTTTAATTTATTTTATCAATTAAGTTGTAAATCACAATTTATAACATGATTACAACTATTTTATTTATTTAAATATTTATTATAAATAATATTATATTGAACAATACAAAATTTCTTACAACTTTATTTAACAACTACACTTCTAATAAAATAATAATTTATTTATAACGATAATTAGCAACTAACGACATTATGCTCAATTATCAACATTTATATTCTTTCGTATAATGATTCTAATTAAAGCACAACACTACCATACACACTTAGACACCTTCGAACCTAATTAGACTCCAAGGTACAGTATTACCTAACAGCAAGACATGATCGAATGACAACCAATAACCACAAGGGTAAACTGATGACTAGATAACACTGACTAGGGACCTCACGTTAACTCCAATCAACTAATCCATTGGCGAAGGCACGCTCAGACCTGGTAAATCAGGTGGAGTCGATGCCTAGTACCTGCATCCTGCAGCAACGCACAATTAAACATAACAAAATATATATATATCACATGCAGTCCTATAGTGAATGGAAATCGCAGTGGGGTAGGGTACTCGAGAGTGAGTAATATGACACTATTCCATTCACGTTTATGAATAAACAATTAACTATATTGAACAAGGTATCTGATTAATAGTCAACAACATAAAATGATCAACTATCTTCCAAACCCATATAGTGAATAACATCAAAGCATCTAGAACATCCAGTTCATTTATCAAATTGTAAAGCATAAAATAACATAATCCAACATCAACATCTGTTATCATAACAATTAGGTCCATACTGAAATAACAAAATAACTAGGAATCCATCATCAAACGATCTAAAATACTATCATAATGTCCAGTACTACTAAGCAAACATCAGTCCGATAGATGACCAGTTGAGGGGCACTACATCCTCCCCCTAGGATCAGGCTTACTCCTGGAAGCCTGCGAACAAATATGGATATAGCTCTCGCATTCGGGATGTATCTTCCCAGGTCGCTAAAGTCTCATCACTAGGATCCCATTGGACCCTTACCTGCTCTATGACTCTGCCCCTGAGAGCGAGTCGCCTGTGCTCCAAAATGCCTACGGGCTCCAAAGCTAGCTGCCCGTCCTCTACCTATAAGGCATTCCAATCAAGGACATGAGAAATATTTGGATGATAGGGTCTAAGATCAGAAACATGAAATACATCATGGACGCGTGACAAGCTAGGCGGCAAAGCAAGACGGTATGCAACAGGACTGATTCTCTCCAAAACCTCGAATGGCCCTACAAAGCGTAGTGCGAGCTTAGAGCCTTTTCCGTAACGAATCAGACTCTTTCGCGGACGCACCCGCAAGAACACCCGTTCACCAACTGAAAACTGACGATCAAGCCTGTGAGCATCTGCATATTTCTTCTGTCTATCCTGAGCTACCACCAGATGCTCTCTGATGCGATCCACCTGCTGCTCCATCTCTTGGAGCATCTGTGGACCTAGGAGAACTCTATCCTCAAGATGATCCCAACTCAACGCGGTACGACAAGGACGACCATAAAGGGCCTGAAAAGGAGACATGCCAATGGAACTATGGTACCCATTATTGTATGCAAACTCCACCAAATACAAATAATCTTCCCAACGGTTTTGCTGATCCATAACATACATTCTGAGCATGTCCTCAAGGACCTGATTGACCCTCTCAGTTTGTCCATCAGTCTCTGGATGATAAGCTGAACTGAAGTTCAATTGAGTCCCCAACGCATGCTGAAGGGATGTCCAAAGAGCTGAAGTAAAAATTGGATCATGATCAGAGATAATCTTGCGAGGAATCCCGTGTAATCTGACTATATCCTCCATGAAAATTTTGGCCACAGATGAGGCATTATATGAAGATCGGACAGGAGAAAAGTGTGCTACTTTCGTAAGCCTGTCTATAGTGACCATTATTGCATCATGGCGACGAGAGGACATGGGTAAACCAACTGTAAAATCTATTGAAATGGTGTCCCATTTCCATTCCAGAATAAGATGTGGTTGGAGAAGACCTGCGGGATGCTGATGTTCTGCCTTAACCCTCTGACATTCTAAGCATCTCGAAACAAAATCAGCAATATCCCTCTTCATTCCAGCCCAAAAATATATCTGACGAAGGTCTGCATACATCTTCTTGACACCTGGATGAGCAGAATAAGGTGCCCAATGTGCCTCGGTCATGATTAGGGTGCGGAGACCCTCTGTAGAAGGCACATAAATGCGGCCTAAGTGTCGCAAGAGACCATTCGACTCGATAGAATATCCAGCATATCTACCCTCCAAGGTTCTACCAGACTCAACTTCAACTTTCACTTCCTGATACCATCTATCTGCAGGGAGTGCTGCAAGAATCTGTCCTCTCAAATCCACTCCAAGAGTGATTGATGAAAGTTCATGTCTTCGGTGACTAAGAGCATCTACCACCACATTCTCCTTACCTTGGATATATTTTACCTCAAAATCATACTCACATAGAAACTCCATCCACCGCCTCTGTCTCGCATTCAGGTTTGGCTATGTAAAAATATACTGTAAACTTCGGTGATCACTATGCAGCTCAAACTGATGCCCCAGTAAGAAGTGTCTCCATCTTACCAATGCATGTACAACTGCAGCTAACTCCAGGTCATGTGTAGGATAGTTCAACTCATGATCTTTGAGTTTATGGGACTCGTAGGCTATCACACAACCCTCCTGCATTAAAACTGCTCCTAAACCTTCCAAAGATGCATCAGTACATACCACAAAATCTCCGGCAGGATCAGGCACTGCTAGAATAGGTGCACTAGTTAACCACTCCTTAAGACTCTGAAAGGCTGCTTGACACTATTCTGACCAAATGAACTTCTTTCCTTTTCTCTGAAGAGAAGTTATAGGGTGAGCTAACTTTGAAAAACCTTCCACAAATCGTCGATAATAGCCTGCTAAGCCCATGAAACTACGAACCTCTGAAACATTGGTAGGAGCCGGCCAATCCATGATGGCTTGAATCTTTGAAGGATCCACTGCAATACCCTTGTCAGAAATAACATGTCCCAAATATTTCACTTCAGTTTGAAAGAAATCACATTTAGCTAGATTTGCATACAACTGATTTTCTCTTAAACACTGTAGAACCTGTCGTAAATGATCTTCATGCTCCTCCATAGACCTTGAATAAATCAATATATCATCTAGGAATACAAGGACAAATCTATCAAGATAGGTACGAAACACACCATTCATCAGGCTCATAAACATTGATGGTGCATTTGTCAACCCAAAAGGTACAACAGTGAACTCATAATGCCCATAACGAGTGCGAAATGTTGTCTTGTGGATGTCAGCCTCAAAGATGCGCAACTGATGATATCCAGATTTTAGGTCTATCTTGGAAAACACCTTAGCTCCCTTGATCTGATCAAAGAGGTCATCAATTCGTGGCAATGGGTATCTGTTCTTCACAGTCACCTTATTAAGCTGTCGATAGTCGATGCACAAACGCAGAGATCCATCCTTTTTCTTCACAAAAATAACTAGTGCTCCCCATGGAGAGACACTTGGACGAATGAATCCCTTCACTAATAACTCTTCTAACTGCAAACGAAGCTCCTTAAGCTCCTGAGTAGTCATCCGATATGGAGCTCGTGAAATAGGTTCTGCTCTGGGAACAAGGTCTATCTTGAAATCAATATCACGCTTCAGTGGCATACCTAGGATCTCACTAGGAAAGACATCTTCATACTCCTTGAGAATAGGATGATCGTCAAGGGATGTCTCCCTATTCTCCCCAAAATCTAAGTCATTAACTGTTACAGCAAACAACTTGCATCCTTGACGCAAACATCTCTTCAATTGCATAGCAGAAATCATGCACAAGGAGATGGGTCTCTGAATCCCAACCACTTCTACTTTTTTGCCTAATTCATCAACACACCTCACTAATTTGTCGCGACAGTCTATCACTGCTCGATGAGCATCCAACCAATCCATTCCCAACACTATGTCATAGGATCCTAATGGTATAATGTGAAGATCTGCTGTGGTAGATAAAGGACCTATCCTCAACTCGCAACCATACACAAGAGAGCCTACTGATACCCTAGATCTCGAGGCCAATTCCACCTGCTACTCAACATCTTGCTTTGCTGCCACTAATTTGCAATGCTTCACTATAGAAGGGAAAATGAAAGAATCTGAAGCACCAGAGACAAAAAGAATAGAAATGGTAATACCTCACAAGACACCTGTAGTCTCCACAATGGTACCTTGGTGCTCCGCTTGGCGATTATCTACTGCCGCAAACACCCTATGTGACCTGCCTGCATCCCCGACAGTTGGCTCTGAAGCTGCGGGCCTCTGTCCAAATCCTGAAGTATTCTTACGCGGACACTGTCTAGCAATATGGCCCTGCTGGCTACAAGAGAAACATCCTGTTCCCCTACCAAAACCTCCACCGCCTACAGGAGCATTTGACTGCTGAAAACTTCCTCTACTTGCAGTAGATTGTGTGCTCTGCGCTAGTTGACTGACACGATCATGTTTAACTCTCTGCCAACTTCGATCCTTTTTGGAATGAAATCTACTACCTTGCTGATATTGAGAGTTTCTTGATTTCATCTGGGAAAACTGTTGTTGTTGCTGTCAACTCTTAGAAGGTACATGTTGACTCCTCAAGTTACCTGTTGCATGAGACTGACCACCTCAGAAACCTGAACCAGCTCGAGATGAGCTACCAATCTGTACACCTGTATGACCCCCTAGGGCCATGGTCAAGTTCTCTTCCACCAATCGAGCCTTCTCAACTGCTACCTCCATGGTCTTCGGCTCGAAAACACGAACTCCTCCACTGATGCGTGCATTCAGACCTCTAATAAAATGCTGAACTAACATGGCCTCGTCATTTCCAATGCCTGCATACTGCTTGAGTTCATAAAACCTGCACTCATACTGTTCCACTGTCATGGCCATCTGTCTCAACCCATGGAACTCGTCCGCTCGACGTTGCCTCCAGTGGTCAGATAAAAATCAAGCTCTGAACCTTTCCAGAAATAGTTCCCATGAAATTGTGGCAATATCTAAATGTAACTTTTGTTCCTCAAGACGCCACCATGTAGAGGTGAATCCTCTGAGATGCATGATGGCACATCTTGCCTTAGTGTTGCTACCATATGGATGCATAGCAAAGCATCTCTCCAAATCAATTAGCCATGTCTCTACTTCCAAACCGCTACCGGAGCCATCGAATGTAGGAGGACGGGCTCTCATAAGGTCTCTCATGTGACCTGCAAGAATAGCTTCTTGTTCAGCCATGATTTCTCTCCTTCTGGGAGATCGTTCTCCTTCTCTCTCTTCTGGTTGTTCCACCCCCTGCCTAGGACCAAGACGAGCAAGAACCTCCTCAAGGAGCTGGCATAGTTGAGCACCCTCGGGCTGATCCTGATTCTCTTGATTCTCACTTCCACGTTCTTGTGTACTCCCATGAGGGGAACTAGGAGGAGGGCTGTTATCAACACCTCTCCCACGACCCCTACCTCATCCACGTCCTCGGCCTCGTACCCTAGGCATCTTCCTGGACAACACATCCAAGAACTACTTCAGGTTGCTAGGCAAGGACTATGAATGAATATGTTCTTTAGAGTTTAAGCAACTAGCATAGCTTAATGGGCTAATTATAAAACCAGAGTACCTAGTGTTAGAAACTTGGCTCCGATACTAGATGTAACGTCTGCCTTCAACACCTTAAAGAAATACACACTTATGCTGTATGAAACAGGAAATTTTTTTTTTTAAAGATGATTAAGTAATGTTAACAAAACTAATTACGACATATTCTCTAAGGATTCAAGGCTGCATTACTTTACAAACCAACTAACATAACTTAACATACATCAGTAACTGATCCAAATCCATGCTCAATTAAATAACTTATTCATATTCATTGCATATTATCAAATAACAGAATCTACATGATTAAATACATAACTGAAATGCTTTCGTATAAGTACATCATAACATCATTACATTGCCATTTGTAGACTACATCAAAATTACATAGATAATGAATGTTTTGTTACACAAATCCGGTATAAGATAATACACATACATCTTCATCAACTGGGACAAGTACAACTGGAACAAATCTTTTCTACATATGAACTTGACAAGGAATAACCAATGGATAATAAAGCTCTTCCACCCGACCACGTGGAACCCTAAGGTCCACCCCCCGAGCTAGGAGTTAACATGAGGTCCCAAACAATGACAGTCAGGTAGACGAAAGACAAACAAGAACAAGGGACGACCAAACGCCAATACAACACATGGAAATAACAATACAACACAACTTAACTTCCAGAGGCATCACAAAACAAATGAGGAGAGACCAAACAAGGGATGCTAGGTTGTAGTAGGGAGAGTGTCATCACACGCTCCTAGCATGGGTTATCCTGACAGCCTCTCACTAGGCGCCGGCCCCCATCTATGGTTATCCTGACAGCCTCTCACTAGGCACCGGCCCCATAGGGTGACACATGCGGAATCGACCTTCCTTTCATGAGGACAAGGAAGTCAATCATGCCGACCAGGCCTTCTCTACCCATCCTTAGTCTAAACAAGCACTACAAGTCAAGGGAGAGGAATCCATTAATCTTATTAATGTGAAATCTACCCTTAACCCTCTAGTTTATTTTAGGTTATTACTTGATTAATCTACTTCCAACGGGTTATCCTGACTGCCACTTTGGGCGCCGGCCCCACGTTGAAAGCCACTCTCCTTCCTAACACCTAGTAACCTTAACATCATACAAGACTTTATAACAATACACGTACATGTTCACTGCAAGGCATAAACCCTCTTGCATCACAATAGAATCATAACACCAATTGTTATCCAGCGCTTTTAACATTACAATACTTTAGTCTTTTACAGATTCCAGGTCTCTCCATACGACAAAATGGTACAATAAGATCACAAGTGGTTTAATATCCCCACTAGAAAATATTACTTTCAATACACATAAACAACTTGACATTATCTCAATATACTTCATACTATGTTTGATCCACATAATCGTTATTACATCGTAATTACAAAAACAACTATACACAAGTTGCAAATACTCAACTATGACAACTTAGCCTCTGAAATTTGAGTTTGACCACTCTCAATTCGACTCTTTACAACAACAGAAATACTTAACTCATACAGTTTAATACAGTTCTAGAGTTAACACTACAATTTCTTCTCTGTTCAATGTAAACAACTTCTGTAATAAAATCAACATTAGATTACATTCTCTACTATTACTGTTTATTATAATCCTACTGTCTTGTAAGAGAATCGTAAATGATCCTATTTGAATGGAATGTGAACAGCTTGTATAGGTTGTCAATGAGGAGTAAAATGGCTATTGACTGTTTTATCATTGAAATGGATGACAGTTGATTAATCTAACAACTTCCTCAACTTGCAAATCTAATAAGACTGACGGTATCCAATGATCACAAAAATAACAAAAGCAATAAGTTTGATGGCTAAGTTCTTTTATGATATCCAAGGACGTTCCTTGAGATCCCTGCATCTTGTTCATACTTCCAACTGTTGTGCAAATCTCCAAACATGAAAAGTGTAATTACAAGTTTAGAAATCACTTCCCCTCAGGTTTAATTTCTGACAGAAATGGATAGATTACAAACTCTCAGTAGAATTCAACAGCTGATTGCTGTATGTGCTTAGTGGATTCCCTTGCTGCACTAGCCTTTAGAGGAAGTGCCAAACTGCATCATCGAGATATCTGTTAAGTCTGTGTTGGCTGTGTGGATTATTTTTGAACATTGTCAAACTAATTAAAGTGTGCTCAATGTCTCTGTAAAGACATTAAATGCAGTTTATAAACGATGTGAAAATAGATTCTAGGGTAATTGCGCAGACTACGCTAATTAGTTTCTGTACTCTAAAACAACAAAAGCATGGACTATTTTTTATGGCCCACTATAATATGTTATATTCCATATCATAAACACAACGAATCTATAATAAAATTGGCAGTATTTCTTCAAGCTGCTGCATGTTTAATCTTTTGGTTTTATGGTCATCTACTTTACAGAAGAGGTTAAATAGTTTGTAAGTTAGAAATAATATGACAGTCGTCCCTAATATTCGTGAGAATATAAATTATGACAAAAGTTCAAAACATCTAGAAGAAGAGACTAAATCTTCGATTATCGTAAAACTAGACAACAATAATGAAAAAGGTGTGGATTAAAATTATAACATATTAACAAACATTATTTTTTTTTAATCATCACAAGAAATTAAAGCTGTTGTGCACACACATGCCTTTTAAGAGAAACATTTCTGTAACAAATATGGAAATTGGGAATTGGGAATGAAACTTTGAAATGAAAAAGCATCGGTTCCTACAAGATCATTTCAGCAGGCAACCCCCACATGCAAATACAAGCAGAAACCAATAATGAACAATGACAAGAGACAACGTGGGCCAAAACAAAAATCACTTTATCCTTACCCAAATCTAGAGTAACTTAAGAAAACAATCTTTGATAACGATGGGGGAGGCAACGGCCATATCATCACTCACTTAAAAAAAAAGTTAAACTATCATCAAATAAACAAATTGCTCTTGGCAACTGCCCAGTGTATATTGTCGGCCAGAAGAAGTCTTTACAAGGGAAGTTTTTCCACACAAACAAGGCGAATCCCTTCCCTTATGTATGTGTAAAAATAGATTGGTCAAAGCGCACTTCTACTTCAAGATAGTTGCAGCTTCCAGTTTAAAGTGCAATATTCATCTAAGATGATCTCAATCCCTGGTCAAAATGCAATTTCCCCCCCTAGATGTTCATCTATTTCGTGGTAAACGAGGCAACAACGACATCCATCTTAGTGCAGATGCCCAGCTTATAATTTACACATTATATTTATCTTTAAGGATATAGATCTATATATAAATCTAGTCTCTAAACCCAGCGAATCTGCTATACTTGACTGTTTTATCATATCATGGAATGGTTGATGTATTCCTCTAGATTTTTAACGGTGATTAAACAATAGTGGTTTAGATATACACCCGATCCATTGTAGATATCAGATCTCTATCAACAAAAACTAAGGTTCGATGCCGTTTTAAATCTAGACAGCTATATATGTGTGCCCCCCCAATGATATATGCTCAAAGGTTTCATTTAAAAGAAATGCCATTACATTGAATCCTGCCTGAGTTGTTTGTTCTCACCGCTTCATGAGGGATACCATGGACGCTGGGATAGTAGATGCAATGATTTACCATTTAAGAATGAGACAATATTTCATGGAATGGGTTGATTGCATGATACTGGCTTTTAACTACAATTACACAATTACAGATTGCAACACTCGATCCATGCATTGCTGCCATTTCCAAATCAATTGCTGATGATGGCAGTGCCGAATGGATGTTGACAGAACAGTTAATTGTCTAAGAGGACATGGAAGTTGCAGAAAATAATACATAATTGAATATGTGCAAGAAGTATACAAAGAGAGGTCTAAGAGATCTTAAAGAAATATCATTTTACATCTTCAAACCCTACCAATTTTACGCTGGTCTGAGAGTGCATACAGATGGAATTGCCGAAATACATCCTCCATGATATGAAGAAGACTATCAAAAATCAATTATTGCAGGGATGATTGAATGATTTGGCAAAACAGTGGAAGGAAGACAATCGAATAATGGAATCCTTGAGCAGAAAGGAAGAATTTAAGACCCTAAGAGAAGATACTGTTTAAACATAGACAGGACAGTCTACCGACATGAGTAGCTGGGTTTAAGATTTGATGGCACAACATAGAATACAAACTGAACAAGCCATTTGGAATAAAATAAACAACAACAACATTTGCAGATTCGGAATAAGGTTCAGAGATAAGGCATTCGGCAGAACCTGGCTATGATGTCAAATCGATGAGTCTGCTTCAATCGTTGCAGTTCCAAGCTTCTTTTTCCAGCCTTCTTCTCTCTTCTTTCACCTGTAATGCTCCCCCTTTGCCTCTACAAGCTTTTCTTTTATAACACAGTCCCTTCCTTCTTCCAAGGAACTCGGCACGTGATCCCGTGCATCTCCCCCCTCAAATTATATTTTTTATTTAATTTAATGATCCCAAAATGTTATTTATTTATTTTATTTTATTTTATTTTTAAATGTAAACACATAATTTCTGACAAAATTTAATTTCTTTATTGCCGACCAACTATATTATTATTAATAAAATTGTAATAGTACGTCAATCTATAATTTTGTAACTATATTTTAATTTATTTTATCAATTAAGTTGTAAATCACAATTTACAACATGATTACAACTATTTTATTTATTTAAATATTTATTATAAATAATATTATATTGAACAATACAAAATTTCTTACAACTTTATTTAACAACTACACTTCTAATAAAATAATAATTTATTTATAACGATAATTAGCAACTAACGACATTATGCTCAATTATCAACATTTATATTCTTTCGTATAATGATTCTAATTAAAGCACAACACTACCATACACACTTAGACACCTTCGAACCTAATTAGACTCCAAGGTATAGTATTAGCTGACAGCAAGACATGATCGAATGATAACCAATAACCACAAGGGTAAACTGACGACCAGATAACACTAACTAGGGACCTCACATTAACTCCAATCAACTAATCCATTGGTGAAGGGACGCTCAGACCTGGTAAATCAGGTGGAGTCGATGCTTAGTACCTGCATCCTGCAGCAACGCACAGTTAAACATAACAAAATATATATATAAATCACATGCAGTCCTATAGTGAATGGAAATCATAGTGGGGTAGGGTACTCGAGAGCGAGTAATACGACACTGTTCCATTCACGTTTATGAATAAACAATTAACTATATTGAACAAGGTATCTGATTACTAGTCAACAACATAAAATGATCAACTATCTTCTAAACCCATATAGTGAATAACATCAAAGCATCTAGAACATCCAGTTCATTTATCAAATTGTAAAGCATAAAATAACATAATCCAACATCAACATCTGTTATCATAACAATTAGGTCCATACTAAAATAACAAAATAACTAGGAATCTATCATCAAACGATCTAAAATACTGTCATAATGTCCAGTACTACTAAGCAAACATCAGTCCGATAGACGACCAGTTGAGGGGCACTACACATTCGGCATCCTGTCCCAGAAGTAAAGTAACTCTCCAATATAACACATAATTTATCTAGACAGAAGAAATAAATAAATTTCCAAAGCTTAAAGTAATGCTTCATAGTTTTTAAGTTTCAGAAAAATCTAAAGGGTTATAATGATCTTTCAAAAATAGACATTTTCTAATTTGGTAAGAAATTATTGTTGAAACAAAAGTTAATTCTATTACTTTACTTTGGTGCTGGTCCATTTTCATCCTATTGGGTTCGGTATATTTTTAGATAAAAAGTTGGACAATATGATCCCACTAGCATGTTTTTCTACAAAACCAACATAGAAAGGTTTTAATCAATTATATTCATTTATTGTACAATTTTTGAAAGAAATAATAAATTCGTTTATATTCCATGAAAATTTTCAAGTAAAATATTTATATTTTTGATAAAATCAAATAACTAAATAAAATATATGTTAATATAATTCCATACATACATATATATATATATATATATATATATATATATATATATATATATATATATATATATATATATATATATCCCATTATAAAAATAGAGTAAAATAAATATATTTACGATAGAAATCAATTAAACCGAATATATACTAATTTAATTCCAAATATATATAAATTAAATAATATGTATATATATATTGCATTAAATTTAATATTTTATATATAATATTATAATTTTACTACATTCACCATTACATATCTGAGAAAATGTTTTCTCAATAACTTTAGATCTATGTGATAGATGAAAATAATAATATAAATACAACAATGATATTAACCTTATAAATATATGAATATATAAAATTGAAATTTGATAAAAGAAAATGATTTTTAAGTTTTCACAGAAAAATAATCGAATATATATAAATAAATTATGTATAGGAACCTGGTTTGCTATTCTTCTGTTGATCTCTTCATATTCCTCTTTTTCTCTATTTTTTTCCTCTTCTTTGTTCTCTCTTTTTGCACTAATTTTCTCTTTGGCTTCCAAATTCCTGTGAATATTTTCTGTGTGTGAATAATGAGAGTTAAATCTTTATTTAAATTCCTTTATTTCCTTTTTCCAATTTCCTTACTATATTTCCCAGTTCCTAATTTTTGTATAGATTTTGTCTTTTTCTAATCTATCTTTTTCCATTTTTCTATTTGTTTCTATCTTTTTTCTTTTTTTGTTTTTTTATTTTCTAAATTTGTTTTCTTTTTCTAAGTTCTTTATTTCTAATTGTCAATTAAAATAGATTTTTCTAATTTTTTAACTCACATATAGGACTAACTTAATTTATTACTAAATCTTGGAATAAATATAGATAGTAATTCTAATTTCAAAAAAGGCATAATTTTAATAACTAATGTGATTCTAATAATAAATTTGCCACATAACTTATTTCTAAAACAACAACAACAATAATAATAATAATAATAATATAATTATTTTCCCACATACAATTTAAATTAAATATATAAATATATCTATATAATTATATAATTTAATTTACTTTATAACTCACATATCATTTAAAATTAAATATATAAATATATATCTATAAGAATATATAATTTAATTTTACTTTATAATATTTTTTATATAAATAAAATAATAACTAGAAAATATAAAGAATATTTTCTAATAAAATACTAAGGAACAAGATTTTATTAAAGCAACACTAATGCATCTACATGCCATCTACATGTGTGTGTGTGTGTGTGTGTATTCAAGAGTATCCCCTCCATCCTAACCCTGCCAAGGAGCTAACCACCTCAACCTTGACCACACCCTTGTCTTCAACAACCTGTAACTCATGAAACTCAAATTTTCATTAATAGGTTAGTGACCAATAGCTAAAGCATAGCCGAAGCATAACAATTTATTTAATAAAATAATATTCGCTTTATCATTTCAAATAATATTCACTTATTCCATCTTTCAAATTAAAATAAAATACCATCTATTTAATTCAAATTGGCATAAAATAAGTGTCTATCTATTTAATTCAAGTCCATTAACTAACATTTATTTAATCCACACATAATTATTCACAAATAGTTCTAAATATAGTAAGTTCATAATGTATCAGAATTAGAGACATGACATCCTTCCCCACTTGGAAGAGACATCGTCTCGATGTCTTATTACAACACATCTACATAAAAAAAAATCTTATACAACCAATATCAATAACATAACTAAGTCATAATTATACAGAAAAAAAAAATTATGCTTAAATTTCAAATATATTGAACATAAAACAATTGCATACCTTTTTCCAACTTGTTTTTACCTTAATGTTACAACTAGTCCACCTAACCAAGAGGTTGATTATTTCAAAAGTACCTGATGCTTGAGCAACAAGTCCTTGTGTCTAACAATCATCACTTGCACAAGTAGTTAGATCATTAGTAGGTAAAATTAAATAACCTTTTTGAAGCTATTTCATTAGCGCAAACAAGATTGCATCAAACCTTTATAGATAAGTCAAGCATGAAGAGATAAATATTATTTACAAATTCATCACACAAAATGTATTACTTGGATACAATACACAAAGTATGAGTGCAATTCCAAAATTAAGTAATAAAGGGAGATAAAAGTTTAAATCCTAGATTCATTCATATGCACAACCAATTCAGATAGGAGATCCACTTATTAACATTCTAGTTCTAACTCACTATCATTTCTAAAGTTTTACATAGTTGTCCTATACAGAAGTATTTATTAAACTAGGTATCATATAATTGTACCCTAGTAATGTCAACACTCAAGAAGATATATTAATCATAACTCAAGTTATGCAAAATTGCTACCTACTCAAGGTATTCTTCATTGATCTATACATCAAACACCACATCTTTTATTACATAAATGAAGTTAAAATTATTCCAAATCTAATCACATGCATACAAGTCTACATACTCATTGTTCTAGGATCTCTATTCTTCTAGCATGGTTCTAGATGTCTAGACATCATTGTTTCTTATCATTTCTACATACAAAGATTCAAACAAGTCTTATCACAACCTAAGACATTTACATACCAGTGATTTCTATCCAACATACTTACTCAAGAGGTATAACTATGTACTAAATCGTAAAAAGTCTCCCATATAGAAAGAATACAATCTGTTCATTTGTCAACATGCCCACTCGCATGAGACATCTGAACAATTACCATTATGATGATAAACAAGCATCCCATACTACTTGTTATCATCATTCGAAAATAAACAACACTAAACAAAAAGAAAAAGTTTCAATCATTAAGATTCAAGGAAATATTAACACTACATTTTAAAATGTGTTTCAACAATAAATTACAACAAGATAATTAACATGATCAGCAACATAAAAGATAAGAAGATCATCGAAGATCAACAAGTCTTCAATACTAAATCATTGAAGATCATCACTCACAAAAGATCATCCATATTAGAATAAGAATTTTAACTTGATTACAACACTAAACCAAGAATATTGGAGGTTATGTATGTCATCATGATCTTGATACTAATTCATAGATTAAGTAGCACTAAACAAGATGATTGAAAACTAGTTCATTTAAAGTCAAAAGAATCATCATAATTTTCATCACTAAAACAAAAGGAATATTTCTATAGACATATTTTGTATCAACAAGACTCTTAAGTCAAAAGAGAATTAAATCCCAAAGGTAGACATTCAAACTTTTAAATCATGGAGAGTCAAATCTCAAAAGTAAGTGAAGCCACTTCATTTCAATTGATTGAAAATGGTCAAGCAAGGAAAGACTTCAACAATTGCTATCAACTCAACATAGAAGGTTGCCATAAATATAATTAGTTGAAAAGATTACAACATTAGCCTTTAGGGTTTGACATTGAGAATGGAAGTCAACACTTGGTTGGAAAAGTTTATTATTTGACCGACTTAGTCAACAAGGAGTTTTCAAAAATAAAACTAGATTGAACGTTAAATCCTGAATGTAAAAGATCAGCATCTCATCAAAGGTTATCAACTTTCATCACCAACCAACTAATGTGGTTGACAAGAAAGAATTTACACATAATCAAACACAATCAAAACCATCAAGAAAGGTTTGTCAGATTTTGAAATATTTAGTTGAAGAAACTCATCATCATTAAAGAAAAGGTGATAAGAAGATCTTCAATATCATAGAGAAATCATTATGGTCACGAAAGATAAACAATCACAGATAAATCAAATCATCATCACATAATATATGACTAATTTGCCAAAAAGATCCTTTCAAGTTTTCTTAAATTAAAACTAAGTTTCATTTGTATATAAGTACACTGCATAGTATTAAGTGCCTAATTCATTTCAGATAATACATTCTGCAATTCTTCAAAATACTTTTCAATTCAAACAAGAAAATTTTCCACATATATCTATCTCATAAGCATTCCTTATTCCTAATGCATCACTTGCTTACTAAGTTATGAAGTAACATGTTAGAACAAACATATAACATTACTCATTCATAAACACGCAGTCACACAGTGCACATAGCATGAATAATTAGCAATCATGAATACACGAACCCTAGGTGCATAGCTCACACAGGGTAAGAATACATATGCATCATTCATGAAAAGTATATCACACATACTTGTAGTGCATCACTTGCACAAGGCATTACTTTCTATGAACATTACTCATTCAAGTACAAGTATAATAATTATAATAAGTGTATCTCTTGCACAAAATATAGGGATCATCACTTGACCCATATAACACAATGAATACAAAAGGTGCATCTCATACACAAATTATGAAGGCAATCATTACTCAAGTGCACAAAAGAATCAATAACTTTAGTGCATCACTCACACAGAGACAACAATACTATGAATCATCGACACTAATAACTATCAATCATACAAGACTCGTAACATCCATCATTCTTTCCTATAAGATGGATCGGAATAACTTCTATCATGAATCATTAACAAAGATCCTTAAGACATCTTAACCATGCATTCTCCAAAGATCTCATGGATTCTACTAGATCCATACTCACATCCTAAAAGAATAAGATGTTTCTCAACACTTAACTTGTCCAAAGCCTAGTACTAATACAAACATTCTTACTTTTAAAACATCCATCTTAGGATTTCCTTCCTCTGAGAAGGCTCAACCAAAAAAAAATGTATCCAACATTGTCAAATTTATTTCACAGGTGATTTTCCTTCTTCCTCTTATCAACTTATCCAACCTTTACGTTATCAGAGAGATCTCTCTTCTCAATATTTTTCTATTAATTCATATCGTCACTCTTGTGTTCTCACCATATCTTTCCTGAATCAAGTATAGCTATCCAACTTACATCATTATTCATCCTTTTAATTTCAAAATGATTTTCAATCCATCATTTTTGCAGAAAATCCTATGGCAAACACAACTAAAGCGATGAGGACTAAATTAGTAAATAATGTCTCTAGACATAGAACAATCGAACTACATCTAAGCTTCTACTTGGTTCCAACTGAACCATCTAAGAATCAACAAGATTCCATCTCATCAAAAGAATCTTTAACCCATAACTAGGGTCCTCAATACACTCAATGCACCTATGACTTTAGCTCATCAACAAGTTCCCATTACTAAGTGTATGAGACTCTAGGCCTGAGTGTTGAACCTGGGAGCTTTGATACCAAATGTAATGATGCTAAAATCTTACTTACTAAAACTAGGAACTCAAAAGAAAATGCAATTCTAAATTTGGAAAGAAAAATGATTCAATACTCAAATATTCATAGTTGCATAAAGATAGCAAGTTCCAATAATGAAGTACAAATTTAATCAATCAATAAATTACATTTCCATATACTTTCACCAAAAACGGTGTTTCAAGACATTTGATTCCATGTTACAAGAGATTGTATCAATAGTTACTTCAATAAAAGTACAATTACAATTGAGCTTGAGCAAGCCATACAAAACTAATACAAGTACATCCATAACAATCATATATATATAAAGAATCCTCTGATCTCAACTGCCATGACCCCAATGGTCTTCTGCAAGTTGAGGTCAAGAATGTGGTCAATGTGCTTTTTCCACCCAACCACGAAGTACTAGACTTCCCTGGTTTCCTTCCTAACTCGAAGGAAGCACCGACCCTGCAAGAGGAGCCAAGCAACTTGGAATGGTAAAGGCAGGAGGGAGCTCTTAGTGCATGCCTAGTGCCTTTATGCATTCCTAAACTATACTAGAAATGACATAACTCTCGCAATAGGATGTGGCAGAGACATATATATAATTATAGGCTTTTCAAATCCATCTTTTTCATTGGTCTAACAGCTTGGCCAAGCTTAACAAAACAAAATGGTAATCTAGAAAAAGTATATTACCGTCTCTAGAGCCCACATTCGGCATCCTGCCTCAGAAGTAAAGTAACTCTCCAATATAACACAGAATTTATCCAGACATAAGGAATAAATCAATTTCCAAAGTTTAAAGTAATGCTTCATAGTTTTTAAGTTTCAAAAAAATCTAATGGGTTATAATGATCTTTCGAAAATAGACATTTTCTAATTTGGTAAGAAATTATTGTTTAAACAAAAGTTAATTTTATTACTTTACTTTGGTGTTGGTCCATTTTCATCCTATTGGGTTCGGTATATTTTCAGATAAAAAGTTGGACAATATGATCCCACTAGCATGTTTTTCTACAAAACCGACATAGAAAGTTTTTAATCAAGTATATTCATTTATTGTCCAATTTTTTAAAGAAATAATAAATTCGTTTATATTCCACGAAAATTTTCAAGTAAAATATTTATATTTTTGAAAAAATCAAATAACTGAATTAAATATATGTTAATATAATTCCATATATATGTGTATATATATATATATATCCCATTATAAAATTGGGTAAAATAAATATATTTATGATAGAAATCAATTAAACCAAATATATACTAATTTAATTCCAAATATATATAAATTAAATAATATGTATATATATATCAGGGAATGATTCTAACTCAGAATTTCCAGCAAATGTTATAGATAGAAATTTCAACGAATGATAAAAGACCAGCAAATAGTATAATTTCCAGTGAATAATCCTCATAAAAAAACTAACGTTCGGCATAAGAAAGCACGTTGAAACATAATTTAACTTAATGTATAATATTGAATATCTTTAGTGGGAGCAATAGTAAAAATCATTCAATAATAAATTATAATGTGCAACATGTAAAATTTGTAAGTGATTTTATTATATGAATCAGATGTTCTATACAAATATATATATATGTATATACTGCTTGTATATATATATATATATAGATATTTATATTGCATAAAAATTAATATTTTATATATATAATATTATAATTTTACTACATTCACCATTACATATCTGAGAAAATGTTTTCTCAATAACTTCAGATCTATGTGATGGATGAAAATAATAATATAAATACAACAATGATATTAGCTTTATAAATATATGAATATATAAAATTGAAATTTGATAAAATAAAATAATTTTTAAGTTTTCACATAAAAATGATCGAATATATATAAATAAATTATGCATAGGAACCTGGTTTGCTATTCTTCTGTTGATCTCTTCATATTCCTCTTTTCCTCTATTTTTTTCCTCTTCTTTGTTCTCTCTTTTTGCACTAATTTTCTCTTTGGCTTCCAAATTCCTGTGAATATTTTTTGTGTGTGAATAATGAGAGTTAGATCTTTATTTAAATTCCTTTATTTCCTTTTTCCAATTTCCTTACTATATTTCCCAGTTCCTAATTTTTGTATAGATTTTGTCTTTTTCTAATCTGTGTCTTTTTCCATTTTTCTATTTGTTTCTATCTTTTTTTTTTTTCTAATTTTGTTTTCTTTTTCTAAGTTCTTTATTTCTAATTGTCAATTAAAATAGATTTTTCTAATTTTGTAACTCACATATAGGACTAACTTAATTTATTACTAAATCTTGGAATAAATATAGATAATAATTCTAATTTTGAAAAAGGCATAATTTTAATAACTAATGTGATTCTAATAATAAATTTGCCACATAACTTATTTCTAAAATAATAATAATAATAATATAATTATTTTCCCACATACAATTTAAATTAAAATATAAATATATCTATATAATTATATAATTTAATTTACTTTATAACTCACATATCATTTAAAATTAAATATATAAATATATATCTATAAAAATATATAATTTAATTTTACTTTATAATATTTTTAATATGAATAAAATAATAACTAGAAAATATAAAGAATCTTTTCTAATAAAATACTAAGGAACAAGATTTTATTAAAGCAACACTAATGCATCTACATGCCATCTACATGTGTGTGTGTGTGTGTGTGTATTTGAGAGTATCCCCTCCATCCTAACCCTGCCAGGGAGCTAACCACCTCAACCTTGACCACACCCTTGTCTTCAACAACCTGCAACTCATGAAACTCAAATTTTCATTAATAGGTTAGTGACCAATAGTTGAAGCATAGCCAAAGCATAACAATTTATTTAATAAAATAATATTCACTTATTCCATCTTTCAAATTAAAATAAAATACCATCTATTTAATTCAAATCGACATAAAATAAGTGTCTATCTATTTAATTCAAGTCCATTAACTAACATTTATTTAATCCACACATAATTATTCACAAATAGTTCTAAATATAGTAAGTTCATAATGTATCAGAATTTGAGATGTGACAATTCCTCTTGCATGTGAATGATGTTCATTGATCAGCATAGTATATGCAAAGTGTTATGTCTCTTCTAATAGGATACATAGATCTCATAACTAGATCTCTAATAGGACCCTCCCACACTTTTCTAGATTCATATCGAAGATCAAGAGCAAGACAGAAGACCACTTTGAAGATCGACAACATCCAAGGCAATGATGGCTATGACCTTGTCTTTTCTCATCATTAGATGCATAATATTTTATTTATATCTGCATATGTTCAGCTATACCCACAACTTGTGTGGGATATCTAATATGTCATTATTTCTTTCAATGCAATGCTTATTCTTTTATATATTTCAACTTGTAAATGAATAATCACTGTGGTGAATGAAATACTTCTCTCTTGAATGTTCTACAATGCAATGAATGATCTGAAATATTTTCCTCTTTTGACCAACTGAACTGCATTTAACACTAAGACGCAATAACTATGCAAATAAATCATAATAGAAGAATGTTAACCTTGACTCAAAAAATGAATTTGTCACACCCGCTCAACCAATTTTGAGATGTGGTGAAAAAATGGTAACAATGATATTAGGGCGATATCATATTTTCACTTCTCATTAAAGGTAATAACATTGCATTCCACTTAGTGACTATGCCATCAATGAACTATCCTTAGAATAACATAATTTCCACTTAAATGAACTATGAACCAAGATATAACATAATAGGATCAAAAGTAAATTGACAACTAGCAATTTTATAAACAAAAGTATACCCTTTGAAACATAGTTATGCATTTAAAATTTTATTCAAATTATTTATAGATCATCACTATAGTTTTAATTTCACATATAATAACTTCTCATGACAAAAACAATCATAATAATCATAAATAATCATGATAATTTCTTTTTAACAAATCCAGACCATATATTGGGTTCTATTCAATGTGATAATTGTATTTGTATACACCATTGTTAGATAGTGATAGCATAAAAAAAAAGCACAAAAGAATGGTAATAATAACATGTAGATATAGAGAAATGTCTAAAAACACATGTAGATAGAAATGTCCTCATAAATGTCCACAAACACACATGTGCAAATGTATCTAGATAGAAATGTCCATACATAAACATACATAAACATGTACATCTTTGTGTGTGTACAAGCACATGTACAAATTATATGCATTTACATGTATGTAAGTTGTAATGATTTAAAAATTTAAAACTCACCTGTCCACTAACATTACTACCATCAACTGAATCATGCCTACATACACAGTCCATCCCCAGACTGGGTGTAACATGAGCTAACCCCTACTATATATATATATATATATATATATTGTAACGTAGGAAAATGTCCCCTTGGGGGCTTTTCACTCATAAGGTTTAGCTCCTGGGTCTTTTGCATGCATTTAGGACATCTTAGTTCATATTTTTGCATCCCGATGGAATGAGACCTAGGTTTCATGGCAAATTGGACCTAGGTGGACCCCTTGAGCTGTACCCTACCCAAAATAGGGGGGGAGGACTTGGGCTCTTGTGCCCTAGTCCTACCCTATTTTGGGGCAGCTCTAATTTTTAGGTGTTAGTTTATGACCGTTACTTGGTCCTTTTGCCAACACGATAAGTTTTAATTTTTGAAATCTTGGTGAGAGTACTTGTAGTTGCAAATATAAGCATGTTTAGGCATTCATTTGCAAACTAGATGATCATTGTGAACTCTAGGCATTCTCAACGTGATTTAAGGCTTTCATTATGTTTCAAGAGTAGACTTGTGTGTTTTGTATGTTGATATTTGCAGATTTGAACATCAATTTCCTCATGGAATGAAGAGCATCTTCCTCCCATGAGAGCTTCACTACAAGGTAACATTATATTGTGTTTTCATTATTGATTCCTTTGGTTTTGGCCTCTACCTCACAAGGGAATGCACTCTTTATCTGACAATGGTGTACAGAGACTTAAGTGTCCTCTGGGGCTTGACAGAGGCAAGCCTCTAAACACCACAACCCCCAAACTAAGTTTTGTGATTGTAGGTTACAGATGTCATATTTGGGAAAAGTGGAGTTACAGTAAGGATTGGCAGGCATCAAGGATTTAGGATCTAAAGAAAAGTAGGACACATGAGCACTTCCGGGACTTGGGTGCTCGCTCTAGTGTCCTCCACATCTAGTTTTGGGAAACAGAAGTTACAGGGCTTATCAATGTTAGAAGGAGGTCTGGATCCCATGAAGAAACTAGTACCTTAGACTTATGTGCCCTCTCCAGTGTCCCTAATTATTCTTCTTTAGAATCCTGAAAATAGGTACTCTTTGATTTGGTATTTTACTCTTGTCTACAAGAGCTTTTTCTGTTATTTGTCAATTTGTTGTCATATTTGCATAATTAGGGTTTTAATGGTTAATTGGGCATAAGAGAAGGAAAATTGATAATTAAATTACCTAATCCAAGTTTCCCTACATTTGCAAGTGACCTAGGGTATGATAGTGCTCATCACTTGACCCTAGATCCTTGAATGTATAGTGGAGAGGCGGATTTAAACATCTAAAATCTAGAACATTAACAAATCCAATTTTCCCCTAAACATTTTGGTGAACCTATGTTTTTGGACTTAAATTTCAACTTCTTGAGTGTTTGTCTTCAGATTTGGATTGATTTCATTAATTCATATAGTCATTCATTTTATTGCATTGAGAAAAATACAAAAAAATTGCATTGTTTGGCTTACTAAATTGCATCAATTCTTTCTAAATTTTCCTAATTCATGATTTTTGCATCAGATCTGATATAAACTACATAAAAACACAAAAATTTATAAATTTGCATTGCATTTTTATAATTTGATTGCTATGGTTTTGTGGAAATTTTGACAATTTTGATATAACCTAGTAATTCCAAAATCTAGGGTTAGTAGGCAAAATCTTTTCTCATATTTTTATACTGATTTTAGAGGCTCATTAAAATTTTTATTTGGCTATATTTTTTCATTTTAGTGTAAATTTGCATTTAGATTTAAAATATTTGCAATTTTGCATAGAAAATTTCAATAAAAACTAGTAATTTTGATGCATTTTCATTAAATTTGCATAGGGATTTTGCATGTTCAATCTTGAAAATCATTTTCAGATCTAAGAGTATTTAATTTCCATCATAAATCAGACTTCAAAACATTTGCATAGCATTTTTTCCCAAGATCTCAAACCTAGGGCTTCAAAAACAACGATTTTCACTAAATTTGGCCTTATCAACTTTATAAACTTGCACCATAGGTGTGTTGTGAAAGGTATTTTAGAATTAGTTTTCTTTTATTAGGGTAATAATTTTTTTCCCCTCATAAAAAGATTCACAACACCCTTTTATCGGTCTTTTGTAGTGAAAATGTTGCAAAAAACTACACATTTTGGCTATGTTTGCCCTAGGGTTTGACCTAGTTTGCACTCCAAGAGTGTTGTGATCAATTTTATGGATTGAGGTGACTAATATTATTGATATTATTTGTTTTATCTCCTGAAATTCATTACAATACTCCTCTTGCTAGGTCTTGGAGTTGAAAAACTGTGAAAAATAGCCTATTTTTGCTATATTTTCACTAGGGTTTTACCTTAAGTGGTACTAAAAGTGTGTTGTGTTGGATATTTTTTTATAAAGTGGCTATTATTACTGATATTATTTAATTTCCATCATCATTTTCCTCCCAACACCCTTTGTTATGTTCTCTTGCATTGAAATTTGGTGAAAAAAGTGCCTATTTTGACATATTTTCACTATAATTTGACTTGGCATTAACTTGAAATCGCATCAAGAATGTCTTGATAAGGATAATTTTTATTTTTTGGACTGATATTAGACATATAACTTGCTTCTCTTGATCAAAATCCTTACAACATCCTTTGTTTCATTCATTTGCATTAAAAAAGTACAAAATTCCAAGCATTTTTTGTTGTCAATCATATCCTTCTCCTAGGATTTGTTCTCTTAGTTTGTGTGTCGTGTGTTGTATGCTTTTATAAGCTTTATAACATGCTGTCCTAAAAACAATATCCCTTTTAGAAGAAGTAAAATATTAATTGGATCTAGTGCTCTTGAAGAAGTTGGTACTTTGGACACCTTCTTTACAAAGGGAGAAACTCAAATTGTGCAAGATATTATACATCCTCCAACCACAATGGAAGAACAAACTTATCATGATGTTGATAATACTATTGAGGCAAGAGGATATGTATCTGATGAGAAAATAGAAAAATTGGATAAAGAGCTAGCTGAATTTCAATCATTTATGGAAAATGAGAGAATAGCTAAAGATGTTGCCCCTACAATTCACAATTTAAGAGAATTGATAAAAGAGGGGCAAGATGGTGTAAATGCAATTCGTGGTCTAGCACATATTGTACAAACCATCATTATGCCAGTGAATGAATGTGCACAAGTGATAAATAACAATCTATCACCATCTCATACTCAAGTTTTGGCACCTATACTGACTACGAGAATATCTACTTTTACGTCAACAATCTTAACAACTAATGCGACCGCTTGTAGTAATGCTACCACTGGTATTGGAGTATCTAATGGCACTAATTACAAATCTATGGGATTTGATTATCAAAATTTGGTTCCTAAAGGGACCTCCTCTATGCATAATTGTTCTCAACCACATATCCATTCCACTCATTTCCAGCCACCTATTACATACTCGCAACCATCTTCCACCTATCATTATGACCAACTACCATTAACATATTCTCAACCTCCACCTATTGTATCTCAATCTCATTCACCTCCTCACTTTGGTTCTAATTCCTCACAACAAACCGCATCTCCAAATGCTGCCATCTTAAACCAAATTTTATAAGGCATGACTGCTTTGCAACAAAAGGTAACAAATTTGACAAATTCTTCACAGCCTAGTCTACCATTATGCCCTTAATTTGTTATCCTATGCAATATTGAGAACCCCTATGTCTGAGAGGTTTGAGACTCCTCTCTTTGAAAAATATGGTGGAAAAGGAGATACCAATATTCATGTGGCAGCATTAACAGCTATGTGTAGTGATTTCTATTTTGAAGAGGATTTGTTGCCAAAACTTTTCCCGCATCTCTCAAAGATACTGCTTTAGAATGGTTTTGCTCTTTGCCTCTAAATTCAATACACTCCTTTTCATAGTTGATTGATCAATTTTTACAACATTTTCAAGAAAATATCAGACCCCAAGTCACTATTATTGACTTGGTCCAATGCAAACAAGGTCCAAAAGAAAATTTGATTGAATTCATTAGTCGGTATCAAGGACTTTATGCAGAGATTCAATATCAGATGAAAGATGAAGATGTTCAAAAGATATTTATTACAAATCTACAACCTAATATTCATGATAAGATTCTCTTGATGAAGTATAACTCCTTTCAACATTTATGCACCACTCTTTGTGATTATCAACTTTTGTCTAGTCAGTATGAAAACCAAAACTCATCAGCTCAAGTTGGTCAATCCATGGCTGGATCATCACAAAACAATTTTAAGAGAAACAATAATAGGAGTTTCATTAAGATCAATGGACCAAATACAAATGTGTCTGCTATAAATAATCCAAAGAAAGCATCGTATCAACCAAGAAAGTTTACTCTCGTATCTGAATCCTATCACTCTATCACAAATCAAGCTATGAGTAATAATATTCTGAAGCTTCCCCCAATCAAGCTTGTTGATCCTAATAAACAAGGACCTTACTTCGATGCTAATGCCTTTTGTCATTATCATCAGATGCAAGGACATGACACTGAATGATGTATGCATCTTAAACATGAAATACAGGACCTTATCAATTCAAATGTTATCCAGGTATCAGGTGTGAATGACAATGGAAATAAGTTAGTTGCTCCACTGAATCAAAACTTACAAATTTTCACTAATCCTTTCCCTAAGCATACTCAAAACAATATGGTGGAATAGAGTTTAATAGAAGTAGACAAGGATGATTACTTGGACTATGATACTATCATCAGAATGATTGAAGTAGATAAGAAACAAGTGGATAATTCACCTTGTGATAGGTAAAAAAATCAGGTTGATAAGATCAAGCATAGCCATGAAAACCTAACCCTACCATCATCAAAGAATCTAATCTAAATGAAATCAAAGAGTACTGCAATTCAAGCACATTTAATATAGGATCTTATCAATTCAAATTTCATCCAGGTATCAAAAGTGAATGACAATGGAAATAAGTCAGTTGCTCCGCCAAATCAAAACTTACAAATTTTCACTAATCCTTTCCCTAAGCATACTCAAAACAATATGGTGGAATAGGGTTTAATGGAAGTAGACAAGGATGATTACTTGGACTATGGTACTATCATTAGAATTATTGAAGTAGATAAGAAACAAGTGGATAATTCACCTTGTGATAAGTAAAAAAATTAGGTTGATAAGATCATGCATAGCCATGAAAACCTAACCCTACCATCATTAAAGAATCTAATCTAAAGGAAATCAAAGAGTAATGCAATTCAAACACAACATCACCTAGATTGTGTGATTCCTTGTTTTGTAGATGTATATTGCTTCTTCAACAATGAACAATTATGAAGATGAAAGCTAAACGATGTATGCATTTTAAACATGAAATACAAGACCTTATCAATTCAAATGTCATCTAGGTATTAGGTGTGAATGACAATGGAAATAAGTCAGTTGCTCCGCTAAATCAAAACTTACAAATTTTCACTATTCCTTTCCCTAAGCATACTCAAAACAATATGGTGGAATAGGGTTTAATGGAAGTAGATGAGGATGATTACTTGGACTATGATACTATCATCAGAATGATTGAAGTAGATAAGAAACCAGTGGATAATTCACCTTGTGATAGGTAAAAAAACTAGGTTGATAAGATTAGGCATAGCCATGAAAACCTAACCCTGCCATCATCAAAGAATCTAATCTAAATGAAATTAAAGAGTAATGCAATTCAAGCACAACATCACCTAGATTGTGTGATTCCTTGTTTTGTAGATGTAGATTGCTTCTTCAACAATGAACAATTACAAAGATGAAAGCTGCCATGATAAAAGCTTAATGGATGCTATGGATTCTCAAATGCTCAATATGCTCAAGATGATAATATATGCACTATATGAATGCTAAATGCCTCTCATATGGAATGAGAGTGTGTTTATATAGAACTCGACCAAAATCAATCGACGGTGGAGATTCAAAGGCTATGTGAATGGCTAGGATTGAAAGATACTAAAATTAGGTCCCATTAGTTGTACATGTGAAGGATTTGAATGAAATTTGTACTACAACACATGACTAAATGGACAAGTGTTGGAATGTGGTGGAAGGTGGTGACTTAATTCAAATAAAATATTTGAATTAATTGGGATATGAGTTGGAAATTAATTAAATAAATAAAATTTATTTAATTAATTGGGAAGATGAATAGGATGGAATAAGATATGATGTGGAAATTAATTAAATCAATAAAATTTAGTTAATTAATTGGGTAAATGAATAAGATGGGATAAGATATGATGTGGAAATTAATTAAATAAATAAAATTTATTTAATTAATTGGCTAATGGATAAATGGGGTTATGTATATGATTAAAATGGGGATTTTAATTAAATAAATAAAATTTATTTAATTAATTAGATAATGGGATAAGTGGGATTAAGATGGGGATTTAGGACAAAATGCTACATGATGTCTTAATAATGTTTTTGACTAGGTGTTGTTAGACATGGACAAATTTGGGTGTCTACATTTTTCCTCTCTTTGATACAATGTCTGATAGAGCATTGTGTCAAAGAAGATACAATATGCATTTGATAAACAAGTTATGCCCAAGTGTAACTGGCAGGTGATGCCCCCTCAAGAGGTAAGCCAGGCCAAACAGGAAGGGCCGGGTTGGCTTCGGATAGAAGAAAAGGCTAAAAATAAGGCCGACACAAAGAAAATGGGGGTTGGGTGGGATAAAATAGGGTGTGGCATAGAAAAAATTAGGGCTTGGATAGGGCTATAAGAAGTTTCTATAATGGAAAATAGGCTCATTTGTGCTCATTTGTGCTCAGAAACTATAGAAATCCAGAGCTCCTGAGAGTGAGAGTTGGAGAGCTATCAGGATGGTTATTCCACGCAGGGATCATTGTGCAGAGTGAGTGAGGACACATGGGTGACCAAAGGGAGCAGGCGTACTGGTATGTTATGAAACTTTTCCTAATAGCATGTATTTAATAGCCTAGAAGAGTCATTAATGCACACACATCACCAAAAGTGACTAGGTTGCAAGATAGGGATTTCAGGTCACTTATGTAGGAAAACAAATCGCATATGTGAGTTTAGATTGCTTATAGGCTCGTTTTGGTCGCTTTCAAAAAATTAGGCCCATACAGTCGGCTAGGAAAACATAGGGTGAAATGTGCATATAAATCAAAATCAGTCACTTATGGGAAAACAGTAGGCGCATGTAGGATTGTCACTCGCATATAAGTAAGAATTGCTCGCATAGGGTAAATAGCGCGTGTCTAGGGCAAAAAGAAGTGCATGTAGAAGTTTAGCTCGCATATAGTATAATAGTAGTCGCATATGTAGAAGAGATCACATATAGGTAGGAGAGAAGCACATTTGGTAAAAATGGTCACTATTGAGTAGAAAATAGGGGCATATGGTAAAATGAACCGCTTATGGAAAATAGCAGCTAGGATAGCAATAAATAGTCAGATTTTGATAGGAATAAAGTAGCGGAATGGACTAACAATGATGAATGAAATGATGCAGGATATACTACCGCCTTTCGTATCATGGGAGCCACATCTTAGGGATTTACGGTTAGTTAGATTGATGGATGCGGAGGAGCGATTAGTGCTAGAGATCCTCGGGTTGGAGCATGTTTCGCGATTGGAGCCAGTGCAGGCACATTGGGGGCTGACGATGGCAATGGTGGAGCAATGGATGAGCAAGCACAATTCTTTCTTGTTATCGATAGGAGAGGCCACGATCACATTGGAGGATGTGTTCTAGATTTTGCAGATTCTGATAGATGGGGACCATGTTGATTATGATCCTAATATGAGTCCAACTGCTTTCAAGAGGTTATTTGGGACACCAAACATTGGAGTAGAGCCCTTAGAGATCCTGATGGCGAGGATGGAGGAGCTATGTGACATATTACAATGAGTTGTAGTGGCTATCATCAGATGGCTAGTGGGAGATAGGTGAGCGAGAGGCTTTCTAGTAGGATGGGGGATAGTTATGGAGGGGATGTTCTCATATGGTATGAGGTATGCATGGGCCGAGTGTGTATTGGGATAGCTCTATCATTTCTTACATGATTGCGCGTACATGTTCAGAGCTAGCATGTTAGCAAGAGTTACAGTGTTGCATGTATGCGCTTATGAGCACATTCTAGTTACTAGACCAGAGGGATGGGTGGCGAGAGCAGTGGGAGAGCCATATGCATGGATGTACAGAGGAGCTTTAACATATCGATAGCACCGAGGGGTGATATACTGGCGGGGGAGATTGGATGAGGTGGATAGTTTTGTATGGAGGCCATGACTAGGATGTGAGCGATGGAATGAGGAGGATGCAGAGCTTGTCTATGCCAAGTAGGTGAGATACATTTTTGGGCATGGCATTTATATTATAGAGTGCTATTTGCCAGAGAGAGTTTTGAGACAGTTCAGGGTAGCACAGGTAGTACCAGTTGGTGATGCTATTTTTGGGAGGACGAGACAGTAGGTTTTTGATTGGGGTCTAGAGGTTGTGGTTGACACAGCATTGGCAAAGAGAGATGGATTATAGCTAGTGGTATGGTAGTGGGGACAGGGTCCTACAGATCTAGGCACATTGCTAGAGTATGATGTATACTGGGTGACTGCTAGACCGACTCAGTTGACATGGGTTGGAGAGATTGGAGAGATTGGGATGGAGAGACCAATTCAGAGAAGACGACGACGGGCTCCACCAGTGCAGGTTGTTATGCCAGCCGCACCACAGATATAGATGCAGGGGTAGATGCTAGGACAACCTCTTATACTAGTACAATGTCAGGGGTAGATTTTGGTGGGCGATGATGTTGGTATTCAGTAGCTGCGGAGACAGATTAGAGAGGAGAGGTGATGGAGGCAGCGAGTACAGATGAGGTTGAGGAGGGTGGAGATAGATAGACATCAGGTAGTGATTAGCTTGTGGCATGCGAGAGCACAGACACAGACTTATCAGGCTCAGCTATAGTTGAGAGCACACGCAGGAGATGGACAGGGTGATGGTGCACTAGCTAGGGTGACTAGAGAGAGAGATGCTGCTAGATAGGGTGAGCAGATGATGAGGCTAGAGTGGGATACTGCGGTTTAGTAGGTACAGGCTATGAGGGCAAAGAGGGATGGTCTGCAGGCTAAGAGAGATGGTATATGAGCTGAGAGAGATAGGGCTGTGCAGCATCTATAGGGGATGACGAGTGAGCGAGATAGAGCAGTGGCTGCATTGGGGATTGATTGAGCTACGTTGTATTTAGCCACGCAGTTGACACAGGTATAGGCAGACCTTCAGAGAGTACAGGGTGAGGCTGAGTATTACAAAGGCTTGTACTATGGGGTTATGCCAGCAGAGCAGAGGTAGCCTAGCTTCAAGAGCTGGTCAGGGGCTTCAGGTTCGTAGAGGTCAGGTGGATCTTGATCAGTAGCTTCAGTGATGGGGCCACCGAGAGATAGAGGATGAGGTGCAGGACCTAGTGGTGGTGGTGATGGTCAGGGTGAGGGAGCTAACAGTAATCACTAGGGCTACCTTGTATATGTTGTATTATAGTGTATCATGATGAGGCCTAGAGCCAATTTGTACATACATTCTTTCGTGGCTCAGCTTGTATTGTAGACACTTGTATTTTGACACACACATATATATATATATGACGGTAGATTGGTCATCTATATGATGTTGTACTAGTTATTGTGTTGATATTATGATGGCTATGCATGTTGTGTTGATACTGTTATGGATTATATATGGATGTTTATGCAAATGGTAATGAATGGGAAATGTAAATGCAAAGATGTAAATGGTATGGATAGACTTATGCATATAGATAGGTGGTAATGTAAGGATATATGATGGACTTATGTATGTCTAACACACTTGTTTTACAGGAGTGGAAATATGGACAAAAGATGATGGAAATGATTGATCTTGGCTGAGTATGATATAGGATGAATAGATGGAATGAATAGATAAGATGATGGGTAGCTTTTTAAGTAATTGCTCAGAATGAAAATAAATGCAATCCTTTGATATAGCATATGGATGTTATGCACCAGGGTATAAAAGACCAAGGTGTCGAGATATCCAATGCGCAACTAGAATGCTACAATCTTGTCTGAACACATCAGGTCAAGATGTTGAGCCAACATGCACAAGATATGAATAACAGCTAGTGCTTTAAGATGGACTTTGACGCTACAAGCAATGGTTTGAGCTTATCTCCACTACAAATAGTGATAGCTTGTTGGTTAAATGTATGGAGCTAGTCTTAACATAGAATAGTCTCAAATGCATAAGAGATTGTTTAGCTTCTCAGATGCTAGAGATATTGATATGTAAGATGCTAATCCCAACATGCACAAGATACCAATACGCATAGGAAGAGAATAAGATCATCCCGCAAACACAGCATACAAAAAGTTATATGACCATGCCCCATTCCTTACTTCATTGCAACATACTAAGATATAAATAGATCAAGGCAGTCTTGATTAGGCATAGAAAAGGGACAAAAGATAAATCAAAAGATAAAACAAAAGATATTGTCATCATGTTCTCTTGCCAAATTTAGGTGCTCTTGGATGGATTGAGCTGGCGCCTTGTTAAGAGGAAAGTTGCATCCTGTTGAAGGCTAAATTTGTTGATAAACTACTATAGCAAATGTTGGCTTAAGGCATGCAGACAAATAGCTTCTGGCTTACTCATGATTGGTTAAAGTGCTTGGGCTTTCAGTATACACATGGTTTGCTTCCTGTTTGAGCTAATCAAAAAGAAGAAGATGGAAGATGAAAGAAGATGAAGAAGATGGGGTGGATCATCTATGCTTGAGTACTGGAAACTTCTTTCATATTCCAGACTACCTACATACCCTATATCCACGGGATCAAAGCACATTTACAATGAAGATGAGACATGATGAATATGTAGTTCTGGGTTTTATTGATGATGTAAGTGATGAAAGATAGAAGAATGTAAGATGAAAGATTGAAGGATGACTAGAAGAAAGATGAAAGATGGATGATGAAAGGGGGCTATCATCTTAGCCTGAATCAGAGTGCTTCCTTCGCATCTCAGATTGCCTACATACCCTGTATCCATGGGATCAAGGTGTTAATGATAGAGCTGGATGTAGTTCTTACTTACGACACTGATTGCTTGGATACTTGAGAATGTGAATAGGTTGTGAAGATATGAATCCTGGTTGCAAGTTTGTTGGGTCACATTTGTCATTGGATGAATGCTACAGTTGAAGTTGAAAAAGTTTGATGTGTTGTAGGCTAAGTTGTTGGATGTGTTATGAACTAGAGATAGCAGTATCCACTTCCAAATAAGACTCAACAAATGCCCCCAGTGTGGGATGAGGTTTATTATGCGGAAGCGACAATGCAGAAGGTATGTGGTCAAGATGCTAGGGTGCCAAAAGATATAGGTATCGTGACAATGTGTCAAGTATGATAGCTAGCATTGACAAAGATGAAGATGGAAAGGCTATGTATGGCGATGTTATGTGGATTATGATATGGACTATATAGGATGACATGGTGGAATATGATCAAACGAACCAAGAAAATAAGGGAAGCTGGTCACTACACATAGCGCATGTTTGCCAGGTTTTCACTATGGTACTTATCCAAGGTGCCTGTTTACCAGGTTTTCACCAAAGGATGGATTATTTATCTTATGTTATTTTTTTGTTATCCAAAGAGCCACAAAGTGGTTTTCACTATTGGATGGATTTTTATTTTTATTTTTTGATTTTTTTAGATGGGATGACAATTACACATGGCGCTTATTTGTCAGGTTTTCACCATGGTAATGAATAGGAGGGACTCAATTGTCTAGTGCTATGAGAGGTGATAGTGTCCCATTAGAGATGGATGATGTCTTCACAAGGACCATGTTGTTATGCTCATAGATGTTGATAAGGGATTGCGTGGATGAGAGATGGATTAGGTAGATAGTGGATTATAATGTGGAATTATGGTAGGGTAGGCTAGTGGCTTATGGTGTGGATTTATATAGGCTTATGGAATGAAGATGGATGAAAAGTTTATGCCAAAGCATGGACCATAGGGATAGTATGGGGGAGATATGTAGGATAATGGATGGAAGATGGGGAGATGTAGTTATGTGGAGGTGATGTGGAGTGGAAGGGAACCATGACCAATGGCTGCACACACCATGATAAACATTGAAGCTTTTGATGAGATGGTGGTGTAGGAAGAAATGGAGATGTTTGCTTAAGAGATGGTTGATGAAGTGATTTAGGAACCCACATAGATTTAGTATTTTTAGTGCTTTTTCTTTGCTTGTGGGATTTTTGAAGGGAATGGAAGTTTTGGATGGAAGTAGGCTTTTGGATGGATATAGGTGGTTGGGATACTTGAGATGTGGATGAGGATTCCTCCTTTGACTTGCTAGCTATTTGCTTAGGAACCCAAACCATTTTTCTTTTGGGCTTTGTATTTGGAGGTAAGGGTTTAGATGGCTGCTTAGATGAACTTTGCTTTGATTTTGATTCTTTATGTCCTAAGGTATGAAGACCTTTAGGATTTTTGGTAGGATTTTTAACTTTATAGGTAGAGGCATCCAAATTTTTTCTTTTGAATCCCATGGGGTGGGTGGAGTGGATGGAATGATTAGAAACTTTATGTTTAGGTGATGTGTGCATCTGATGGTCATGATTAGGGATGTAAGGATACTTATGAATGATAGGTATGTTAGGTGTTGGAAGAAATGGTGGCAAGGTGGATGGAGGGATATTTGGAGTTGGTAAAAGTGGAGGAAAAGTGGATGGCAAAAGGTGTATGGTCACATGCTTTTGACATTTATAGGAGGATAGAGGTGGAATGGCAACATATGTTTTGGGTAGATGATGGGGGGTACGATGGAAAGTGGACTTAGCATGGATGGAGGAATTACCAACATCTTTAGCTTGTTTACCTTGGGGTGTGTATCCAAGGCCATATGAGCATGGAGTAATCTTGACATGGTTTGGCTCCAAAATACCTTGTTCGTAAAGGCCTAGACCTTTGCCTTAGTAGTTCATGTTTTGGAGTATGCGATGGACAATGGGACTAGGTGTGCTTTGAACATTAGACTTGAGCTCATTATTGGATGGAGAAGGTGAAGTGGATTAAGGTCGTTGTTGTCCTAAAGAAGAACATTCATGGATGAAGGTGGTAAGAACAAGGGGATATGATTGTGGATTTGAAGTGGAGTTGATGGTGGATATGGATGAATGATCATTAGGATCATGCATATGTTCATTATGTTCACTAAGATCCAAGTTATTTGTTTGATCTTTTATGCTTAATTGGGGGACAAATGTCTCATCATGACAAGTGGATGTTTGCTCATTATGGATAGGGCTAGATGGCAGATGACTAGGAGCAATTTGGATATCTTGCTCATGGATAGATATAGGATTATGGATAGCATCAAGGTGCTCATGGATAGCTTCTTCATAGGTATCATCTTGATCATAAAGAAGGTAAATGTTATGGATGGGTTGCATGAAAGTGTTTTGATCTTGAGTTGGACTAGGGATTAATGTTTCCACATGCTTAGGATTAAACTCTTGACATACCACTTGGGTTGTTTGAATGGAAGTGGAAGGCTCTTAGATAGGCTCTTGGTCAACAACATGAGAACATGATGACTCTTGACTTGGATTCATAATAGGATACTCTTGAATAGGCTTGATGGCTTGTAGGTCACATGATGGGCTTGAAGGGCTAAGAATGTTAATTGAGGGCTCTTGGATAGGCTCAAGGATAGGTGGACCACATGATGGGATTGTAGGATTGGACATGACCTTTGGAAGTTCTTTGGTAGGCTCATGAATGGGTGTTTGACATGGAGGTAGTTTATTCCTAGCTAGTAGCCAATGGATCACATCCTTCGCAAGGGTATGAGTGGATAGGAAATATAATGGATGAGCAATAATAGCGGATGATGTTGTAGGCTTAGGACTAGGATTAGGTTGGGGGCTAATTGGATTGGGTGGATTAGAATTTAGATTAGATGGAGGGATAATCTTACCAAAATTTATGAGGTTTGTGATCAATCTCTTAAGTTTGACACAATTGGTTGTTGTATGGCCCTTATACCTATGGTATGCACAATAATGGTTTTCATTATACCAAGGGGGTTTAAGGATAGGTTCAAAAGGTTCTATCGGTGGTAGCTCAATCAAATTTGCTTGAACCAATTGTTGTATGGTTATGTCCAAGGGATCCTGTGGTGGAGAATTGGTAGAACATGAGGATGAAGGTGATGAAGGTTGGTGGACCAATGGACTAGGGGTAGGATCACATGGTGGTCTTATGATAGGGCTAGTAAGCTCATGTGTTGGTATGTGATTGGATGACAGAGGCCACTCATAGGATGCATTGGTTAGATTGGTATCTCCCTTGTCAAAGGTAATTAAGTCTTGCATAGGATAACTTGGACTCATTTGATTTATGTACAAGGGGCCACTTGGATTTGGATATGATTCTTGTTGCAAAGGTGGACTTAGGCTCACTTGTGCTTGTTGTGGAGGCCATTGATAGTCTTGGTGGTTGGGTGAAATGGTAGGATATGTAGACAAAATATCTTGGGATTGATATGAAGTTGATGGCATTTGATCTTGTTGGCAAGGTGGACTTGGGCTCACATGTTCTTGTTGTGATGTGGGTGGATATGTTGATGTGGCATTGACATGATAGGTGGATGAATTAGGTTGGTATGAAGTTGAAGATGATGACATGTAAGGGTGAGGTGGAATTTGTTGAGGTTGAGATGGCGTTTGGATTTGTTGTTGTTGGGTTGTTGTTGGTTTTCCCTAGAGGATAGCTCAAACACTCAAGGGAAAGATTATTTGCTAAAAGTTGCTAAGTTGTTGATGGCTGTTGAAGCTAAAGCTAAAGGATGATGTTGGCTGATTGAAATGATTGGGTTGATGTTTGATTTGCTAGTTAGGGTCTCAAAAAGATGAAAATCTCATGGATTGTGATTGATTGATAAGCTCAAAATAGGAGACAAAGTCTAGGGATTTGCTACTGATCAAAGACATGTCTAAAAGCTTATGTTGAAGCTTAAGCAAGCTAGATCTATGGCTAATTCAGCTAAGGCACTAAGATTTGTAGGTATTTAACCATGGGTGATAGATAATAGCTCATATACGACTCAGAAGATGCCAAAGGTGACTAATAAGAGCTCAAATGTAGCCTGGTTTAGATTCTAGTAGGAAGTCACAGTATTGACCAAAAGCGATGGATTATTCAGAGGCGACAACTGTTGGCTAAAAACTGATTCATTGTTGATTTAAAGTGACATAGGTTTTGCTAAAGGTGATAGACTGTTCTTTACAGGTGACCTGATTCAACTAGGAAGCAATTAACTATTGATTAAAGGTGATCTTGTTTATGCAGGGAGCAATCAGCTGTTGCTCAGAAGTGATTCAGTTCAGGCAAAAAATGTCTATCTGTAGTTCAAAAGCAATTTATGTTGTCTGTATGCAGACAGTTTAGGTTTAAAAATGATTGTATCTATCAGAAAGGTGTCTGATTTGTGGTTTTTGACAAGAAAATAGTAATTACAGTCACTCACACTCACAACAAGCACAAACTGGTACAACCTAGGCTAGGAAAGGACTATATCTGTTGAATCCCCTGTCCATGCTTATTCAAAGCGGATAGCTTTAGGATCTTGGTAGCATCGGTTCCTCTCCACGGCACTCACTTCTCACGCATACCAAGATCTGGGTTTCCTGTAAGGCTTGTCCCCCCACCAAACCTTAGGATAGTCCTTGTTATCTCTAATAAGAACCACATGAATCGAGGCCGCTTCAAAGGTCCCACCTTTTGCATCAACAAATAGAAGGCTTTTGGCTACTAGACAAAGTTGCTAATAAGGGCATCTATTCAGGTGGCTATACATGCGACAGTGCTACTCTCCGTTATGGAGTCTCCCAGCCTACAAGGGTTACACCTTGGAGGGTTTTGGGGGAGGTTGGCTGTCAATATAACACAACAACACCTGTTGTTTGTGGCTTTCGACACAAACACTTTTCTTATATAGTAGTTCGGAAGGACTTGGCTTTAGCCCATTACCACTTGGGTCATATCCCTTCTCACATCGGGAAGGCAGGCCCTCTAAAGATAATAACAAGTTCTCATACACCCAAGATCCATTTGATAGGCAAGGGGAGAGGATAGTTTTGTTATTAAATTTAGGTTACAATCGAGCACATGCAAGCAATCAAAAAAGATAAATCAAGCATGGAGCAAGCAATGATTCATTTTAAGCACCAAGCCCAAATGTTCCTAATTTAGTGATAAACCACAAGTCCTGGACCGATCACAGCTGCAACAGATATTTTAGTAGTTTGATAACCTCCTTTTCTTGACAAATTGATAAAATGTTGCACAAATACCTAATTAGTAGCCAAGAAAGCAAGCTAGAAATAATATAGATTGAAAGCAATAGAGCTTACTAGAGGTGATTTACTGTTTATTAGAAGCAATCATTGTTTTGCCATAGGCGAACCCCTGTAGATCAAACGCAATTCAGAAAACACCAGATGTGGCTTTTGTAGGCTTGTAAGCAATGCAGAAAAGCCTGAAGTGATTGTTTTCAGCATATAAGTGACCTAGATCTACAAAATGAAAGATACGCGATAGAAACCCTAACTGTGCAAAAAGTGATGTCATCAGTTAAAGGTGATCAACGTCAAAATGAAAGCAGCTAGGTTAAACACAAAAGCAGATACTGTTAAGATGAAAGTGAAATGGATCGAGCCGAGGGGGATTACTGTTAAAATAAAAGCGATGCAAGTATATGCAAAAGTGAGTACTATTAGGGTAAAAGTGATGTGAAATAGTCTAGAAGCGATTACTGATAGAATAAAGGATCTAAGTATACGCAGGCAAGTACTGTTACAATAAAAGCGATGCATAATATACCAAAGGTGATTACTGTTAGGATAAAAGTGATCCAGAAAATAATACTGGCGGTTGATCTCAGTGCAGAAGTGATGCAGAGATGCAAAAAGTGGCAGATTTTTGCTCAGAAGCAACTAGAATTTGTCGTAAGCACCTGAAAAATCTGATCTTCAAAGAAACAACTTCAAAAAACAAAGTTAATCAAGGACGTGAGTCCCACCGAGTGTGCCAGAATGTGATAGGTAAAAAAATCAGGTTGATAAGATTAGGCATAGCCATGAAAACCTAACCCTACCATCATCAAAGAATCTAATCTAAATGAAATCAAAGAGTAATGCAATTCAAGCACAACATCACCTAGATTGTGTGATTCCTTGTTTTGTAGATGTAGATTGCTTCTTCAACAACGAACAATTACGAAGATAAAAACTGCCATGATAGAAGCTCAATGGATGCTATGGATTCTCAAGTGCTCAATATGCTCAAGATGATAATATAGGCACTATATGAATGTTGGATGCCTCTCATATGGAATGAGAGGGTGTTTATATAGAACTCGACCAAAATCAATCGACGGTGGAGATCAGAGGCTATGTGAATGGCTAGGATTGAAAAATACTAAAATTAGGTCCCATTAGTTGTACATGTGAAGGATTTGAATGAAAGTTATACTACAACACATGACTAAACGGACAAGTGTTGGAATGTAGTGGAAGGTGGTGACTTAATTCAAATAAAATATTTGAATTAATTAGGATGAGTTGGAAATTAAATAAATAAATAAAATTTATTTAATTTATTGGGAAGATGAATAGGATGGGATAAGATATGGTGTGGAAATTAATTAAATAAATAAAATTTATTTAATTAATTGGGTAAATGAATAAGATGGGATAAGATATGATGTGGAAATTAATTAAATAAATAAAATTTAATTAATTAATTGGCTAATGGATAAATGGGGTTATGTATATGATTAAAATGGGGATTTTAATTAAATAAATAAAATTTATTTAATTAATTGGATAATGGGATAAGTGGGATTAAGATGGGGATTTAGGACAAAATGCTACATGATGTCTTAATAATGTTTTTGACTAGGTGTTGTTAGACATGGACAAATTTGGGTGTCTACACACCTCATCCACGAAGAAATGGAATTTATGTTGAGGTTTCTCCTCCATTATCCTTATATGGATCGGGAGATAATCAAAATGCATCAGAAAAGCGAGAACAACAACTGATATAGATGAGTAAGATGGTATAGGATGATTCCTGTTACTGTTCTAGAAAGATTCAACAATGAAAACTCGCTAAAAATTAGAAAAGAGAAAGATGACAATTAATAGTTAGAAATAATAGTGGTTCTCCCCCTCATAAGCAACAAAAAGTCTCATTTACACAAGAATTTAAGGAACAAACATCATACAATAGAAAACAAGACTTTCATAAGAATCACTCAAATTTTGCAATAAAAATGATCAAATACCTCTCCAAGAGGTTCGTGAGCTCCAAGATATAACATGAAGACCCTACAGGTAAGTATCTCTGACCCTTTATATCTCTCGTGATGTGCTTCCCCCGTGATGTGTTATGTGTTGTTTAGGCCTCTTGGGATGACCTCAGATTCTCCCATAAGGTTCAAGATACCAGGAGACTGTCTCTGTTGTGACCTTCTTCTATTTGTATCATCATTCTTCTAAATTGCTCTCTCTGATTTCATTGTTGAGTGTTGTGTTTTACAGACATAGCGTCGTGGTTGGTGACCTGGGGGTACCCTCCTACATGATTATCCCTAAGACACTTGTTTCTCCTCTCTTATTTATTATTTCCCTTCCTCTAGTGTTTCCATCTAGCAGGCAGATGATGACAAAAATTTATACTGATGCAGACCTAGTGTCCCTTTCAAGAGCAATCAACAAATGTACTTAGTTTCTAATATTATGATGGGGTTGTATATTTTATCCAATGCTTGGCAAGTGGAAGCACTCATGCTTTCTGCATAGTGAATTTCATGATGTCTCTATCGCATTTACAAATGTTAACAATACTGCTGCTCTGTGCACCTTTGTTTGTCTTTGAATCTAGCCTTTGTGGTACTCGATTCAGAGAACTTCATGATATATCCCTATGGTTATCCTTGAACTCTAATTTTTTTGTATAACCTTGGCTCTTTGTGTGGTTAATCATATGCATTGATGTTGTTGTTTATCATGATGTTGTAGACACTAACATGTTTCTTGCAGGGATGTGTTTGTGGGAAGATTTGGCGATCGTGAAGTACATTTCACCTCCAAGGGGCATGGGCTTTGTGAAAATCAGTGTTCCCTTGTGTGTTTTATTCCTACCTTAACGTGCTTGATATTGATACTTGATATCATCCACCTTAAGGTGGGGGCATATATAGGGTAAGTTGTCTATTATAGATGTTAGCAATGTGTTTGACCTTAGATACAAAGACTTGCACCCCAAAGTAGTGCATCATCCATCATGAGTTTATTTGTAATCAATCAATCAATCAATCATGTAAGCCCTCTGCAGAGGTAGGATATCAAGCATATCCTTTTTATTAAGCCCTCTGCAGAGGCGAGGATGGTGTATTTCTCAAAGTAGATTCCATCATCCTATCATTTTTAAAGGTCCTCTACGGAGGCAAGGAGTGGTTCTATGACTAACTCAACCCTTAAGCATGTCTTCAACAATTGTTGTGGGGAAGCCCAATCATTGGTGTGTGCCTATAATGTGCCTAAGATGGTGTTGGACCTAGAAATAGGTACACTCCATTGCTTGTCTGTCATGTTTTCTCCGTGTCTTCAAGTGTGCGTGTTTTGGGGTGCTTATTTTGTGTGGCATGTTTGTTGCCCCATATGCAAAGACCAACACCCTTGAGTAGTGCTTCCTACATTTTGGGAGGTTTTGTGTGTCTTGCATGTGTGTCGCCCCATATATATAGAGACATGCTTCCTAAGGTAGTGCATCATGTATTATGGGAGGTTTGTTTACTTTCCAGTACTTGCATTTACATTTCATATATATGAGAAAAAGAAAAGAAAAGATATCATTTTTGTCTTCCATGAATTAATGTGTCTTCTATGCATTGACTATATTCTTTGTGTTCTGCATGATTGCAACTATCTTCTCTGTGTTTTGCGTGCCTGTTACTGTCTTCTATGTGATTGGCATGTCTTCTCCATGCTTGTCATGTTTGTTGTGTTTGTGACCTTACTTTAATGCATGTATTGGCCTCGCATTTATACATACATTAAAGTGGGGGTTAAATATAACATCAAGAAATGTCCCCTTGGGGGCTTTTCCCTTATAAGATTTAGCTCCTAGGTCTTTTGCATGCATTTAGGATGTCGTAGTTCATATTTTGGCATCCCGATTGAATGAGACCTGGGTTTCATGGAAAATTGGACCTAGGTGGACCCCTTGAGTTGTACCCTACCCAAAATAGAGGGGGAGGACTTGGGCACCCATGCCCTAGTCCTGCCCTATTTTGGGGCAGCCGTAATTTTTGGGTGTCAGTTTATAACCATTACTTGGTCCTTTTGCCAACACGGTAAGTTGTAATTTTTGAAATCTTGGCAGGAGTGCTTGTAGTTGCATATATAAGCATGTTTAGGCATTCATTTGTAAACTAGATGATCATTGTGAACTCTAGGCATTCTCAAGGTGATTCAAGCCTTTCATTGTGTTGCAAGAGTAGACTTGTGTGTTTTGTGTGTTGATATTTGCCGATTTGAGCATCAATTTCCTCATGGAATGAAGAGCATCTTCCTCCCATGAGAGCTTCACTACAAGGTGACATTATATTATGTTTTCATCATTGATTCCTTTGGTTTTTGCCTCTACATCACAAGGGTATGCACTCTTTATTTGAAAACGGTGTTCAGAGACTTAAGTGTCCTCCAGGACTTGACAGAGGCAAGCCTCTAAACACCACAACCCCCAAACCAAGTCTTGTGATTGCAGGTTATAGGTGTCGTATTTGGGAAAAGTAGAGTTGTAGGAAGGATTGGTAGGCATCAAGGATTTGGGATTTGAAGAAAAGAAAGACACATGAGCACTTCCAGGACTTGGGTGCTCGCTCTAGTGTCCTCTGCATCTAGGTTTTAGGAAACAAAAGTTACAGGGCTGATCATTGTCAAAAGGAGGTCTGGATCCCATGAAAAAACTGGTACCTTGGACTTGGGTGCCCACTCCAATGTCCCCAATTGTTCTGCTTCGGAACCGCAAAAACAAGTAATCTGGGATTTGGTATTTTACTCTTGTTTGCAAGATCTTTTTTCGTTATTCATCAATTTGTTACAGTATTTACATAATTTGGGTTTTAATGGTCAATTGGACATAAGAGAAGGAAAATTGATAATTAAATTTCCTAATCCAAGTTTCCCTACATTTGCAAGTGACCTAGGGTATGATAGTGCTCATCACTCGATCCCAGATCCTTGAATGGATAGTGGAGAGGTGGATTTAAACATCTAAAATCTAGAACATTAACAAATCTAATTTTCCCCTAAACATATATATATATATATTGTAATGTGAGAAAAGGTTTAGCTCCTAGGTCTTTTGCATGCGTTTAGGACATTTTACATCATAATTTGGCATCCCAGTGGAATGAACCCTAGGTATCTTAGCAAATAAGGCCTAGGGGGACCCCTTGAGCTTAACCCTGCCCAAAATAGGGGGGAGGACTTGGGCACCCGTGCCCTAGTCTCGCCCTATTTTGGGTCAAGCCTAAATTTGAAGTGTCAGTTTATGACCCTTATTTGGTCCCTTGGCCGACACAGTAAGTTTGAATTTATGAAATCTTGGTAGGAATGCTTGTAGTTGCATATAAAAGTATGATTAGGCATTCATTTTGAAACTAGATGATTACTAGCAAGCTATTGTGTTCTCAAGGTGATTCAAGGCTTTCATTGTGTTGCAAGAGCATATTTTGTGTGGTTTATGTGTTTGTGTTTGTAAATTTGAGCATCCATTCCCTCATGGAATGAAGAGCATCTTCCTCTCATGAGACCTTCACTACAAGGTGACATTATATTGTGTTTTCATCATTATTTCATTTGGATTTTGCCTCTGCCTCATAAGGGCATGCACTCTCTATCTGACAATGGTGTTTAGAGACTCAAGTGTCCTTTGGGGCTTGACTGAGGCAAGCCTCTAAACACCACAACCCCCTCCCAAAGTTTTCATGGTCACAGGCTATAGGTTGAGGAGCTGGACAAAGTGAAGTTACAAGAAGACATCTTGGAGTGTTAGAGTTGCAGAACAAAAGGAAAATCTACCCCCTAGACTTGGGTGCCTGCTCATTAGTCCTCAAATTTTCATGACGGGAGAATCTTTGGTACAACAGATACAAGTTGTAGACCTTGTTTCAAAATCTTAATAGAAACTAGAGCCTTGGACTTGGGCACCCGCTCCTATGTCCCTGACTTTTCTTCCTCAGAACCCTAAAAATAGGTACTCTATGATTTGTTATTTTACATCCCTCTACAAGAGCATTTTTCATAATTCATTCGTTTACTATCATATTTGCAAAATTAGGGTTTTAATGGTTAATTAAGCATAGGAAAAAAAAATTGACAATTAAACACCCTAATCTGAGCTTCTCTACATCTCATAGCGACCTAGGGTATGATAGTGCATTGCCACTCGACCCTAAGGTCCTTGAATGTAAAGGGTGAAGGGAGGATTCAAACACTAAACTAAACAATCCAATTTTTACCCTAAACATTTTGGTGAACCCATGTTTTTAGACTTTATTGCAACTTGCTGAGTGTTTGTCTTCATATTTGGATTAATTTCATATAGTTTTTGATTATATAAGTTAGCAAAAACCAAGGGCCAAACCCTTACAAAAAGACAAAAAGAGACCTCAGAGGCTCAAGCACAAAAAGAGCCATAGAACCACTACAACATAACCAGCATAAACAGCCTATAGATAGCAAATAGAAAGTAGCAGATGATAGACAACATAAAAGGAAACCAGACTAAGGAGAAAGATTCTCCCATCCTTTAGCCAAAAATTTAACAAATTCATCCAATTTTTTGAATTTCTCTTGCTTCTCTTCATTAGCATGAGTCCCAAGATCTTGTAACAGAGAGAGGTTAAGCATTGCCGTACGACTAAGCACACTGCTTATGAGCTCTCCCATAAAAGAAACCTTCTGCTCCAAATCCTCCACATGACCCCTTAGGATAGCAACCCCATGCCTATGATCATCCCCTTCCTCAGTCTCATCACCAGCATTGTCCATAGGATCACCTTTAGCACCTCCCAAATCATCAACCTATTTCCTTTCATTCTTACCTGCTTTATCTTCAGAGATCTCTTGAACCTCAAAATCTTTAGAATTTAGTGGATCATCCCCCTGCATGGAGGCATCAGAAGCACTTTCAAAGTAGTCAATTAGTTTAGCTTGTGGCGCAAGCTTACCAACAATTGTACCCAACCTCTGAACCCTAGAAGAGAAACCCTCCTTTTCTTTTGCAGACAAATTAGCTTTATTTTTATTGCTAGGTCCCAAAGGATCACTAAGATTTTTAGGGGTCCCGATAGCATCCCCCACAAAATCCTCCTCACACTCCCTGATTTTCCTCTTCTTGCTTTTCACACTCCCTTTAGAAGCCGAAGTATGAGTAACCTTCACCATAGTGGTCTCCTCAGTGGTCATAGAAAAACAAACCCCTTTCATTTTATGAGAAGCAGGGGAAGGGCAAGGGTCTTCATAAATAGCAATATCATCAAGGTTGGCAGAAATCTCACCACTATGAGTCTGGATAGGATTAGGCAACTCCAAAGTAAGATGAAAATTGTATAAATAGAGGATAAGACCTTGGTGCAAAGGGACAGGCTTTTGGAAGCTTTATTATCCATCCTAGCTTTAGCCCTAAAAACCAAATGTTCAAGGGACGATAATAAATCGAAAGGGAAACTGATAAGAGCATTGCACCTAAAATGAATAAGCAAAGAGAGGTGATAATTATAAAACCTGGTAAACCAACCCTCCAAAGTGAAGTATTTCATAATGAGGAAGCACATTTCATCCCATGGCTCTGGCAACTTGGCCTGTTCAAACCCTCCCTGGTAGAGAACAAGTTCTTCACCTTCCCCCAAAAACAACTTCTAGTTTGAATGATCTACCACTTTCACCTTCCTTTGCAACTTAGTCCCCTTAGTAGATAGGTCAGTTGCCATGGCAAATAATTGCTCAGAGATCTCAAAACCTATTCTCCCAACAATGACTCTGTGATTTTACCATGACCAGGCAAATTGCACAGACAAATTCTCATCAAATCCATTAAGGCATTCAAGAAAATGGCTAATTCCACCTTCCTTGTAGTAATGCTAGACCACCACGTTATCCTTGAATTCATAGTAGGAAATTGGCTCCGTGTGAATCCTGTCTCCTCCCATTTTCATCTTTCTCTCAAAAACACAGAACATACAAAACCAGGAATTCGTAGAGTGATTGTGAAAGGTAATAGTAATAGTTGGAGAAGGAATAATGATAATGGGACTGTATGGGTTATCATTAATTAGGAACACCTTCCTAAAAACTAATTGAAGCTAGCCCTTCCCATGCTTGATCATAAGAATCATAAATTTCCTATGATTACCATATAACCTACTCGCCTTAACGCAAGTGATTAATAATGCAGAAATGACATTAACCAAAGAAGTACAATATAGCTCGTACTTTGAAATACACGTCAGTAGTGCCTATTGGTGCCTGCATGAGTAGTCAATTTTCAAGCATTTGAACATGCAGGCACCTTCCCAAAAAATCCAAAGAAGTCTTAAGTCTTCAGCCTCCTCGGCATTTTTCAACTGCAGCATCAAATTTTCTTCAGAGGAGGTTATCATCATCATGTTTCCAGTCATCACCCTGATATTTCTTATGAGGGTCATATTTCACACCAACCTGATCTTCTGCCCATGGGGTGATATTTTAACATCGGGTGATCTTAGCCAAGATCATCCTGATGTTGGTGCTATGAAATTTCTAAGTATGACCCACTTTTTATTGGGGTCATCATATTTGAATATCGGGTGATCTTTGTTAAGATCACCTTGATGTTATTTTATCACCTTATGTTTGTTTTACATCAGGATGCTACTGATGTCATGTTCCTATGAGAGAGATATCCGCCTATCAGCTTCATGCATTGTCCAGTGGCGGGTGATCATTTCAAATATCCGTCATATTCATATATCACCCTGATCTTGTAGTGAAGCTACAGTGCAGCATGATATTTGTGCATGGGGGTGACATTTCCAATTATCCAGTTATCTTCTGAATATCATCCTCATGCCAACATGACGATGACGTCATCCAGATTCGACGGGGTCATACTTCAAGTTTTCAATTTGACCCGACATTGTGATGTGATGCTGATGTCATTCTTATGACAGGGTGATATCCATTTTTCTGCCTGTCTGCATCATGATATTTCCAGAGGGGGGGGATATTTTCATATATCACCCCGATGTATGAATATGGTGGTGACGTCATCAAGATCTGGGGGGTCATATTTCTAACACTAGTCATCTTGTGGAGATTCCCTAATATTTGCAAATATGACAATGACATCATCCGGATATGAGGAGGTGTGCGATAGGTAGATATGCTAATGATGTCAGCAGGATATGATGGTGATGTCATTAGGATGTTCATCGGCCAGACATTTGGTATCAGCTAAGCAGGATGATCTTCCTCCGATGCATCAGGTTATGCCAATGAAGGTGAATATCAGGTGATGCAGACGGCATGATACTTTCCTGTAGGGTGATATTTTCTACAGGGTGATATTTCACATCGGGGTGATGTGAATTATCAGGGTGAACTCATGTAGATGATGATGCTGATGTCAGGGTGATATTGAGCAATAGGATATCATGCTGGAGGATGATGATGATGGTGGTCTTATGCTAGCATCGTCAGGAGCAAAATCACTGACAATATATATGTAATCGGCCTAGCATATAAAGTGTTAAAAAGAGTGTTGCAAGGTGAATGTGGGATAATGCATCCTCATGATATTTAAAAGGAAAGTCAACATGATGTACCTGCGAGGTGTGGATATCTTTGCTCGTTAACTTTACAGCATGATCTATGCCGCAAATCTCGGTGGGAAGCAAGGTGATCGATGGCGACATTTGAAAGAAGGGTTTTTCTCGATGCATGAACGTGCATTTTGGCGGGAGAAGGTTTACAAGGCATGCAACTACTGCATCCCAAGGTTGTGAGTTGGTATGCCATTAATGGTGAGATTGCATAGAGCTATGGGTCGGAAGGACACGCTAGCTACTCGATTTAGATAGAAAATCATGACAAGGTGATGCAGGTCAAGATCTCACCTGCCCCTTCCCTCCTGTCTGTGTGGCTGCATTGAATGTTTTCAGTGCCCCCTGGCGATGCACTGTATCTGGTGATGTCTTGGGGACTGCCCTGTGATTAATGAGGGAGTACATCCCCTTGCTTTATAAGAAGAGGATGTTACTCATTTCAAGGTTGTTGAAAATTAGACATATCTGGCTCTGTAATAAGATACAACTAATTATGGTTGCTCCATGCAGGTGACCTTGTGAGTTTTTGTATCTCTTGTTGTATGTCTCATGCATGAATCTACTGATTTCATGATTGGTTTTATATGAGTAATGTTGTATTTGCATGTGTTTTGTTATTCTGTCTCTAGTATTGCATGTATCCTTCTTCTGAATCTAGATATCTAAGGGATGTCTAGGATTCTAGAATATAGAATTCCTATATTGAATGCTTGATCTTTCAACTTCTGCTCAAAGGGTAGATTAAAGTGTTTTCAGATTAAGTGTTGGGAAAGATATACTGCAATAGGGATACCATAAGTAGAGATAACTTAACACTATGTTTTGGGAAGTATCTATAAGGCAGATACCATAACATCCCTTTGAAATCTAGTTTTAGTGTGTTCATGCTGATCATTCACAGGTGTATGTCTATTGACTCTGAGCCCTAGATAGGCACCAATTTAGCTCTACATTGAGATTACACACCAGGTCCTAGTTTTGCATCCAAACACACATAAATCAAACTTATACTTCCAAATCAAACCATTAGGACCTTAGAAGTAGTTTAGGACCAAGATCCTCTGATTCACAACTGAACATAGGCCCAAAGCTAGCCCCTTTGCACTTATCCTATAGTTTTGGTCTACTTACAGGAGGATTTATCTGCTTTATGTCAACATCCCAGTTACCCATAAGCATATCTCATGGATGTTGAATAGGGAATACCCCCTAGGTTTACAGAGCCTAAAGAAGAAGAGGAGATAAAAATAGAGTCTATCTCCTACACTGTTGGCCCCTGGCCCAGAGATCCTATTAATCACTGATGGCTACCTTGTAGGGAAATCTGGGAATAAGCATCCAGTCAGGGAAAAAACCAACAGTGCCCAAACAAGCCAACTAAGCAGACTGTCACCCTCTGTATGCTGATCCATCCTTGACAAGTCATCTCTTTTTGAATCAATTCCCTTATCCTTAAAGGAATGTTTTTAAATTGGTACCAACATCGCTAATTTGAAAATTGTTGACCATAATCAGTAAAGGCATCAGGAACCTCATTCCCCTCTCTATATATATGAGAGATTTCAACTCTAGACATCCTCTACACAAGGATTTAGATATCAACTATAATGTCCTTGAGTTTCCACCCACAAGTCGACACCTTAGTAACTGCATCAATGATCAGTTTAGAATCCCCCTGGATATGCAACTGCAGAATGTCAAGTGAAATAGCCAATTTCACCCCCCATAAAAGAGCCAAGGCTTCAGCATAATTATTACTTTGAAAACATATCCCACCACCATAGGCAACAACTAGCCTCCCTTTGTCATCCCTAATAATCCCACCACCACTAGCCTTAACATCAGACTTAGAAGCTCCATCAAAGTTAAGTTTGAACCAATGGGACCTCAGAGGAATCCATCTAGTATTTAATATCTAGACCTATTTGGAGTTATCATATGTCAGGATTTGGTTTAAAATTCTCCAATTGATTGCAATTTGTTCTTCCTCTTGAGTAAGTGGTTTGTCAGCAGTTTTGATGTGGGAGCTACCCACACTTTCAATGAGGATCTTAGAAAAAGAATGGAAGACTTCAGAGGAATCCCTAACAACTTCCCTAAATATTCTGTTATTTCCTTCCTTCCATAATATCCAACCAAGACAGGGAAGAGTTTGGTTCCAAAGCTCTACAAGCCAAGGATGAAAGAAAGTAGGGCACCAATTAGAAATGACTTCCCTGATATTAGGATTACAAACCCATTGAATGTCAAAGTTCCTTAAAATTGTACTCCAAATTTCCCTGGCAAAATCACAATGGAGAATTAAATGAGAAATAGTTTCCTCCTTCTCAAGACATAGGAAACACCTATTCACCATAGTGAATCCCCTCCTTTGTAAATTATCTTGAGTTAAAATTTTGTTATGAACAACAACCCACCAAAACATATTAATTTTAGGAATGAGCTTATGATTCCAAACTTTCCTCCAAAGCTCATTTTTATGAATATCAGGGATCAACAGATGGTAAGCTGAGTTGATAGAAAAATGACCTCTCTTATCTAGCCACCAATACAACTCATCTTCCCTAGGAAAGAGAGAAATTCTAACACCCAGCAGCATTTGTTGAATAGAACTCATCCTAGGGATAAACTCAGGGCATTAAGCACAACAATCAAGAAGATTTTTCTAGATTCTGATACCATTTTCACTATGGATATAATGGCAAACTTTAGACCCAAAAAACTGTTTGGAAATACCAGCAACAATCCCATAATCTCCCTAAGCATCAATAGCCTTATCATCAACCCAAATGTCCTCCCAAAAGTTTATAGAATTACCATTCCCCAGTTTCCATCTAAGCCCTTGTTTAAGTAAGCTTCTAGACTTCAGCATTTTATTCCAAATAACAGAGCCCTAAGGAAGCCTCTCCTGATAAAGGAAACTAAGATTGTCAGCTCCATGTAAATACTTAGTTTGCATCATGGCCACCCATTCTTTATGACTATGGACCAAATTCCAATTAATTTTGGAAAGGAGGGCTTTATTCATATTTCTTATAGATCTAATATTAAGACCCCCACAGGATTTGGGAAAACAGACTTTCTCCTGACTAACTAGAGACATTCTCTTTTTACCTTCCACACCTGTCCATAGAAAATTTATTTGGATCTGATCTAGTTTGTCAGCAATAAACCTAGGCATTTTAAAAAGAGATAGGAAATAAGTAGGAATACCTTGAAGAGAAGCTCGTAACATCTGTAATTTACCAGCACTACTCAGGAGCTTCCCCTTCCAACCAATCAGCTTCTTTTGAGTTCATTCGAGAATTCTATTCCAAAATCCCTGAGAGACCTCTTTAATAGTGAGAGGGAGGTCAAGATAAACAATAGGAAGATTAGCCTTAGCACATCCAATGATATTAATAATTTTTCTCTGAAGATCACCCTGAGTGTCAAAAAAGTACACATTGCTTTTCTAAAAATTTATGTATTGACCAGAAGCTTTGGCATAGTCATTGAGAATATTCTTCCAAATTCTTGCTTCAACCATAGAAGAGATACCAAAAAGGATGGTATCATCCACAAACTGCTGCACAGACATAGGAAGTATAGAAGAAGCAGGTTTAATACCCACAATTTCCTTAGATGTAATCTTAGAGTGAACATATCTCCCAAGGGCCTCAGCCATCATGATAAACAAATATGGAGAAAGAGGATCTCCTTGTCTAATCCCCCTCATGGAAGAGAAAAAGCCTCTGGGTACCCCCATTAACCAAAACTGAGAATTTAGTAGTAGAGATAGCTTCTCGAATGAGAAGGGAGATTTTATCATTAAAACCAAATTTTTGAATAACTTTAAAAAGAAACTTCCATGAAACTCTATCATAAGCCTTAGAGATGTCTAACTTTAGAACCATACCAAGGATCCTACTCTTATCCATAGAATGGATAGTTTCATGAGTGGATACAATAGCATCTAAAATTTGACGACCAGGGACAAAGCCTTTCTGAGAAGGGGAAATAAATTTATCCAGAAAAGGCTAAAATCTCAGAACAAGCAATTTAGTGCACAACTTATAGATGGTATTGCACAAGATAATAGGTCTCAAATCAGTAAGGTGTATGGGCTTAGGCTTCTTAGGAACAAGAACAATAAAAGTATTGTTGATCTGCTTTAGAAGTTTACCAGTTCTGAAGAAATCCCTAATAGCAACAGTAACATCAAAGCCCACAAGATCTCAATATTCTTGAAAAAATATTAGAGGAAAGCCATCAGGGCTTGGAGCTTTGAAAGGACCCATGGAGAAAAGGACCGCATGAACCTCCTCCTCAGAAATCAGTTTTAACATTTTAATGTTGTCCTCTTCTATAATCAACGAGGGGATTTTATCTAGGAACTGATCCATAATCTACCCATTGATAGCATTATTAGCTTGTTCTGATAGCAAATTCTAAAAAAAATAAAGCAACTTGATTCCCAATCTCATTGTCTTCTATGATAATATTGCCATCCTCTACACATAATTTAGAAATAGAATTAGCTTTCTTATGCTTCATAGCTAAAAGAAGAAAAAAGGTAGTGTTCTGATCCCCTTCTTTGAGCCACTGAACTCTAGACTTCTATTTCCAAAAAATTTCTTCTTTACTCATAAGATTCTTCCAGTCAGAAATTAGATTACTTTCCTCCTTGGCAATGTCATCTGTAATAACTCCTTGAGCCATTAAATGTTGAAGGTTAGCTAATTTACCAGAGATAGTTTTCTTTTGAACAAACACATTACCAAAACTATATTTGTTCCAACCACGAACTTCTTGTTTAATATGAAGGAGCTTCTTGACCAGCCTAAACATAGGAGTACCCTAAATCAAAATTTGCCGCCAATGAGCAAAAAGATTTCTAAAATCTTTATGTTTAATCCACATAGCTTCAAATCTAAAAGGGAAGGGACCATGCTTATGCTGGGCCATCCAATTAAAAAGAATAGGATTATGATCAGAAATGGTTCTTGGTAAAGCCTCCAAACTTAGATTGTGGTGATTATCCCAATTGTTAGAAATAAGGAATCTATCAAACTTAACTTGTATCATTTGATCTCCTCTTCTTCTGTTAGACCAAGTAAAATTTTGATTCTGAAGCTCCACATCTAGCAACCCAAAGGTATTGATGAATTCCACAAAATCAAACATACTATCAAAATAGTCAAGAATACCCCCAATTTTCTCTGAAGGATATAAGGGAGTATTAAAGTCTCTAGCCAACATATAAAGAGAACACGGGGAAGTGGAAAGGATATTAGACAAATCTATCCACAAGATTTTCCTCAAGGCCCTAGTGTTTAGGGCATAAATATTGATTAGGGACTAATTAAATGAAGGCAGAGAGAAGTTGACAATCAGAAAATACTTACTGGAAATAGTAAGAGTACCATGAATTTTAGCATCATTCCACATAGTAACAATCCGTCCAGAGGCACCCATAGCCAGGCTAATACAGAAAGCAGCCTTGGGCTAGATTCTACTAGCTATCATCTTAAAGTTCTCCTTAGACATCTTAACTTTCTAAAGTAAAACAATATCTATCTTAAGATCCAGAATATAGTTTTTAACTTTGAACTATTTGGTGGGGCTATTAAAACCCCTCAAATTCCAAGAAAGAATTCTCATTTAGGAAGTTTTTGAGATTGAATCTCTAGTGTTTTTTGTTTACCACTGGCAATCTCTCGTTGCCTTGTTTCTATAAGGGTCAGAATTCCTTACCTAGAGTCTATTCCAACATCAGTAGACTTTTTAGTCCTACGATTCTTTTTCTTAGGGGTAACCCACTCATCCTAGTCAGTACAATTACCACTAGGTCCAATTCTAGTTGATAGGGAAGGAATAGCTGATTGATTCTCAAAAAATCCCTCCTTAATGGTCCCAACCATGGTCCTGTCTAGAGTAGGAGAAGACCTCTGCATGGAAGAAGGTTGAACAATCTCAACACTAGTATTGCAATCAGATTCTGGGAGTTGGGCATTCAGCCCATTAGTTACAGGGGACTCTTCACCATCAACAGCAGGCTCAGCCAACTAGGATTGAATCTCACCATCTTCAAGCACTAGAGGATTCTGTGTTTCATGTTGATCATGGTTGTGGCAGTCATCACTGTCAACCTTTTGAGTACCCATCTCCATATTCCTCTTAGTAGTTTCTTCTACAATTACATTTTCCTCATTACCCCCCATTCCCTGATTGTCAGGGATGTCTTCTTTGGATGAGTTATCATCTCTCTCTTTATTGAGATCAGCATTTTCCCCCATTTTCTTAAGCTTACAATGGGTCATTAAATGGCCTTTCTTCTTACAAATCTGGCAAAATGTAGTAGCATTTTCATAAAGGATCGGTTGGGTCCAGATCCCATATTTAGAGTTTAACTCTATAGTCATGGGGAGGGTTTTGTGGATCTCCACATTAACATAGAATCTAGCATACACATAATGGGATTTAGACCGAGTGGTATTATCTAAAGTCACATACTGGCCAAAGGTATTACCAATAGCAGAAAAGATCTTTTCATCCCAATATTCCAAGGGAAATCCTAGGAACCTCACCCAAACTAGGGTAGTTCAGTTTAGATCAGTGTTGGGATCAAACCTAGGTCTTCAAGTACACAGAGTAAGAAAATGAGTGCCATATAGCCATGGCCGTCCTACCAAAATAGCTAACATATCCTCTTTACTAGTAAATTTAAATAGAAACAATCGTCTCGCCATAGCTATGATAGATACACTGCCTTTGACCTTCCACCGATTAGACACCCACTTCTGTACCATCTCAATATTCAGGCGAAGAGAAAAAAACTTACCAACCAAAGCTAGGTCCATGGCTACCACTATTTCCTCGACCAAATCATCAGGTATGTCTAGAACCATGTCATCCATTGATTCCTTTTGAACTGGAACCCCAGAAGCGCCTTTAGGGGAAAGATTCTCCTTCCCTGTCAAAACCCCTTTCCATCCCTTGGAACAATCCTCACCCACTAATGGCTGGGCCCCAGAGGTACTGCTTGACATCATCAAATATGAAAAGAAAGAAGAAACCTTAAAAAAACCCTAGAAAGCCATCAAAAGCAAATCAAAAGCAGAAACCCTTCTTCTTGAGGAAAGGTATTGTTGTGTTTTAATGATTAAAAAATACCAAGAGGTTTGAATCTAGGTTGTTAGCTCTACAGGCCGAAGCCCCACTATTTCACCATAGATTCTCCCCTCTTGGAGGGTAATTAACCTCAATTTTTGATGCTAAAACTCATGGTACTCTTACTATTTCCAGTAAGTATTTTCTGATTGTCAACTTCTATTTTCCTTCTTTTAATTGGTCCCTAATCAATATTTATGCCCTAAACACTAGGGCCCTATGAAAAACCTTGTGGATAGATATTGCATTGAGAAAAATTACAAAAAATTGAAAATTTTGAAAAAAATGGCATTTTAGGGTTACTAATTTGCATCAATTCATTGTAATTTTCCCCAATTTATGATTTTTGTATCAGATCTGATATAAAATATAGAAAATTACAAAAATACAGTAATTTGCAATGCATTTTCATCATATAATTACTAGGGTTTTGTAGAAATTTTAACAATTTTCATATAACCTAGTAATTCCAAAATCTAGGGTTAGCAGGTAAAATCTTCTTTTAGATTTCTCTACTAATTTTAGAGACTCATTCAAACTTTCATTTGGCTGTAGTCTTGCATTTTAGTGTAAATTTGCATTTAGATTTCAAATATTTGCATTTTTGCATAGAAAATTTCAACAAAAAACTAGCAATTTTCATGCATTTTCATTAAATTTGCACTTGCATTTTGCATGTTAAAGTTTGTGAAAATAATTTTCAGATCTGATATTATTTCATTTTAATCATAAGATAGACTTCAAATCATTCATATAACACTTTGTGTCAAGATCTCAAACCTAGGGCTTGAAAAAACATTGATTTTCACTAAATTTGGCCTTGTCGACTCTCTAAATTTGCACCATAAGAGTGTTGTGAATGGCATTTTTACATTAATTGATTGTTATAGAGGTAATTATTTTCTTCCCCTCCTAAAAATCTTCACAAAACCTTTTTATTGGCCTCTTGTATAAAAAATTTGGTGAAAAACTACACATTTTTTGCTATTTTTGCCCTAGGGTTTGGTCTAGTTTGCACTCCAAATGTGTTGTGAGAAAATTTATGGATTGAGGTTACTGATATCATTGCTTTTATTTGTTGAACTTCCTAAAATTCATTACAACACCACTTTTGCTAGGTCTTGGAGTTGAAAAATCGTGAAAAATGGCCTATTTTTGCTTTATTTTCACTAGGGTTTGACCTTGAGTGGCATTAAAAGCGTGTTGTGATGGATATTTTGACATTAAGTGGATGTTATTACTGATATAATTTGTTTTCCATCATCACTTTCCTCACAACACCCTTTGTCATGCTCCTTTGCATCGAGATTTGGTGAAAAAATTGCCATCTTAGATTTGCATCAAGAGTGTGTTGTAAAGAATCCTATTGCTGTTTTGGACTGATATTAGACATATAATTTTCTGCCCCTGATCAAAATCCTTACAATACCTTTTTTTTCATTCGTTTGCAATGAAAAAATACAAAAAACCAAGCATTTAAGGCCATTTTTGCATATAGTTTTGCACTTGTCTTTTGCAACAATTTTGAAAATCTTTCAAATTCTGATTTTGCATTGATTTAAACATATAAACATGGCCTCTAATCACAACAACAATAAGAGGTTCCCTCCTAGACCTTACATGAAAAGAAAGGCCCATGAACTTGAAATTATGTTTACACCTCATGATATAACAACTGGAGACACTGAAGGACCTCTTTACATCACTATGAAAATAATAGGAAATCATGTGGATGGAACTCTTATTGATCCTAATTTCATGACTAATGTTGCCACTGAAGAGTTCATCTTTTCACATTAATTAATTTGCGAGGTTCTTATGACCCCTCGAACATGATGATTAAGACACATAAGGGAACCTTCATCAGGTCTTTGGGTAAGATATCATTGTTGGTAACACTACCTGAAAAATGTGTTGAACAATGGTTTGATGTTGTCCCTATTTTTGACCTCTTTCATATTAAATTGGGACACCCTTGGTTAAAATAAATGAAAGCGATCCCTTCAACAATACACCATTGTCTAAAATTCCCTTTTGATGGACGTATGATTAACATCCCTCGCAACAAGTATAAACCTTTGGTTGAGAAAAAGCATTATATATTGGATTATTTTTGGCATAAAACTAAAAAGAAACCGGAGAGATGAACAAACTTTACAAAACTTTTACATCCATTACCTAGTCCTTCTATAGAAGAAATGACAAAAGATAAACAACCTGCATGTGAAGAGAATCTTAGACTGAAAGGACAAGGTCCCTATGCTGAGGTTCCTCCCCTGAAGTCCTTACAAGGATCGGAAGGTCATTTTTGACAACAAAATATTCAACCTGAACAAATGAGGTTTGATCCTGGTGCTTCATCTTCTAAATTGCACAAACCTATGAAAGAGGAAAGCCCTATCTTACAAGAGATAAGTGGTAAAAGAAAATGAAATAGAAAAGCAAGAGAAAGAAGAAGACAAGCTTATACTATAAACCTTGCCTCTTAATAAGAAAACATTGATCCTAATGTTCAACCAAACAAAGATGATCCTAACAATGAGCAACATGATGAACAAAACATGAATTTGGCTATGGTACCTTATGTCCCACTTTCCTCTAACATTAGGGAGTGGGAGGATGATGATGATTTCCTTAAAGATAACTGCTAGCCTGGCAGGGGACCTACAGGTAAGTATCTCTAACTCTTTATTTCTCTCATGATGTGCTTCCCCCGTGATGTGTTATGTGTTGTTAAGGCCTCCTAGGATGACCCCTGATTCTCCCATAAGGTCCAGGATACCAGGAGACTGACTCTGTTGTGGCCTTCTTCTATTTGTATCATCATTCTTCTATATTGCCTCTCTCTAATTTCATTGTTGTGTGTTGTGTCTTACGAACATAGTGTTGTGGTTGGTGACTTGGGGGCACCCTCCTACATGACTGTCCCTAAAACACTTGTTTCTCCTCTTTTATTTATTGTTTCCCTTCCTCTAGTGTTTCTATCTAGCAGGAGGATGACAAAAAACATTTATACTGATGAGAACCTAGTGTCCCTTTTGAGAGCAATCAAAAAATAAACTTAGTTCCTAATATGATGATGGGGTTGTAATAAATTATCCAATGCTTGGCTAGTAAGTAGTGATTTTTGATGCTATGCTATCTCATTTACAAACATATATTGTTGCTCTATGCACCTTTGTTTGTCTTTGAATCTAGCCTTGGTGGTACTCAATTTAAAGAGCTTCGTGATATAGCCCCATGGTTATCCTCAAACTCTGAATTTGTTGTATAACCTTGGCCCTTTGTGTGGTTAATCATATGCATTGATAGTGTTGTTTATCATGATTTTGTAGACACTAACATGTTTCTTGCAAGATGTGTTTGTGGGAACATGTGGCGATCGTAAAGTACATGTCACCTCTGGGGGGCATGGGCTTTGTAAGAGCTCATGTTCCCTTGTGTGTTTTATTCCTACCTTAACGTGCTTGATATTGATACATGATATCAACCACCTTAAGGTGGGGGCATATATAAGGTAAGTTATCTATTGCTATGTGCTTGTCCTCAAATACAGTTTAAAGACCAACCCGGTGAGTGCTTCCTACATCTTGAGTTTGTTTGCAATCAATCAATCAATCATGTAAGCCCTCTATGGAGGTCAGATATCATGTATATCCTTTTTATCTTAAGCCCTCTATAGAAGCGGGGATGGTGTATTTCTCAGAGCTTATTGCATCATCCTGTCATTTTCAAAATTCCTCTGCGGAGGTGGGGAGCGGTTCTGTGACTAACTCAACCATTAAGTGTATTTTCAACGATTATTGTGGCAAACCCCAATCGTCGGTGTGTGCCTCTAATGTACCTGAGATGGTGTTGGACCTAAAAATAGGTACGCTCCATTGCTTGTCTGCCATGTTTTCTCTGTGTCTTCAAGTGTGTGTGTTTGGCATGCTTGATTTGTGTGGCGTGTCTGTTGCCCCATATGTAGTCTAAAGACAAGCTCAATGAGTGCTTCCTACATTTTGGGAGGTTTTACATGTCTTGTGTGTGTGTTGCCCCATATATGTTGTCTAAAGACTAGCTCGATGAGTGCTTCCTACATTATGGGAGGTTTGTTTACTTTCCAGTACTTGCATCTACATTTCATATAAATGAGAAAAAGAAAAGAAAAGAAATCAGGCCTATCTTCCATGCATTAATGTGTCTTCTATGCATTTATTGTATTCTCCATGTTCCGCGTGATTGTAATTGTCTTCTATGTGTTTTGCATGCCTGTTACTATCTTCTATGTGATTGGCATGTCTTCTCCAGGATTGGCATGTTTGTTGTGTTTGCGACCATATTTTAATGCATGTATTGCCCTCGCATTTATACATACATTAAAGTTGGGGCTAAATGTAACATCAGAAAATGTCCCCTTGGGGGCTTTTCCCTCATAAGGTTTAGCTGCCAGGTCTTTTGCATACATTTAGGACATTTTACATCATAATTTGGCATCCCGATGGAATGAACCCTAGGTATCTTGGCAAATAGGGCCTAGGAGGACCCCTTGAGCTTAACCCTACCCAAAATAGGGGGGGAGGACTTGTGCACCCATGCCCTAGTCCTGCCCTATTTTGGGTTAGGCCTAAATTTGAAGTGTCAGTTTATTACTGTTATTTGGTCCCTAGGCCAACACAGTAAGTTTGAATTTATGAAATCTTGGCGGGAATGTTTGTAGTTGCATATAAAAGCATGATTAGGCATTCATTTAGAAGCTACATGATTACTAGCAAGCTATTGTGTTCTCAAGGTGATTCAAGGCTTTTATTGTGTTGCAAGAGCAGATTTGTGTGGTTTATGTGTTTGTGTTTGTAGATTTGAGCATCCATTCTCTCATCGAATGAAGAGCATCTTCCTCCCATGAGACCTTCACTACAAGGTGACATTATATTGTGTTTTCATCATTATTTCATTTGGGTTTTGCCTCTACCTCACAAGGGCATGCAGTCTCTATTTGACAATGGTGTTTATAGACTTAAGTGTCCTCTGGGGCTTGACTAAGGCAAGCCTCTAAACACCACAACCCCCTCCCAAAGTTTTCATGGTTGCAAGTTATAGGTTGAGGAGCTAGACAAAGTGAAGTTGCAGGAAGACATCTTGGAGTGTCAAAGTTGTAGAACAGAAGGAAAATCTACCCCTAGACTTAGGTGCCCACTCATTAGTCCTCAAAGTTCCATGATGGGAGAATCTTTAGTACAGTAGATATAGGTTACATACCTTGTTTCTAGATCTCGATAGAAACCATGGCCTTGGACTTGGGTGCCCAATCTTGTGTCCCCAATTTTTCTACTTCAGAACTCTAAAAATAGGTACTCTATGATTTGTCATTTTACATCCCTCTACAAGAGAATTTTTTATAATTCATCCATTTACTATCGTATTTGTAAAATTCAGGTTTTAATGGTTAATTGAGCATAGGAGGAAAAAAATTGACAATTAAACACCCTAATCCGAGCTTCCCTACATCTCAAAGTGACCTAGGGTATGATAGTGCATTAGGACTCTATCTAGCAAAGTAATTTAACTTAATTTAATTTAAGTTCAAGTTTAAATCATGCATGCACATGCACATACACATTTACATACCTGTGTATTAGGTTTTGTAGGATGGTCCGTTGCAATGATTGTATCTGATGCCTCCTTGGCTAGATCAACTAATGAAGTTTAAAGTGGACTATGCAGGTGACTTGGCAACAAAGAGCTTGAATGTAGATACATATCCACAAAACCTGACACCGATCCCCTCTACAACTGCAACTCCTCAAGTGAATCTAGGGAGGGCTAGGATGTTTGATGCTCAACACAAGGCCCGATAGGTGTATCTACCTCTGTAGTACCCGAATGACCTATGGGTGGATCAGGATGTGGATTACTCCTAGGCACCTGATGAGAAGGTCTCGCAGCTTGACTAGATCGTGACGCACTCTGTGAATGGCAAGCGCTACCCACCTGTCCTCTAACCTCATGTAAAGGGATACCAAGCTCTAATGCAATAAAAGCATATGACTCCAATAGGTCCTTAGAAAGATAACTTGCTGTAGTTTGAAGCATATGGTCTCCTATCAGACCATCTATATCTATAGGTGACAAGACACCCATGATAAAATAAGGATCAGTAGCATGATCAAATGGTCTAGATTGTCTAGGATGACTCATCAAATATCTTCCCACGTGATTAGAAGATATAATAGATGTGGCAGATACAATATCACCTACACTATCAATTGTTTACCTTTGGGAAGCAATGACAACTTGATCAGCAACATGGGCTAGGGTTGGGGAGATAGTAGGCATCCTCTCCCCAACCAAGGCCCTATAAACTAGAGCTTATCAATCTAGTTGACAATAGGCATCTCTATTAGCAACCCTACCCCTCCCCTGACCAAAATATTCTGGCAAGTCCAAGTAATTGACCTTGAGGCCCATATGAACTTCTCCATATAACTGTTGTGCAAAATATAAATAAATTTGGTTGTTATTGGGATAACGACCATGACCAGCAAGAAAATGTGGATATATCAATGGGGCCATAAGAGGGTCTACACATATAGTCACTTGGTAGCCCCTCACATTAGGCCTACCAACATAATATGGGAAACATTGGGATTTGATAGTCTCTTTCGAGACACTAAGCTGAATAGAAGTAAGAGAAACATGACCAGTAAGCTCTTGCCACATCTGGGCAAGAATAGCAACAAGAGTATCACCTAAATAAGCACGGGTATCTCCTAGACTCTGTCTAATGCGTTGCAAGCTAGTTAAAATTGATTGACATGTGTCCCTATAAACTCTTGTTGTATTGGGGTCAAAAAGAAGAGTTGTCAATCTCTAAATCTCAGTATCTGTACCTGTAAATATAGAAGGTCCAAGAGGTGGTGGCGCATTTGTCATGATATATATCGACCTAAATTTTGTGCATGTAAGAATAAATTACTTATTCCAATACATGCATGTGTGCATTAGGATGGCCATGTTGAACCAATTCTCTACAAAAGTATGACTAATATGTCACACCAACATCATAACATGATAGTGTCTACCTTGGACTATGGAACAAATGTATCAACATACACATCCTACATCAGAGTAGATAGGGATGTTGTGTTGCGCTCGCCTGTATCAACATACAATTTCTTCTTTGATGTAAAGGTGTGGACATTTGATACATTGTTCCACAACATCTAAACTTATACACTAGTAATCACTGGTGTTGGTGAGGCATATCAGTCATCTTGTAGAGAATTGGTTAAACATGGCTAGATCCTAATGCAATTCCAACATGTTTTAAATAGTTGAACAAGAGGGAAGATTTCATTTCCAAAATGCATGGATGATTCTTTTCCTTTTCAACTTGTAGAGAGAGAGAGAGATTTTAACTTTTCCACATACATGTAATGTTGAACATGTATCAGTGTCATAAAAATGAATACCATGTGTGTAATAAAACATTTAAGTCATTCCTACTCCATGTACACTTTCTTTCTTTGTGTTCACACACTTACCAAGGGAGAGAGAGAGAAAAAGAGATTTCTTTTGAAATCATTATAGCACATAGGTTCAGCAATTGAAGGTATAAAATAATGAACATTACACACTAAGAACATGGATACAACCAATGACTATACATATCTAGTTACTGACAAGGGTCGTTGGTCCTTGACATGTAATCATATTTTCATGCGTCAAATCCAAGGTTGTGTCCTCGACTATCTATAATTAGGAATCCCATAGTTGCCAGCCTATTTAACTAACTCCAATGATCTCTACTTATTAAGGAAATTAATGCTACTGATTTATCTGTTATGGAAGTAAATTCTAGGAATGTTGGAAACAAAGCTGAAACAGTGAATTGCTAATGTTGATCTATACTAATCCATACAACTAAAACATACATTTATCTATGAGAAAATAGTAACTATCTTTCTAAACAGAATAACAAACAAACCAATACTAGCCTTCTGCCTTGGTGGTGGGAGTGGGCCCTTGCTCCTCACCCTCAGGACTAAAGACTAAGGCAATGAATAAGAACAAGAATATAATATCACAATTCATCTTCAGTCTAATCCCATCAATATCCTTTTGTATTCAAAAAAGTGTCTATGACCAAAAATGAGATTACAATTATCCTCTTCTATATATCTTGCTTCTACTGCTACCTTATATATTTATATCTAATCCAGTGATGAGATATCACTTGCCCTAACTATCAGTCTATCTATGAGATAGCATCAATCTCTTATTCTACCAATTGTTTTAACTATAGAGTAAAATCATGCAATTAAAATAGATTTTAGTGGAACAACAGTCTCACTAAATCTGAGTCTTAGTTTCAAATAACAACTTGATAGTGAGGCCGTAAACTATAGGTACTTAATTAGTTTATCAAGAACTCATGTAAAATCAAATAAAGAAATAGAACTTATAGTAGTTAACTGGAGTCTTCATTCAATTACTTAGGCACTGATTGAGTAATCTCTAGAGCACCCCAATTACCACTGGAAGTGTTGACTGTAGTGGCGCTGGAAATCTACATTGTATTAAGGAGGCTTTGAAGGTGTGTACTTCTATCTGTAGCTCCAGAGATATGCTTATGCTATTTTGTCCATCTCCAGAGATATGCTTATGACTTTTGTCTAGCTCCATAGATGATTCACCCTTAGTCCTCTTATCTCAAAATCTCTCCAATCATATTGGAAAACATTGGAGAATAGTGTGGTATCCTTATGTCAACTCTGGAGATTATTTAGGACCACCTCCGGAGATGCTCAAAATTGCCTTTGCCCAAACACCTACACCTGTAGATTCAAAAAGAGAGAATTTCTATATATTTCCATTAATTTGATGCACATTAGTCCTTCATTCAAAAATCATGACTTTTGGTAATTCATCTCTCATTAATATAATTAGAACAAATCTATCAGTCTACTTTAGTGCAGTTATCAGGACAATGGAATAAGAAGGATGAAAAAGAGACGTAAAAAGTTGTATTATCATGGGTGCTACCTGGCACTCATCATCCCCCCGAACTTAAAGGTTAGCAAGTCCTGCTTTTCATAATTTGGACTTATTTAGGTGGAATATTCTATCAGTCAAATTGAAGTCATCTACATAAGTGCACCAAGTGGTGTGGTCTATATTACCATTCCCTCTAAATTGATCAAACTGCTTCATCCATTCTTGAAATTTGTCATCTTCCATTTGTTCAGCCTAGATAGGTAGTGGCTCAATAATGAGAGGAGGTCTAGAATAGCCACCTACCCACTCTAGTTTATATTTATCCATTAATTTGGACATTATCCTAGCCTTTCTCATAAACAACCTTAGATTTGCAGGGGACACTACCTCCCTCATTTTTTGTTTTGTAGTTAAAGTGTTCCACCTTCTTTTTGCCACTAGAAGCATTTGATTAGATAAATTGTTTATGAAGAGACCAAAATCAATAGAACATTCTTGCAATTTTTCTAATATAAAGGAAAAATCTTGGTCCTTTCTTCTAGGGAATAAATTATTAACTTAAAATGAATTTCAAAAGCCTTGGGATTTGGATATTCCCTTTTGATGAAAATGCTTGTTTCTGCACCCTTCTTTATGTAAACCTCCATCCTTTCATTCCAAATCTAATGATTTCTCATCAGTGACATGAATGCCGTGAGTTGGCATTCTCCTACAAAAATAGTTGATAAGGAAGGTATGATCTTTAATGCAAAAACCATGCAAATATAGGTCACACAAAAAATCCTTATCCTCATCAGGACTTTTCATGTATGCCTCCATGAACCCTATCTCAATCTCTATGTCTTTAGTTAAATTAGATAAAATCAAAGATATATTTCTTTGTAGGATTCTTTCTTGTAAAAATAGAGCATAATTTCCACTTGGGGGTTTGCAAGATAGGATCTCAAATGAAATGGAAGCTACCTGAAGACCTTTTTCTCCAAGGTTTGTACTCTTTGTGACATGGCAGTCACTGCCCTTTGTAATTGCAACATTGGTTTAGAAGCCTCATATTCCTGACATCTTCTTTCCCAATGAAATAGGGCCTTAGGTATATCTATTAGAATTGGTCCTAAGTATGGGTCTATTTGAATCCCCTGTTCCATGGTTGCCACTGGGCCAGTCAACTCTTGAATGTATTCTTCTTGAGATCATCTATCCTATTATTGGCCCATGTCAACTGTTTGGCTTGACTTTGTACTTTTTCAACAAGTGCTACAATTATTGTGAGACTATTGTCTCGAGCCTTCATAAGATCACAAATATTTTGTGCTTCCTCTTCTTCTTTTTCATTGATACTTTGGGTTGTTTCCATTTCTTTGTCTCTAATTTCTACCTCTTTCTCTTGAATTATCTTCTGTTTGTCCTAGATTTTTGCTTGCAGTCCTTCAATTATTTTTTTTGTTTCATTTATTTTTCCTTCATGGCCTTCTTGAGGTCAGTAATGATTAAGTTTTTCCCCCATAACAATCTCTTTAAATTATCTATTTCCTCTAGCAACATCTATTCCCTTGGAATCTATATATCCTCTTGATGAGAGGGGTGAGAATAAGTCCATGTTTCTTCTTCTGTTTGTTCCACTTCAGGGTTTTCTACATCTCCTTTCTCTTCATTTTTAGCTGCATCAACTTGCCCTTTTTCAACTTCCCTTACAATCTCCTTATCTTGAACTTCCTATTGATTTCTTTCTGTAATAAATGGGGCTAATGAAGATCCAGCCTCATCCATAGAAGTTCTAAAACCTAAGAGAACCTCAGCCAAGAGAGTAGTATCTTTTTTAGCTTGAGTGAGTTGTATTTTTCTCTTACTTCTCCATAGAACAGGTGGAGTAGGTGCCTCTATAGCAAGTGCATTATCCTCAGAGTCCAAGGAAATAGTGAAAGTGTCTCTCTGTTCTATCTTTGGAGCAAGGGAATGTTGTGGAGTTGAAATATGAGAACTTGGATGAATAGATGGTTCTGGGGAAGCTTCCTTAGCCACTTCTCTTTGTTTCTTCTTCCTAACTAGAGGAATTTCATCTGAGTCATGAGATTCTTCCTCGGCCTAGTAGTGTATGCTCGAATTAGTTTTCTTTGAAGTCCTTTTTGTTTTCTAAACCTGCCTTGTCTTTTTCTTTTGCTTCTTGAGGTCAGGAGTTTGGGTAGAGGTCTGCATAATTTTCTCCTCTATAACAACTGCTTCCCTTATTTGTTTGGTTAGAATAGACTCCTCAACCAAGGTCATCTTCAATTTTGCTGAGTGAGTCATTTGGAGGTTTGTTCTATAACAGGTTCCCTTAGTTGTTCTGAGGCAGTCAAGACTTCATCCAAAACTTCCTTCCCTTTCCTCTTTTTGCCAGTAATAGGGGCAACAGTTGAAGTTCCCTCCATTGTTGGTTTCTAACTTTTATCTTTTTCAGTAGCTGGAGAGGAAGTGGAAGGCATTGCTTCCTCTTCCTACTAGGTAGAGGAAGTCTCATCCATTCCATGTGCCCTCTCTAGTGTTCTATCTTGTGGTTTATTCTCTAAAAATGTCTACCATAAAGATTCCCCATCAGCTTGGACAGAAAGTGATGTTTTACAATCAAGAAAATAAGGCCATGGTTTTTCATAGGACCTTTCCCCTATTGATACTTGTCTGTAGAGGCTTTAATGGCAGAATACAGAAAGTCTAGGATGTTTATGCTAAATTTTGGATGGCCATTCCCATGCTTCAGAAAAATTAACATTTTCATTATTGGTCCTAAAACTATAGAGAATTGGCCATCACATGTAAAATATTTCATCAACTACATAGCTACAGATTGTCATGGTTGTGGGAGTGAAGACCTAACAATTCCTTTAACTTCATTTTTGCTTAAATGTAATTGTATTTTAGGTTCACCTTCTTCAAAGAAAATTTTAATCAAATCAACATATAGGGTTTTTAAATGGTAAAATCTCTCACCTTGTTCTGGTAGCCCTGAGATATGACTGATAATGGTGGAAGAGACATTGACATGAACCCCTCTCACAATTGTTTGATTATCTTTCAAGTTGTGTAGGAAATCATCCACAATGTCCTCCTGACATCCTTCAAATTTCTCCAAAAATTCTAACCACTCTGCATTCCTTAAGATGTTTGCTATAGCTTGATCCTGCAGAAGGCCTATTATATTCTTTGGCTCTGACTTCTTCTTCACTCCCATCTTCTTGTCCTATTCCACCTCCTTTGGTTAAAGTTCTTCTTGATTCCCTCTGTGGTTTATTTTTTTCTTTTTACCCTACGAGGACTATGGCAGTAAACTTGAATATTACACCCAGAGATTTTGGAGAACTCTGCAATCTTTGAATTGGGTTTGATATGTCAATTTTGACTACTTAGATTATGCGAAGGTAGCTTGAGATTGTTTTAACATGGGTGTGCAGTCATAATTGTAGGGAAGTGATGCGACACACCATAGAAAGGTCAACAATGTGGCAAATACAGTAACATGCATGAGTTAAGAGGGGAAATAATGGCAGGGAAATGTGTGACAATAATGGCACCTAAAAATAGAACTAACAAGATAGTTACTAATTAATTTAATTCAAGAGAATTACTTGAATCACTTTTTGTGATGATGGCTTGAAGTACTTGGCTGCAACGTCACGGCTTTGATATTTTTTTGATGTGACCTGGCACATGAGCAGCTCCTTCATGGCTTTGAATTGGTGTCAACATCCTTGTTGTCACATATTCTGCAATTATTCCCGCTGAGTGTTCTAGGAATGACATGTCATCAAGTGACATTGGTAAAGCAATCTGTGATGACTTGCATAGGCAAAAGTGATGGCTTCTTGATTGCTAATGATATGCATGCTCACTTCATCATTGTTCATGTCATAGAGTGGAGGATGAGTCAAACTGACCTCATCGTATGATGTCTCCACTTTATTACTTGGAGAGGTGGGTCCCCTCCTTATTTTTATCTTTTAAAATGGTTCTTTATTGGTGAAGCACCGGAGGTGCTCCTAGTTTGCTATGGAGATGTGTTTTAGTAACTCTTGGCACCTGATTACCTCTATAGCTTGATTATTTCAATCCAGCAAGAAGAAGAGAACTACCATTTACTAGTTTTCAATCCCCTTAGTTGAGAAAGACAACCATTTACTGGTTTTTCATCTTTTTTTAAGAAAGCCGCCATTTGTTGGTTTTCAACCTTTTTTTTTAGTCTAATCTATGATAGAGGATGTATCCCCTGTAACCAAGCACAAGTCCTTGATAAATTCCTCCTTAGTTGATGGCCTTTTATAGAGTCAGATTCTATGGTCATTCACTAAGAATGAATCTGTGCTTCCATCAATGGGTTCTAGCAAAACTATTCCATTTTCAAAAACTTCCTTTATCTAAAAGGACCCATCCAGTGAGTTTGTAACTTCCCTTTAAACTCCTTGAACTTAGAATCATATAGGAGAACCCAATCGCCTTGTTGAAGTATCCTCCTTGATGTGTTGGTTATGCCATTGTTTCCTTTGATAGTGAACAAGTTTTGTTTGTTGTATGGCTTTTGTACGGATTTCATCCAACTCATTGAGTTGAAGAATCCTACTCTATTGTGCTATAGATAATGGTAGGCCAATATCTAATGAAGTTTTGAGTGTCTATAGTTCAAATTCTATAGACAAAATGGGTTTCTTCCCATAAACCAATTCATATGGCAAGAATCTGCTTGTGGACTTCCAAGTGGTATTGTCAGCCCAAACTACTTCAGGTAATCTGTTAGCCCAATCCTTTCTATTCATGTCCACTATCCTTGTTAGGATATTCTCTAGTTCCCTATTAGTCACCTTGATGCAGTCAAGGTAGGAAGGTTTGGCTAGGGACTGTCCAACCTTGCAACCTTAAACAATTAACTCCAAGGACATATAGATATGCAATGGAAGCTTATAGTTTAACAATAGAAAGATAAAATAGATTCATGAACACATAAGATCATATTTATCTTGGGAAAACCCTAACAGGGAAAAAAACCCATCCTTTAAATCTCATTCTTCATATATCTATTGATCTCAAACACATTACACATGCCACAAGGGCTTTACAGATGCTAGGCTGTAACCCAGGGATTACAAAAGATTCATATAACAATATTCTTCATGATTTCTTTATTCTACATCTCAATTCTCTGTTCTGTAATCATTCTACTTCCTTCTCTACTTTCTACTTTGTTCTATTGCTCCACCAGAAAAAAATAACTTAAGATCTTGTTTCCATTGTTTGTGTTATTGATCACTTCTTAGAAATAATCTTTTATCTCTTATTTATATCATCCGCAAGCTTTCATATCATCACTAGGTTAGCCTAATTGCAACGGCTATCTTATGTAACATGTACACAAAATAGGTTGGGCCTAAACATTAGGCACAGCTTCACAAATGCATAAAACTTTGCACAAACCTCATTGAAGGTCAGCCAGCTCCTTAAACTTCATCAACCAATTCTTCTTTTCACTCTTCAAGTCATGGGAATGATCTGCAAGCTAATTCCACTTCACTAAACACAGCCGACTCTATTTTGCAAAAACAGTCAATCTTCAAACAGCGATAACTTTCTGAAAGCAAAGCCAAATGATCTGAATTCTTGATATGTTGTAATTTCCTATGTCTAGATGCTAAGTCTAGATCTATAACCTCTCATACTCAAAATCTAGAATTCTCCATGGTCACTTTCTCTACATACTCAAGCTTCTATCAACTATCTCAATGATTCTAAATTCTTTTGGATTCTTCTGCATTGAACTTCTGGATACTCCTGCATCACACCTCCACTTTCCCATTGGCTTGGGGATGGTAAGGTGAAGACTTCTTGTGCTTAACTTGATATAAGTCTATGAAGGCTTTGATTACCTAGGAAGTGAATTAAGGTCCTCTATTTGAAACTATTGATCATGGGGCTCCAAACCTTAAGAAAATTTTGTTATAGATGAAATCAGCAACTTTCTCTTCTCTTGCAAATTGCAACACCTAAACTTTAGCCCATTTAGTTACATAGTCTATGAATACCAGAATATATTCTTTTGCCTGATGATGGTGGAGAGATTGGTCCCACAAATTCTATATCCCATTGTTCAAATGGTTCTAACATTACTTGAGGATGAAGTGACATTTCCTGAGTGAATGTTGGTTGCCCAATGCTTTGGCACTGATCAAACTGTTGCACATACTTCTTGGTATCCTTATAAATAGAGGGCCAGTAGTAACCAACTCCCAGAATTATGTGGATGGTTCTGTGTGAAAAATAATGCCCTCTGGATGGTTCATCACAACATGAGCTCTTAAGACATCAAAAAATTTATCAGCCTTTAAACACCTACATAAAATGAAATCAGGACCACACTTAAACAATAAACTATTTAACCATTTGTAAGATAAACTTTCTTTTAGTAAGAATTTATTTTGTTTTGATGTAAAATGAGATGGAAACAAGCCTATAGCTAAAAGATTAGCTATATCTGCAAACCAAGGTACAGTCGAGGAAATAGTAAAAAGATGTTCACCTAGAAATTTGTCCTCCACTGGTTGGTTTTCTCCACTTGTATGCAACCTTGACAGAACAACAACAACCAAATTGAATTTTCCTAGATTATCAACTATGGTAATGTCAAATTCCTGTAATAGCAATAACCACCTAATTACTCTTGCACCTACTACTGGCTTGTTCATTAAGTATTTGATAGTTACATGATTAGTGTGCACAAATATCTTGTATCCGATGATGTAATGCCTAAATTTGTTTATAGCATAGATAAGTGCCAAGAATTCTTTCTCAATTGTAGTATAATTTTTTCTACATAAGTAAGGTTTTTACTGATGTAGTAGATGGCATGCATACCTTCCCTCTTCTTTATGTCCTAGGATTGCCCCAATAGACTCATTTGAAGCATCAATTTGTATGTGAAATGGTAGAGTCCAATTGACTCCCCTTAAAATAGGTGTGACAGTAAGTTTCTCCTTAAGTATTTCAAATGCTGATTGAAAATCCTCTGTCCATAAGAATTATGTGTCTTTGTTAAGTAGGGTAAACAGAGGAGTAGCTATTCTGCTAAAATTTTCTATAAATCTCCTATAGTAGCCTACATGACCTAGAAAAATGCTAACATATGTCTAATTTGTAGGTGAAGGTAATTGTTTGATCACTTCTATTTTGTTTTGGTCCACTTTGATCCCATTTGTTGAAATGTGGTGTCCCAATACAATTCCTTCCTCGACCATCATGAAGCACTTTTTATGGCTTAGTGATAGTCAATTTTTTCATAGCATTTTAATACCTTTTCTAGGTTCATGAGAGCTTCTTCAAAGTTGTCCCCATACACCATAAAGTCATCCATATAGACTTCCATGCACTCATTAGCTAGTTCAGCAAAAATGGCTAAAACAAGCCTCTGAAATGTAGCTAGAGAATTACATAACCCAAATGGAGGAAATTTATAAGAAAAGGTTCCCCAAGAACAAGTGAAAGTGGATTTATCCCGATCTTCAAGTGCTACTTGAATTGGTTATATCCATTGAACCCATCTAGGAAAGAAAAGTACTTCCTCCCTGCAAGGTTGTCTAGCACTTGGTCAATGAATGGTAAGGGAAAGTAGTCCTTTGTGGCTTTGTTTAGTTCTCTATAGTCAACACATACTCTCCACTTCCCATTCTTTTTAGGTACTATGACCAAGGGTGAGACCCATTGATTGTCTGAGATTGGATATATAAACCATACTTGCAGCAATTTTTCTATTTCAGTTTTAACAATATCTTTTAGAGTAGGATTCAATATCCTCTGGGGTTGTCTAACAGGTTTGACATCTTCAGTGTATATATGATGAGTACAGATCTCAGGAGGGATAACCTTCATGCCTTGGTATTCCCAAGAAAATGCTGTTGAATGCAAAATTAGGAGTTTAAGAAGTGCTTCTTCTTGTTTTTTTGCTAGCAGGGTGTTGATATTCAATGTCTTCCCAAGTAAAATCATGACCTGTTTTGTGATCTAATCCATAGATGTACTCAATCCATATCCTAAAGTCATATTATTTAGGGGGAAATAATGTGGAAGCAACATGTGGAATGTAGCTAAATCTCTATAAAAGGTCTCTCCACAAGGAATGATGTTTGCAAGGTACAATGAGAAGAAATGAGAAATTCTCTCCTTGAATCTTGGGTTAATTCCATTATATTCATGTTAATAAGAATGTGGGTGATATCTTCTATTGTATCATAGTGGATGTCCTCTTGTAACTCACCCAAATGTTCTTTGATGGTAACCATAGCTACTGAGGTACTATTTTCCATGTTATTCGGATCATCTACCCACACTTTTCTTCAATATTGTATTGATGGTTTAGCTGGAGGATACAAGGATATTTTCTTCAAATCTATTCTATTGGAAATGACCAATCCCCTATTCAATAATCAATAGATGCTACTACTATGGCTAGCCATGGCCTCCCTAATATAAATGGATATGCATTTCACTGGTTCTAGGTTCTAATATCAGGAAGTCTACTAGAAATTCCTGTGATTCTACCACAACTGGAACATCAGTTATCACACCTTTTGGAATAGCTATTGATTGGTCAGTGAACTATTGGATTGTGGATGGTCTGGATTCCTTTTAAAACTAATCTATCCATAGTGTGGACTATCATTACATTTATTGATGCTCCCAAATCAACTAAAACATTAGATATTTCTACTCCTGAGATGTAAATAGTTATAACAAGATTCCCAGGATCTCCATAATTTGGGAGGAGCATTTCTCCCATTAGGAGGTCTACTACTTTCCCTTCCACGTGAATGGTGGAAGGAAAGTTTTTCTTCCTACCCTGGGTCTTAACACAATGTTGTTTGATGAAGTGGTTTACTTCAGGCACATCCCTAATTGCTTGTAGGAGCAGAATTTCAATGTTCAATTGTCTAATTTCTTGTAAAATCTCTAATTCTAGTGTAGATTGGACTTGTTTTTGTAAGACCTTTTTTTGAGGGGCATGTTGTTTGAGTCATTCTGGGTATGGTGCTAGTTTTTCTATCTTCGTAGAAAATCTAGAGTTCTTGGTAGAAGTGTTTCCAGGAGTGTTCTCTAGAGTCATTCTTTTAGGAGGAACTTCGGAGTTATCCAAGGATGGTTCTTTTAGCGTTATTTTGATAGTAATCTCCTCTTGAAGTTGAGTGGATAGATTTTCAAGTTCCTCATAATTAGTTACTTCAACTATAGTTGGAGGAGATGTCCTTGGAAGTGCTTTCTCAGAACACAGTTGGAGATTATTGGAATATATGGCATTAATACCAGCGATGTTTTCTTATTCTGTCATATAAACAACTACTCCCTATTTATTCTGTGGGTTTGGTATAGGTTGGTCTAGTAAAGGTGGTTGGCTAACTGGTTTATTTTGTGACTATCCTTGTGTGTTAGGGGGTCCAGTTAGCAATGCTTGTTTTTAAGGTTGAAACCATCTAGGTTGTCCCTAGTATTGTTGATTATAACCCTGTTGAGGACCCAAATGAGGCTACATGTTTTGTAATCAAAACTGTTGTGGCCATTGTTGATTTCCCCAGGGCTAACTTTGCCAATGTTGGTTCTGCCATTGTTGGTTTGGCCAATCTTGTGGTCCCTAAGGAGGAATATTTTGAGGCCCATGCCAAGTTGGATTCCATTGATTATTTCCCCAATTAGAAGGACCCCTATCTTAGGACTGGAAAAAACTCACATTTTTCACTAGCCACCATCCTCCACATACCATAGAAATTTACCAACTTTTGATTCTATGATCAATACAAATCGTCAAAATTTGTGTGAAAAGATCCATTTTATAGCCCATGGTAACTAATGATTCCATGAATATGGCGTTTGAGATAAGCATTTCCTTGATCACAGTTGAGCAAAGAAATTTAAAGAGCAATTGATCTTTATCAAGAAGATCATGTGCATGTCTTGCCGATCAAACAAGCTATAGTTCTTTATTGAAAACTTTATGCATATCAGGAAGACATAAATGAAGTCCAAGCAATCAAAAGTTTCAAAAGGATAACGAGTGTACTTAATCAGGAAGACATTACATAATGTTTCCCCATAAAAAAACTCATCGACAAAAGAAAGAAAGTTGGAATGAAATTTTTAAATCATGTCGATCTCAGGAGTCATACAGATCGATACAATTTTGGCAAGAGATATATATAATCCCACTGATAAGTCAAGACAATAGGTCTGTTGGAGTGACATATGTGATCAAAGTGGGTTTTCCATATCTTACTGACTATATAGGTCACCCCGATAAGAAAGAATTGAAAGACTTTGACGAGAGTCCCACCAATGCATCCCAATAATCAAAAGCTATAGAAAAAACATATCAGGGAGACTAGGAACATTGGGATGGCATCCTATTTTCTTAGCGATGGCACATGTCCACCCAATGGAGATATAAATGAGGATCATTTATTGATAAGACACTGGCCGACACCTAAAAAGGTTCCTAACAGTTCAGATCACCATGGTATCAGGTAGACATGATGATGTTCTCCCCGAAACATTGAATTGAAAAGTAAGATGAAAGGCAGTCATATCAACGAGATAATTAAGACATCTTCTCGATTGAATAAAAGATCTAAATTGACACTGCCACATCAAAAAGACATTTGGCTGGTCTTGGTGATCAGTTATGAAAGTATAAACAAAAGATGGTGCCAAATGAAACACATAGATCAGCCTAAGACTATAAGAGTTTCACTGATACAACGGTAATTGTATCGCTCTAACATTTTGAAATCTGAGAAACCCACTGCATTCAATTCCAGTGGCCAACATTAATGGCTGCATGAACAAAATCTTAGAAGAACCTTTCTAAATCAAAAGGGTTAAACCAAAAAGGAATTTTCAAAGAGTTGTAGCAGAGAAAATGGGGAATTGAGCAAAGGTTGAGGAATTTAGTACATTTGAAACACACAAGTAAGAATATAAGATTTCTCTCCTACTAATAAATTCTAATTCAATTATGTTATTTGATAAAAGGCTAGAATGGAGGGTTTTGTGAAAACAAAAAAAAAGAGACAACAAGGTGAAACTAGTGAATCCAAAAGTAAGAAGCAATAATCTGAACAGTGAAAGGATGCATAAGGAAAATGATTTTCTAAGAGATATTGTTAAGGATGCCTTCAAAGAACCCACCAAAATGTTGACTCAAAAAGAAAGCTCCCAAATAAAGGACAAGAATGAGATATCACATATGAACTCTCAAATAACCCAAGTCAAGTTTGATACACTATCCACAGTATTCAAAAAGAGATACACTAATATGATGGTCTAGATGGACACGTTTTGGTTTACTCATTCTAAGAATCACACTGCTATCCAAGAGCATAAAAGGATAACTGACATGCTCCATGAAAAGCTTCAAGTAATACAAAATAGGAATGCTTTTGATACTGAGGCCATCACCACTGCTAAAGATCTAATCAAGAAACATAAAGATTTTATTGAGGAACTTCAAATAGATGCCAAGGCATTTATTGATGCCTCAAAGGAGGGTGTACCTACACTATTTGGTGATAATAAAGATCTAAAAAGACAAAATGAATGGATAAAAGAATGTGAATTGATATTGCAAGGAGACTTGGAAGCATCCAAAGTTGAAGATCCAGCACTAGAAGAGGCCTATGAATGCTTAGAAAAAATGATCACTATGGAATTCGTGGTAAGGAATGCAGTGGAGTATGCAAATACATACCCGAGTCAAGGGTACTTAGATCATATCACCCAAGTTTATTTGTGGCTCATTAGGGCTTAATGTTATTTGTTTATTATTGTTAAAATTCCAAAAGACACTTACAAAGAGGTGCATCCTCTTCAAGATATAGCTATATAAGTCATAAAAGTAGGAATGAGAAGAATCATTATCATTTTCATATTTTAGGTGAGGCATTAGTAAGAAGATAGATTGCACCCATTTCACCCATCCATTCCCATACTTCAAAAACTAATGCAATTATTATATATATTTTAAAACAATATAATGGAGATCTATTTTCAGTGTTCAATTGTTGTGTTGGTTTTTATGTTTATATGCTGATGTGCTATCTCCAAAGTGGTTCTTTTAAGTTATTCAAATTTATATAATTTGTCACAACACATTTTCTTTTGGTGTGTGGTTATTATGATTGGTTTCCCTCAGGTTGAGAATTAAAAGTCTTTTCATGAAATCACGGTAATTTAGGGCAATATTACTGGGATTATTAAAGAAGAGTATAGTGACTTACACACCTGTATGTTTGTACAAAGTGCAAACATTCAAAGTGACCAACAAGTTAGAGTTAAGATGCAAAATGAATTCACCTATCCTACACATCTGTGTATATAATCATCATTCACCCATTTGACTCCATCTACCTGACAAATTAGGCATTGATCAACTTTAGAACATATTATCCAAATCTAATTTACACTCTTGATACTTCAAGCATTCTTATTAGGAAATAGTTAGTAAGCTCTGCATCAACCTCACATTTGTGTGCCATAGTGAGTAGATTGTCCAAATTAGAATCCATTAGCCTTTCAAATCTGCTTTAACATTTAGGTACACCCACCTAGGCTTGGTAGAGCCTAAAGAGTAGGGGATTTTCAATTATATAAACCCTATTCAGTTGGCCACAAACGTATCAAGAGACTGGCACCCTCTTGGGGTCTAAAAACCTATGTTTTTTAGACCCAACAGATTGGAAACTCTGCTTGGGACAGACACACAAGGAAATCTGGTAGGAGACCATATCCTAGAGTTAGAAAGTTAAAAGGCATAACTCTGCTAGTCAAGAAGAACCCATAAAGTAATCAATCCTCTTAAGTGAGGTGGTGACTCTATTTAGAATACAAACCATTTTATGTCTTGAAATATAATAATCTCTTAACATGGACAGTAGGAGATCTAAAGCTGATGGTAGAAAACTACAATCATCCCCACCCCTAAGAGCTCCCTCAAAGAAAACTAGGTTATCAAACCAATCTCTACAAAGTAATAATCAAAATACTCAAGAGAATACTTCAAAACAACCTATTATAACCCATAATAGTTTTACTCCTCTGCATGAGTCAAATGAGACTTTATCCTAGAACTATGGGTTATCTGATGATCTTTTAGCCCAATATAGGCCTGATCCCCAAAGATAGCTTGAGTATGAGGAATAGATTATGAGGGAAATAGAATAGCATCAGGTAGAATATGATTATAGGATGTCATTACTACAAAGTGAAGGAACTCAACAAGAATTTATGGACCAAATGACTGCTGCACAAGTTCATGATAGTCCACCAAAAGATATGAGGAATAAGGATGAGATGCAACATAATCTTCTCAAGTTGCAGGAAGAACTTGAACTTGTTAAGTTAAGGGAAGCTGAGAGTCGATTGAAATAAGAGATACAATAGATAAAAGATAGAACTAAAGCAGCTAACCAAAAATATGTACCTCCACACAAACAAGGGGGTATGTTCCAAGGAATGTACAACAATATATGCACTAGAATGAAAGCATCTCATCCAATCCACAACCACCAATCAGAAACTATGTCCAATAGAATATTCCTCCCAGAAATCCAAGACCACCCATCACCCATAACACTTCCCAACATATAGTTAATCCATACCCACCCCCTAGCCAACAATATGTTATACCACAACATCAAAATGTGAACCCACATCTAAATGCACAACAACATACCCCTCACAGTCAATACCAACCAAACCAATAGCCTCATAATCAGTACTAGCCAAATCAACGACTACAAGGGCCCCTCAACATCAATAGAAATAGACAGCTGGACTTGTCTAGATATCAAGTATTTCTTGACCTCATTGATAACGACCTAAGGAATCCTCTCCCAAAATTTGTTGGAAATAATGTCATCTCTATAGAAGTGCATATTAGAAGTTTCAAAACAGTCATGGATAAATTTGAAGTGCAGTATGAAGATGTTCTAATGAAGTTATTGATGTTGTCCCTTATTGAAGATGCCAGAGACTAGTGCAAGAATCTTCCTGATGCATCAATTTGCTCTTATGAAGATTTCAAGGATCAATTTAAAGAACAATATGGGAGCCAGTTTGATACAAATTTTGTTGTTCATGAACTGACTAGTATTCAGAAAAACTATAATGAATCCATGGTAGAATTCAATCATAGATTCTCTAAAATTTATCATAAGATCCCATTGGAATTGAAGCCCCCAGATCGCATGGCCCTAGCCTTATACTTAAACACATGTGACCCAAAAACTAGGTATGAACTCAGGAACAAGGCCCCCATGACCTTGGTAGAAGCACAAAAGGCAGCCATCAGTATTGAGAATAACAAGAGGGTAGTAGGAAAACTTGGGAAAAGAGAAAATCCAAAGATTGTACCAGCTCCAAACAATAATCAAGCAAAACAGAACAATTATTATAGAAATGAAAGGCCAAGGCTACATAACATGCCTTATAAGACCAATTGGAAAGATGGAAGGCCTTTGGAACATAACAAAAAGCAAAATTATGGGAAACATACTCCTGGCCCCTTAAAAAGAAATGGGACACATGTAGTGGAAACTAACCCATGGTGCCTAGCCTATAATCTGCATCATTCACCTGACTATTGTGTGGTGGCACTATTAGTACAGGAAGAAGAAACATCTTATGGTTAGGAACAAGATAATCATACTATAAACATGCTAGCAATCAGACCTCATCAAATTAATGAAGAATATTCATCCACAGAAGAGGATGGATATGAATATGATGTGGGGAACCAAAGATATAACATTAATATGGGAAGACAAGAGGTATTTTTAGACTAGGAGGATAACTATGAGGAAACTGATTATAACCATAATATGCCACCACATAACCAATGGAGAAGACCAAATGAGGAAGAAAGGAGGGCTCTTACAATGGCTACAGTGGAATAGGCAAAAAGTAAATATAAATTGAGAAATAGAATAGTTAATGCAAACCAAGGAACACCTAGGAGTGTGTTTGTGAAAGATCAAAATCATAATAAAGACAATATGAAATATGTACCCAAAGAGCCAGCAAAGACTGAACAGGGTAAGATAAAGGATAAAATACTAGCAGAAGAAAAGGGGCATATCAAAATAGAAAAAACTGATCAAACAATAACCCCCTGATTTGACATAGCCCAAGCAGTATCCCAAGTAAAAATATCAGTACCACTCCTTGAAATGATGAAGATAGCTTAATACATAAATACAACGGTCAAGATGATTTCAGACATATAAAAAAAGAAGTAGGAAAAACCTAAAATCAAAATAAATAATGTTGAACAAGAGGCTACTAGAACTCTAAAAGTATATCTGGGTGACACCTTGACAAAGAATCCCTCTCAGGTGGATCCTTTTTACACCACTTTGCCGATAAAAAAAAACTAGTGAGGAATTGCATGATTGATTTAGGGGCAGCTATGAACATCATGCCAATGGCAGTCATGAAGGAGTTAGGTATGTGGGTTGACACTACATATGGCAAATGTTATACAATGGACAATAGATCCATCCTAGTTGTGGGCATTATGTGGGACGTGGAGATAAGGCTAGACACTTACCCTGAGGTAGTAAATAAGATTGACATCACTATGGTAGACATCCCACCATATTATGGGATGCTATTATATAGACAATGGACTACAACAATTGGAGGAAATATCCAATTAGATATATCTTATGCCACCATACTAGTAGGAGGAAAGGAAGTTAAGCTTTGCAGAGAGCCAAGGTATGAGAATATCGAAGAATGCATTGATCATAATCAAATAAATTTCTTCTGTGATACAAACCTTGGTACATTTAAAATTAAAAAATGTCAACTAGAGGTACAAAACACTGACCCTGTTGGGACAAGAAAATTCAAAATTTTCTTATATTCATACCCACCCATGTCCAACCAAATCAGAAAAACATTACACCTAAAATCATAATAATAACTAGTATATCCCATAAAAATCATATGAGTTTCATCACAAATGGGTGTCTCACCCCTCAAAATGTAATATAATGAAGGGCCCCAATTCCTTAATTTCAGAAAGACCTCACTTTTGTTATACTGATCCATGCTCTATGAGAAACTGGCTGAAATGAGTATCGGCATGAGAATAATGATCAGGGAGAAGATTTCAGGAATTGCTGATGAAGAAAGGAACACCAATGACCTTTCATTAGGGAGAGAATTTGTAGTCACACTGAGTTGATCAGTAACAAGGACTATCGGCATAAGAAAACACTATTGGGGATACTCAAAAAAACCCCCCGACAATATAGATCACACCGATAAAGGAATTCAGTATGACTCTTGTCAAGCTACCTATGGAACCGGCAAGACCAATGATCATCAGGGAGAAATGCACATCAAGACGAGAAATTAAAGTATCTCTGACTTCACAATGTCTCAGTGATAAAGCGGCATTATTTCAGCTTAAGTCACACCGATGTTTAGAAAGAAAATTTACCATCGGCGAAAGTAAACAAGTTGAAAGAAGAGCTTACAAGTCTTGCCGAACTAATGGTCACAACGATAAATATGTCGGTGACATATTGTGGATGATCATGATGATGAAGGATATCGGTAACATACTATAATAATCACTCTGATGAAGGCTATGAGAAAGGTATTGGGGAAACAACCGTGATCGGGTAAATTGGATTAAGCATCCTAATAACATGTGTTATTCTGATGATGATATTAGCCACACTCATCGACAAGACTCATGCCGATAGTCATATCAGAGACACTTGAGATATTGGAGTAATATGCTATTCCCATGGCGATAACATAAGTCAGGCCAATGATAGCCATACCCATTTGTATATCAGGTAAACCTCAAGAATATCTTGTCGATGCAGACTTATATGTGTCTTTATAAAAGAGGACATCAAGGAGATAGATGGAGGGTCACAGCGATTGATCCATATACAAATGTTTGTGCCATAAGAAGATATTAAATCACCTTGACATTACAAAAATCATATCGATGAAGGGAGTTATGATGATGTGACATCTCACAATGATCATGAAAATTGAAATGCTAGAACAATTAATTGCAGACAAGGAAGAGATCCTCTGAAATGCCATTTGAAATCACTACAATTAAGATCGAAAGAATTGTCTGAAAGGAGCACGCAAGCGAAGATTTGGAGGAGAAAATAGGAGAATTTGATCATCCCTCCAATAACAGGTACACAAATACAAACCTTTTTGCATTAGCCTGCAATTTGAATTTACTGTCCAAGATTGTAATGGAGACTCTAGTGAAAGGAAAGGGCAGAAAAACATAGGGTGAGACTAGTAAACCTTAAAAAAAAAATTGACAAAAGTCTTGATGAGAAAATGAAAGAAAGGAAATTAAACCAAGATCTAATTGACCAATTGCCTGGATCGACTCCCAAAGCCCGAAGATCTACATAGCTTAAGGTAGAAGTAGAGAAACTAGAAGATAAGTGCAAATATCTTGGCAATGTATGGACTTCTATAAGAGGTTATGAGCTTTTCAAATTCCATTACAATAGAAGCTTAAGAAATATCCCAGTGTCGAATCCTTGGCACTTGAATCTAGGCAAATTGGTCATTCCTAATGTATTTGTGAATGTAGAACTCCTCAGACTCCTAGCTAAACATTGAAACCCTAGCCTCAAAGACATATGCAATCCACAAGGAGAGCCAATTGTACATTTATCTAATAATGCTATTTGTGAAGTGTTTGATTTAGATGATTTGTGCACTGTTCCTATAGTCTATGAAGATTTGGATAAAGAATACTAGAGAATGGATACCACTTACAATGGGTGGAGACTACCTATCCACAGGCCTAAGGTAGAAGGGGAAACAATGCCTCTCAATGAGAATGATGGACCTCCATTTCATGTATCATTATTTGAACCATACATACAATACACATACTACTCTATGGGCCAAGTCCTAGGGTCAGAGGTCCTTGATTTCATGACAATTCCTTTTATGGTGATAGCCATAGACATCCAATGCCAGGCAATTTGACTATGCTACCTATATTTTTGGAAGAATTGATTATGGTTTGACTGCAATCAAGAACAACAACCCATCGGTTTCATTTGAACAATACTCACTCCTCATGCACATGGTGCTTTATTATGGCCAGGAAGTGGGATTATGGCCAAATGAATTCAAAGTTGTTCCAGTAGACCAAAGGGGGCAAAAGTCACCTGTGCAAATGTGGACCAGGATATGGGACAATAGGTATGCCCATTCTAGCTATGTTCATTTTGAAGAATATTGTGTTAAAGTGTTGTATAAATATTTCAATCACCCTTGTGTATATTCACTATCAAATGAAATAAAGAGGTTTCTTAGACCTAAATATTTTGGTGGTCCTCCTACTGTTACCCACAACTTGGGAGATTGGTATTGTTTTGAGGATGCTACCATGGTTAGAATTTATGGTTTCAAAGACACCCCTTTTATATTGCCTAAGATTGTTCCTGACAAAATTGCCTACTTAGAAATAGTTAGGCAAATGAATTGTTCTAATGTGATGCACTTGAGCTCCTATGACAAACAATATTTCATGCCTAGTACTCTGTGCTTTGGAGATTTTACTGTGGTATCCAAGGAAGGGTATAGTCTCATTATGGATAAACTGATGCATTACAATAGGATATGTGTTGAGGCAAGAAAAGGATTTGATCCCGAGGGTTTCATTGATCTTGCTAGGAGAAAACAAAACCTCAGTGGATATACACATGTCCCATATCCACATGATGACATCATCAGGAATATGGAAGAATCTGAAGTTGAATTAGTGATTAAGAAATATAATAGAGAATTAGATGAGAAGAAGAGACAGCTTGTAGAGATAGAATTGTTGTCCTCTCCTGATGAGGGATCTATAGGAGAAGAAGAGCCACATGCAACCATAATGTCCAAATGAAAAATGCAAAGTTATCAGTCTCTTGATATGGAACATGATGAGGAGGGGTTTGTTGATGAAGATCCTAGACAATTAGCATATGATTCTTTCATTTTAGATGACCAATTTATTCATTTTAAGGAATTTAAATCATTTTTATACAAATGCAAAGGAAAGGAGATCAGGGAGTCAATTGATAATGTCACAACTAACAATGAAAAACAATTATTTGATATGTTAAAGACAATAGTGGATAATGAAATGAAAGCTATGACTCCTGGTAAAGGTAAACAACTGCTTAGAGAAGCAGGTGTTATGATATTCCCTAGTCTTGATTTGAATTTTACTTTGGTATTTGATATTTTTTGCATAATACAAATGAAAAATATAAGCTTACTCCTAAGGGTGTCACAGAAGTGTATATGGGCACCAAATATAACAACGATGAAAATTCACTAATGATATGGGCCTTGTACCCACCTCATAAGAAGACAACCATCATAGATACTAAAAAAGCTTTTGGGCATGTCATGACTTTGAAGGTAGGGGACACTGACCCCTTGATCACTGCAAAAACTGGTATAAATATTGCAAAATTGAACAAAGTGCAGGCTCAAATGCTAATTAAAGAACAGGATGCATATAAACTAAGCTATGAGAGATTAACAAAAGTAAATGATTTCTTAAAAGATACTATTAAGAATACCTTCAGAGGGTCGGTGAAAAGGTTAACTTAGGGAGAAAACTCACAAAGCACCCATTCACCATCTATTGATCAGATTGCGTAGGTCCAAATTGACACACTTGCCACAGTGCTTCAGAATAGACATGTTAACATGATGCATTGGATGAACAAATTTTGGGATGTTTATTTTGAAAATTATAAAGTGATTCAAAAGCATGAGAGGCTCAACAACAGGCTATAGGAAAAACTCCATGAGATATAGGCAAGGATGTTTCTAATACTACAGGCATTTCCAGTGCAAAAGAACTAATTGAGCAACTTCACAAATATTATGACATGCTTAAAATTGATGCCAAAGAATGTATTGAAGCTTCAAAAGCAGGAGTGCCCATGTTATTCAGAAACAATAAAGAACTAAAAAGAAAGGATGAATGGAGTAAAGACTATCAAATGATATTGCATGAAGCCTTACGAGCTATCAAGGACAAAGACTCTGCGTCTGGGAAGCCTGCAAGCATCTAGAGAAGATGGTAAAGATGGACATGATCACGAGAAATGCCATTGAATTTACTGATACACATTGCAACTAGGAGTACTTAGATCACATCACCCAGACATACCTGTGGTTGAGTAGAGCTTAGCATTGTTATCTTTATTGTTGTTATGTTAATCTTGTTAATTCCCAAAAGACATTTTGAAGAGCCATGTCTCTTCATAAATATTTTTGTATAAGTTGAACTTATGATACTAAAATATCATCAACGGTAGGATACAATACATGAAGTTTACAATGTTTTAAAAGACCATGTTGCAAGCATTATATTGAAGAAGAAAATTGAAGTTCTCTGATTCTGTGGTTTCATTTTGGCATCAATTGTTTGTTAACATTATTCAATTAAATGGTTGTCTCCAGTTCAGTATTTCCTTGTTATTCAAATTAATATATCAAGTATATATTTAATTTGTTAATGAACATTTGTTGTATTTGTGTGATCGGATTAATTGGTTTCCATTAGAGGAATTAAAATCCTTCTGATCAGTCACAGTAACCTAGAAGTGTTAGTTTGGATTATTAAGAAGAATCATATAATTAAGATTGTCATTCTGTCTCCAAGTTGATATTGTCTTTTATTCTTGTATATTTCATTCAATTGGTTCCTTTAAGAAAGGATTAAACTTCCTTCTGGTGAATAACAAGAAATCTGATTTTATCTATTAGATTATTAAGAAGAGTCTATCAGTCATTTCCCTACATGTTTATACAAGTTATAAACCAAAGTATTGTGCCAAATAGTTAGAGTTAGTGCCCAACATAAGACACTGGTCTTTGTCTTCCATTTGACTCTGTTTACCCAACAAGGCACTGGTCTTATCTCAATTCATCATTTAAAACCCCTTTACTAGTTCAGCATAGTTGTAAAATTTACCTTGATATTGCTTATACAATTTATACCAATCATCCATTAGATATTAGATATAGGATTAATTAGTAAGCTCTCATCTATTCTACACCATTTGCCACTGTAGGTAGATCCATTTACTTAGTCAAAATACTTACACTCAATCTACTTTAATTTTCAAGGTTCACCAACCTAGGTTTAGTAGGACCTAAAGTGCAGGGAGTCATCAAACCCTAAACACTGATTCCATCATGTTAGTTCAAAAATGTTGTAAATCTAAGCATAGAGCCTGGCATCCTCTTAGGATTAGCAACCTACATTTTTGAGACCTAACAGACCCTATACATCAAGAAGCCCAACTTGATGAGTGTGGTGTGTGGAACATGTACTTTGATGGTACATGTAGTAAGGTTGGCAATGGAGCAGGAATATTTTTATTTCACCAACTGGTAAGACTTTCAAATATGCATTTCTGCTAACATTTGAATGCACCAACAATATAGCAGAATATGATGCATTGCTCATAGGGTTAAACATTTCTATAAAACATAAAATAAAATCCTTCGCTGTGTATGGGGATTTAGAACTAATTGTCTCTCAAATTAGGGGGAAGTATTCATCTAAAAACAAGAGATTGGCAATACAGAAATGTTGTTTGCGATGATATTGAGCTATTTGATGCATTCTCTATAAATTGGGTGGACAAATCCAAGAATATAATGGCAGACTTCCTAGCAAATATAGCCCTGAAAAAGGATGATATCACATTAGCAGGCATCACTGAAGTTGAATACAAAGCTAGACCTGCTATCCCTAACAACATATATAATGGGCAAGTATTTGAGGATGACAATGACTTGATTAAATTCCTACACTATGTAGATCAGTATGAGGCTCAAGAAATTGATTTTAATGCATTTGTGGAGGAAGTAGATGGCAATCAAATCTCAAGAATAACAAGATTCCTAAGGGACTTGTAGCATTAGAGAGAGTGTTTGAAGGGAATGATAGAGCCCTTATGAAACAAACACCAGTAAAAAGGGAAGATGTTGAGGAAATTAACTTGGGTACTGAAATGGCACCAAAAAAAGGTATATAATGGGAAAAGGATAAGCCCAACAATCAGAAAGATGTTGATTGCATTATTAAGGAAGTATAAACATGTCTTTGCTTGGTCTTATGATGATCTCAAGGCATACAGAGAAGATTTGTTCCAACACGAAATCCCACTCAAGCCTAATGCAAAACTTTTCAAACAAAAACAGAGACCTATAAATCCTACCTTAGAACCTAAAATGTATGAAGAACTTATGAAGCTTAGGGAAGGGGGTATCATCAAGCCTATCAGACATTCATCTTGGGTTTCTAATTTAGTACTTGTTAGAAAGAAAAATGGAGAAATAAGACTTTGTGTGGACTTCCAAAATTTGAATGTATCCTCTCTTAAAGATAACTACCCACTCCCAAACATGGAGGCTTTATTGCAAAGAGTCATAGGATGTGAGCTACTATCTATGATGGATGGGTTTTTAGGTTATAACCAAGTGAAAGTTAAGGAATTAGAACAATACAAAATAGCTTGTACCACACCATGGGGAACATATGTATATGTTAGGATGCCATTTGGACTAACAAATGCTGGTGCAACTTTTTAGATCACCATGGATGTTGCCTTTGCTAATCTAATCAATATCATAATGGTGGTGTATGAGGATGAGCTCATTGCATATTCTAAGAAAGAAGAAGATCATGTTGCACACCTTGAAAAAATATTTGTCAAAGCATTGGAATATGGCATTTCCTTGAATCCTAAAAAGTGTCATTTTGCAGTAACAGAGGGAAATTTACTAGGGCATATAGTGTCCAAGGATGGAATTAGGATTGATCCAGAAAGGGTGGAAGCCATAGATAAGATTCCTACTCCTAAGACAGTTAAATCCATTTAGTCCTTCTTTGGGCAAATTAATGTTGTGAGGAGGTTTACATCGAACTTTGCTAAGATAGTAAATCTAGTATCAAAGATGTTAAAGAAGGGTGCAAAGATTGACTAGACAGCTGAGGCCATAGATGCATTTATATCCATCAAAAGAGCAAATAAGGAAGCCCCAGTCTTAAAATCCCTTGATTTTAGTGAACCATTCCTAATCTTTTCATTTGCATCTTATCACACAATTGCAATAGTGATGTTACAAAAGATGATGAGGGGTATGAGCAGTCCATTTCATTCTTCAGCAAATCTCTCCAAGATGCAGAGTTAAAGTATGACATTGTAGAAAAACAAGCATATGCATTAGTAAAAGTTGTCAAAACATTTAGATCATATTTGGTGGGAGAAAAAGTAATAGCATATGTACCTAATGCTGCAGTAAAAGATGTGTTTGTGCAAATTGAAGTAACTGGAAGGAGATGTAGATGGATCAATAGAATTCAGGAGTTTAATATAGAGATCTAAATCATTAAGTTAGTAAGAGGACAGGGTCTTTCTAAATTAATGGCTGAAACGAATATTGAAGTTTCCTAGGTGTGCAATCTAAATGATGAAGATAACATGATTACTAGCATTGAGCACACATCATGGTACATTGATATCATGTACTATATTAAACATATGAAATGTCCTAAAGGATTTGATGATAACAAAAAGAGGACTCTTAAACTACAGGCTTCAAACTATGTATTCATGAAAGGAGACCTCTATTGGAAAAATAGGGATGGTGTCCTATTGTTGTGCTTAGATAAAAACCAAGCAAGACATGTTTTGAGAGAAATGCATGAAGGGGTGTGTGGAGGGAATTTCTCAGCAAAGACTACTACACATAAGTTATTAAGGGTAGGTTACTATTGACCTAGAGTTTTTAATGATGTCTATGATTACACTAGGAAATGCGAAGCATGTCAGAAGTTTTCTACAAAATTGAAATATCAAGGGGCATTTCCTTTAAGACCTTTGCAAGTTAAGGCTCCATTCCACCAGTGGGAGATTGATTTCATAGGAGAAATTGCAGAAAAATCTAGTGAAGGACACAGGTGGATATTAGTAGTCACAGACTAGTTCACAAAATGGGTAGAAGCTATACCTACCAAACAAGCAACTAGTAAGTTTGTGACAAACTTTTTATTAGAAAATATCATCACCAGATTTGGGGTGCTAGCAAGAATTATAACTGATAATGGGATGTGCTTTAGGTTAGATGAGTTTAAGGAATTTTGCCAATCCTATGGTATAGTAATCTCATACTCTTCACCAGATCATCCACAGGCAAATGGATAGGTTGAATCCAGTAATAAAAGCATCTTGAAGATCATAAAAAGGATGTTGGATAACAACAAAAAAGCTTGGGATTCAAAATTGAAACTAGCCTTGTGGGAAAATAGGATCACTGTGAAGAAAGCCATTAGAAAATCATCTTTTAAAGTTGTGTACGGGACTCAAGCTAGGCTCCCTTTGCATAATTTATTACCAGTATGTAAGTTCATCTTGCAAGAAGATTTGGACAATCCTGAACCCATGGAGGAGAGGATGGAAGAGTTAGAGGAACTTGATGAGGTCAAGGACCAAGCTCAGCAACACAATAAAAAGAGACAATTACAAATGAAGTACTTATATGACAAAAGAGCTAAAAATAGAAAATTTGAAGTAAATGATATGGTTCTCATGTGGAATGCAAGGAGTCGAGACAAAGACAAGCATGGGAAATTTGAAGCTCTATGGTTAGGACCATTTGCCATTGTTGGCAAGGTTAGTGAAGATTCATTTTACCTCCAGAACATGACAAGAGAAGAACAATAATTGCTAGTACATGGACAATTCTTAAAAAGCTTCTTTTCTTAAATCATAAAGTAGAACAACAATTGCCAATGCATGGAGGATTCTTGACAAACCTCTTAAAATAATTTTTTTCCATGCACAATAGTATAGGATTCCACTCCACTTCCATCTCTCATCCATACCAACTTTCACTTCAAGTTTCTAAATCCACATCAACTTCCATACCAAATAAATAAGACATTTGGCCTGCTTCCCCAGAGACTTGGATTCTTGCTATACCCACAAGGGGTATACATCCCCAATCAGAGCTGTTGTTAGGACTAGAAAAAACTCACATTTTTCACTAGCCACCATCCTCCATATACCATAGAAATTTGCCACACTTTGATTCTATGATCAATACAAATTGTCAAAAATTGTGTGACAAGATCCATTTTATAGCCCATGGTAACTGACGATTCCATGAATATGGCCTTTGAGATAAGCATTTCCCTAATCACAGTTGAGCAAAGAACTTTAAAGAGCAATTGATCTTTATCGAGAAGATCATGTGCATGTCTTGCTGATCAAACAAGCTATAGTTCTTTATTGAACACTTTATGCATATTGAGAAGACATAAATGAAGTCCCAGTGATCAAAAGTTTCAAAAGGATAATGTGTGTGCTTAATCAGGAAGACATTACATAATGTGTTGCCGATAAAAAAACTCATCAGCAAAAGAATGAAAGTTGGAATGAAATTATTACATCATGTCAATCTCAGGAGTCATAACGATGGATACAATTTCGGCAAGAGATATATATACTCCCACTAATAAGTCAAAACAATAGCTCTGTTGGAGTGACATATGTGATTGGTGTGGGTTTTCCATATCTTGTCGACTATATAGGTCACCCCAATAAGAAAGAATTGACAGACTTTGGTGAGAGTCCCACCGTTGCATCCCAATAAACAAAAGCTATAGAAAAAACCATATCAGGGAGAATAGGAACATCAGGATGGCATCCTATTTTCTTAGTGATGGCACATGTCAGCCCAATGAAGATATAAATGAGGATCGTTTGTCGATAAGACACTAGGCGATGCCTAAAAAGATTTCTAAAGGTTCAGATCACCATGGTATCGGGCAAACTTGATGATGTTCTCCCCAAAACACTGAATTGAAAAGTAAGATGAAAGGCAGTCATATCGGTGAGATAATTAAGACCTCCTCCTGATTGAATAAAAGATCTAAAGCGACACTTCCATATCAAAAAGACATTCAGTTGGTCTTGGCGATCAGTTATGAAAGTATAAACAAAAGATGGCACCAAATGAAACACATAGATTGACCTGAGACTAGAAGAGTTTCACCGATACAATGACAATTATATCACTCTGACATTTCAAAATTTGAGAAACCCACTGCATTCATTTCCAGTGGCCAACATTAATGGCCGCATGAACAAAATTTTATATGAACCTTTCTGAATCAAAAGGGTTAAACCAAAAAGGAATTTTCAAAGAGTTGCAGTGGAGAAAATGAGGAATTGAGCAAAGGTCAAGGAATTTAGTACACCTGAAACACACAAGTAAGCATATAAGATTTCTCTCCTACTAATAAATTCTAATTCAATTATGTTATTTGATAAAAGGCTAGAATGGAGGGTTCTGTAAAAATAAAAAATAAGAGACAACAAGGTGAAACTAGTCAATCCAAAAGCAAGAAGCAATAAACTAAACAGTAAAAAGATGTGTAAGGAAAATGATTTTCTGAGAGATACTGTTAAGGATGCCTTCAAAGAACCCACCAAAATGTTGACTCGGGGAGAAAGCTCCCAAATAAAGGACAAGAATGAGATATCATAGATGAACTCTCAAATAACCCAAGTCAAGTTTGATACACTGTCCACAGTATTCAAAAAGAGATACACTCATATGATGGTCTAGATGGACAAGTTTTGGGTTACTCATTCTAAGAATTGCATTGTTATCCAAGAGCATAAAAGGATAAATGATAGGCTCCATGAAAAGCTTCAAGAAATACAAAATAGGAACACTTCTGATACTGAGGCCATCACCACTGCTAAAGATCTGATCAAGAAACATAAAGATTTTTATGAGGAACTTCAAACAGATGCCAAGATATTTATTGATGCCTCAAAGGAGAGTGTACTTGCACTATTCCACAATAATAAAGATATAAAAAGACAAAATGAATGGATAAAAGAATGTGAATTGATATTGCAGGGAGCCTTGGAAGCATCCAAAGTAGAAGTTCCAACACTGAGAAAGGCTTGTGAATGCTTGGAAAAAATGATCACTATGGAATTCGTGGCAAGGAATGCAGTGGAGTATGCAGATATATACCTGAGTCAAGGGTACTTAGATCATATCACCCAAGTTCATTTGTGGCTCATTAGAGCTTGATGTTATTTTTTTATTATTGTTAAAATTCCAAAAGACACTTATGAAGAGGTGCATCCTCTTCAAGATATAGCTATATAAGTCAGAAAACTAGGAATGAGAAGAATCATGATCATTTTCATATTTTAGGTGAGGCACTAGTAAGAAGATAGATTACACCCATTTCACCCATCCATTCCCATACTTTAGAAACTCATGCAATTATTATATATATTTTAAAACAATATAATGGAGCAGACTGTTCTTAAATGGTGATCTATTTTTAGTGTTCAACTGTTGTGTTGGTTTTTATGTTTATATGCTACTATACTGTATCCAAAGTGGTTCTTTTAAGCTATTCAAATTTAAATAATTTGTCACAACACATTTTTGTTGGTGTGTGGTTATTCTGATTCGTTTCTGATCTGAGTGAATTAAATATTCTTTCAAGTAATCCATTTTAATTGGTTCCTATGAAGGATTAAAATCCTTTTAAAATAATTATTATGATTGGTTTCCCTCAAGTTGAGAATTAAAATTCCTTTCATGAAATCACAATAATTTAGGGGGAATATCACTGGGATTATTAAAGAAGAATATAGTGACTTACAGACCTGCACGTTTGTACAAAGTGCAAACATTCAAAGTGCCCAACAAGTTAGAGTTAAGATGCAAAACAAATTCACCTATCCTACACATCTATCTCCATAATCATCATTCATCCATTTGACTCCATCTACCCAATAGATTAGGCACTGATCAACTTTAGAACATTTTATCCAAATACAATTTATGCTCTTGATACTTCAAGCATTCTTATTAGGAACTAGTTAGTAAGCTCTGCATCAACCTCACATCTATGTGCCATAGTGAGTAGATTGCCCAAATTAGAATCCATTAGCCTTTCAAATCTACTTTATCATTTAGGTACACCCACCTAGGCTTGGCAGAGCCTAAAGAGTATGGGGTTTTCAATTATATAAACCCTGTTTAGTTGGCCAAAAACATATCAAGAGACTGGCACCCTCTTGTGGTATGAAAACCTGTGTTTTTGAGACCCAACACCCTATAAGAAGCCTAATTTGGATACCAATTATAAGGAAAATTCCTAGATTATTTTTGTCCTACATAGTTCAACTCTTCTATAATGGCATTCTTTTTAGTCATCCTTTTTAAGGCTGGGAGCTAATCACACTGACTGGTAGGATGTTCCTTGTCACATATCTGACGATATTTTGATTTATCTAAAGGGTATTCTCTCAACAAGTGTTTGTTCCTACACCTAGGACAATATATGGAGAGTGGTTTAGTTGTTCTACAGTGATCAGTCACTCTAGTTTTTTCCTAAATCCCATCTAATGTGGTATTCAATTGGACTAGAATATTTGTTGATAAGTAGGAGGTATTTTTTTGCAGCATGTCAAATTATGATATTTTATTTCAGGGTTTAACTGTGTAGTTTTTGAGTCAAACACATGACCCATATTTCATTAGTAGTGGTTCACATGAACCATCTCTCATTTTAATGAATGGTCCACTTAGCACTCATTGCATCTAGGTAATGCACACAGGGGTGAAGCATCGAGACTTCCTGGGAGGTCACCCATCCTATTACTACTCCAACTAAAACATGCTTACCATGGAGTTTCCCCCAAGATCAAGCCCACTTAGATTGCTACCCCATTTGCTTGATCTTGGGGGAAACTCCATGGTTAAGCATGCTTGAGTCAGAGTAGTACTCGAATGGGTGACCTCCCGAGAAGTCTCAATGCTTCACCCCTATGTGCATCACCTAGATGAAATGAGTACTAAGTGGACCATTCATTAAAATGAGAGATGGGTTCATGTGAACCACTACTCATGAAATATGGGTCATGTGTTTGACTCAAAAACTACATAGTTAAAACTTGAAATAAAATATCATAGAATATCTGTTTTAAAATTTGCAATTTCCTCCATTAACTATCCTATTTCATTCTTTTCTTTGAAAGATTTGGGTTTTCTCACTCCATCTTGGGTTCTAGAATAGTTCCTGCAGAGTTCTTCTATAGTAGGCATATCCATTTTATTGATATTCCCTTTTCTTATTAGATCTAGTGCTTGTTTTGATTCTCCGTCTAATCTTTTTACAAATAGGGTTCTGGCCAAAGGGTGAGCCATAGGATTACCATATCTTCTCAAATAAAAGTTGAATCTATCCACATAGTCCTCTAAGGTCTCACCCTCTCTCTATTTAATTTTGAATAATTCCTCATTTTTATCACTGACTCTATAGTAGTCCTGGTATTTTCCCAAGAATTATGTCTCCATTTGTTCCCAAGAATGGATGGAATTTTGGGGAAAACCCATGAACCATCTCAATGCAAAATCTTTCAAAGTAGAGAGAAATAGTTTGAGTTTTTTATTATCTGATCCATTATCATAAGTCTAGCATACCACTTTGAATTCAAACAAAAATTGATCTAGATCCTTAGAAGCAAGACCCCTAAAATTTGGCAAGTGTGCAGATGAAATATTTTCATAGGGGCATTATCTCTAGCAGCTAGAACAATTGGCTATGAGAAGGTTTTTAGAGCCTAGTTATCCTCCTCATCATGATTTTCATCCATGCCTGCTATTGATTCTTCTCTTTGAGATTCAGTATGGGATTCTGAGAAACTAGTTTCTATCAAAGGATCTACCTAGAATTTCTATTGAAATTCTTGGATATATTCAGCGAGTGGAGGAATTGGATGATTTGAGAGATTATTGAGTTGAGGTGCAGTTTCCAAGGTAGGTTCTAGGTATCTCTCTTCAACAAGATCTTGTACCACCCCATTGCTTTTTCCTATATTTTGTTGTTGGGTGTCTATTTTATATATCTTTTTTTTGAATCCCTAGCTCTAACCATACAAATTCAATTTATCTTAAAAACTGTCTAACTAAGTTTCCCTAATTAACACAAAAGTCCTTGGCAACAGTGCCAAAAAGGACAAGGATCGTTGGTCCTTGACATTTAATCATATTTTCATGTGTCAAATCCAGGGCTGTGTCCTTGGCTATTTACAATTAGGAATCCCATAGTTGCCACTCTATTTAACTAACCCCAATGATCTCTACTTATTAAGAAAATTAATACTATAGATTTATCTCCTATGGAAGTAAATTCTAGGAATGTTGGGAACAAAGCTGAAATAGTGAATTGCTAATGTTGACCTATACTAATCCATACAACTGAAACATACATTTATCTATGAGAAAATAGTAACTATCTTTCTAAACAAAATCTGAAATAGAATTACAAACAAACAAATACTAGTCTTCTACCTTGGTGGTGGGAGTGGGCTCTTGCTCATCACCCTCATGACTAAAGACTAAGGCAATGAATCAACACAAGAATATAATTCACAATTCCTCTTCAATCTAATCCCATCAATATCCTTTTGTATTCAAAAAAGCCTCTATGACAAAAAATGAGATTACAATTATCCTCTTCTATATATCTTGCTTCTGCTACTACCTTATATATTTATATCTAATCCAGTGATGAGATATCACTTACACTAACTATCACTCTATCTATGAGATAGCATCAATCTCTTATTCTACCAATTGTTTTAACTATAGAGTAAAATCATGTAATTAAAATAGATTTTAGTGGAATGACAATCTCACTAAATCTAAGTCTTAGTTTCAAATAACAACTGGGCAGCGAGGCCCTGAAATATAGGTACTTAATCAATTTGTTGAGAACTCATGCAAAATCAAAAAGAGAAATAAAACTTCTAGTAGTGAACTAGAGTCTTCATTCGATTACTCAGGCACTAATTGAGTAATCTCTGGAGCACCCCAATTACCATTGGAAGTTTGACTGGCAGCAGTGCTAGAAATCTACATTGTATTAAGGAGGCTTCAAAGGTGTGTACTTCTGTGTGCAGCTCCGGAGATAAGCTTATGACTTCTGTCTAGGTCCAAAGATGATTCACCCTTGGTCCTCTTATCTCAAAATCTCTCCAATCATATTGGAAAACATTGGAGACTAGTGTGGTATCCTTATGTCAGCTCCAGAGATTATTTAGGATCACCTCCGGAGTTACCTTTTCCCAAACACCTGCACCTATAGATTCAAAAAGAGAGAATTTCTACATATTTTCATTAATTTGATGCACATTAGTCCTTCAATCAAAAATCATGACTTTTGGTAATTCATAACTCATTAATATAATTAGAACAAATCTTAGCAGTCTACTTTGGTACAATTATTAGGACAATGGAATAAGAAGGATGAAAAAGAGAGGTAAAAAGGTGTATTATCATGGGTGCTACCTAGCACTCATCAGTTACCATGGAAATATATGACTATTACATTACTTTAATTGATTAGGCATTATATAATTTGGTTTGATTCATCTTGTATTACTTATAGTTGTTAGAAATAGGGCAGATAACTGAGACGGGGGGTGAATCAGTTATCTTAAATATTCAACTTTCTTTCCTTCTTTAACAATTAGTGCAGCATCAAAACATATAACCATACATAATCATGAGAGCAAAAAAGAAATCAACACACATAACACAAAGAGTTTTACGTGGAAAACCTGGTTAAGGGAAAAACCACAGGGTGACTAACCCAAGATTGTATTCTTTGTTAAAAGAATAAGAAGTACAAAATGGCACTTGCCAATTAGGGCTCACTACCCGAGCACACTACTCACAAGAGGCTCACTGCCTACAAGAGACTCAATGTCTACAAGATATATAGAATGTAACTAGGTGTTTGAACTGATGAAGAAGCATCCACATATGCTGAGGTTCAGTTCTGGTTAGGCTCAATACACTGATCTACTACACTTCATTCTTCCTCTTCTTTAGTGTTGTTGTCCTATCACATACCGGACCTATACTGCTACTTCCACACTACTCTCTGCTTTTCTTCACTCAACACAACACACCACACACACTTTCATACTGAAATCCATTAGGTATATATATCCACATCAAGGATTTCAACATCCTTCTAGTCGGCATCCAAAAAACTCAAGATATTTCCAAACTCTGGTCTGTCGACTGAATCCATGCTTTTTGAGTGATGCGTATCAAAAAGATAGTTATAGAAGTCATCAATCATGTCGACCAACCATGAATGATCCCTCAAGAAACTTGATCACCATCAATTTCTCATCCGGATTAAGGTCTAATGCTCTACCAGTCAGTTCTTCCTCAGTCTACTCTGCCAAACAGGAACCCAACACTTAGGTGCTCATATCTTTTCATTCTTTCATCACCAGAAGCTCCATCTTTGGAATGTATCAGTCATGGTACTCCTCTTGACTTCCTCAAGTCTACACTTTGCTAAGATACTTCCTCTGAGAGATCCAAACTAGATTGTCAGACCTTGCTGCATGCTCTGTTCTTGCTCACCGGACGAAAATACTCTTCAATCTGACTTCTGGTATAGACATGTCATGTGTTGTGGATGTGTGGAATGGACTTTGTTGCCATCAATGACAACACTCATGAAGCCACACAATGTCTCTTTCCAACAATCTCCCCCTTTGGCATTGATGGCAATACTTAGTGAAAAATGACTAAGTGTTATAGCACACTCCCCCTTAGCTGATGCTTTGTTCTTATGTACACTTTTCTAGAGCTCCCCCTTAGCTAAATCTCACATTTTTCACTACTCCTCACTCCCTCTTTGACATCAATGGCAAAGGGTTGGGTCCACACGCCAAAATTTGTAAAATTTAACCTATACATTGTGTCATAAGTATATATACAAGCCATACTTACATATACTTAAGTATATCCGCAAAAGTTGTTTTCAATTGGACAAATTCTATTGCCCAACTCTGCTTCATCTTGTCCAATATTGAAATGTGACCACTTAACAAAAATGCAAAAGCTTCTACCCTCTTTAAGTCTACTGGATCACTGGTCTAGGTTGTGGTCTGGGCATCAGTTACGGCCTCATGCATTGCCTCTAACTTAGGGATAATTATCCCTCTTAGTTCACTTAGCCTACTTATTCTATTTTTCTTCTCCTTCTCAAGCATCTTTATTTCATTTATAGCTGCAATAGTCTGACACTCTTGATTCATTATGGAAGAGGTGAGAGGATCAAAACTTCGAGATAAACTTGATAGTTTACTCTCTTGTTCTTCCACCTTCTTGGTGATGTTTGTTGTTACGATGGACCAAGATAGACAAAATTTGTATAGATCTCCACCATCTTTAAGAGCATTTTCTAAGCTATTTATTCCAATATTCAGATTTCTCCTATCATTTGCTATGAACCCCTATACTTCAAAGAATCTCTTACCCAAAAACTCTTTCCAAAATTTCTCCTCTGCTGATTTCTCCAAAGAATCAAAATGTGTGTTAACAGAATTAACAAGAGATTTCATATTATTGGATGTGGAGGCTGACGGATCCTTTTAGAAGAATGGCATGATTTTCTCTAGCACACCAGATGCAATCTCTATTAGCTCACAGTCTTCAATGTGAGACTTCAGAAGCTTTTCATTTGCCTTGGCTTGAGCAAAAGATGCTACCTTCATTGTTTGGACCAGAGAGAGTCAAAATTGAGTGGTCATTGAAATAGCTCTGGTTCATCCAATTCCATCATTTCCTTGGTCATGAAGTCTTTAACAGCTTTTATAGTGTCTCTTGCCAGAGATAGAGTCTTCTCTCCTTCTGTAGCCTCAGCACTGTCACTTGTGGTCTTCTCTGCTTGATCTTCTTCTCTTCCCTTCACTTCTTCTTCTTAACTGATTCTCTCTTCTTTTCTTTCTTCTCCTTCAATTCTAGAGTCTGCTAGGGGATTTAGAAGAGAGATGTCTACTTCTTCATGGACTTCCTCTTCCAAAACAGAGGAATCTAAGTCCTTAGCCTTCTCTTTACTTATCTCCTTTGTCTCTTCTGTAAGTTTTTTAGTAGAATCTTCCTTAGATGTACTTGATCCTTTGACATCCATGGCAGGAGGTTCATCACTTATGTCTTCTATAATAGGAAGATTGAATTTTTTAAATACATTCCAGAGGATATCTTCTGTTTCTTTTGCCACTTGGTCAGTCTCTCCAAGCATAAGCTGGTTCATTCTTGGTTTGCTCCAGAACTCATCCTTACAGTCCTTGAAGATCATGTTCATTTGGTTAGGGGTAATGGAAGGATAGAGTTGGATAGCAATCTGCTCCCGAATCTCCAAATCCTTTTCTCTGGCATTGTCTTTTCTGAGTTCAAGTACTTTCTCTAAACTCTTGGGGATTAGAGAGATGATTTCAATGAATGCTTTATTGTATAAGTTTAAGTACATAATAGTAGCTTCTTCCAAGATCTTTTTGTTTGTGTCACTATACTCATCATAGAAATCTATCAATGGTTGTAGATTTCCATCCATTGTGACTGCCTTGACAACATTATCAACAAAAGGAGTGGACCTTTTAACAAATTCTTCTGCTTCTTCTTACTTGTTTTCATCGGTAGAGGATTCCATAGAAGTTTTCTTTTTCTTTTTCATTTTCTTAACCTCCTCATCTGTTTCTGTCTCTTCATCATCTTTTTGACTTGTATATGACCTTGTGGCCTTTTTCTTTGTTCTCTTCTCACCCTTTCCGGATGTCTTGGCTTCCAATTTAGAGGCCTTTTGGCTCTCAGAGGTGGCAGGTGCAGAGCTCTTGGAGGATCTGGTCTGGGAGGGGGCTTGCACCGGATCACTTTCTCTTTCTGCTTCTTGTTTCTCTTTCTTTGCTCTTTCTAGTTTCTCTCTATTTGCATCAACTACTTCTTTAGAAATGCCAAATCTTTTGGAAACTTCCTCTACTTCTCTTCTCACTTTTCTTTTCATCTCTGGTTGTCTTAGCTCCACATGAATCTTCACACTCAACTCTTCAAAGGTTCCAAACCTTTCTGCCTCAAGATCCTTGGGCTAACTTAGTAGGTGTTGGACATGCAGCTCTAGGATTTTCTCAGCAACCTCATACACCATAGGCATAATTCAGACTATTGTTGGCTCCACTGCCTTTATTAGGCATTGATCAATGTCTAACATAAAGCACACTGTATCCTTGTATTTCTCAACCAAAGATTTGGGGATTCTTTCTCTGGCCTGCATCATATTTTGAAAGTTCTTGAAGTATCCCCAGAGTGCTGTATTTTGTGTCTTGGCATCACCAAGCCCATACATATAGTCTCTGATTTGTATGGCTACCGGTCTATCATTTTGCCATATCCAACCACTAGATCTAGGTAGCTCATTCATATAGTAAAAGAATAAGCATAGAATCAACCCACCATACTTAAACAAATTCTTCTTATCCTTCTTTATTTTCTGTAGATTCTCTAACAGTTGGTTCAGGAGAAGCTCACAAAGATCATAGTCAACATTTTTCCTTAGCATTTCATATGCAGTATATATAGTAGTTCTGGATACTGAATTCTCCCTGCTAGAGTGGTAGATTTTATAACCTATTATCATAGAGGAAAACTTGATATCTGGATTAGTGATATCTTCAATTGTCATTGCTCTCTTGTCAAATTTTGATCCAATTGCCTCACTGTCTAATTCTTGACAGATTTGAGAGCAGGTAACCCATCGGATGAGTGCTATCTAGTAACTACCCTAAGGGTATCTTTTGTGATTTTAAATGGCCTCATCAACCACATGAAGTTGTCATGCATTCTTCTCAAAACATACCGGACCCATTCATCTTTTGCAAAATAGGAGAAATAGATGCAATGTCCAAAATGCTTCTCCGGGAGGGCTTTGTAATGAGGTTTGAGTTCAAAATATTCATCTATTAACTGCTTGTAATAGATATCCATTAGCTTGAATTCCCCAAATTCCTCAATACTTGCATGATTGTATGCCCTAACATCTTCTACATGCAAAACCCCATGCGGAATGCTAGAAAAGGTGCCTAAGGGATCCACTTCTAAAGATTTGTAAGGATGTTTCTTAAACTTAGGATGTGACCTATTAGTGATTTTGACAACATTTGGATTAGCCATCTTTCAAAAGATTCAAAGAGAGATATTCAAGAGCAAAAATACCTTTTTACACTTCTAGGGTTCACGATATGAGCCGGATAAGATTGTTGCTTGAATTGACTTCTGCGGTTGATCTTTGAGAGTTTTGAGGCAATTTGCTACAAAGCTCCTTCTTTCTTCTTCTCAAATGCAAATGTGGAAATGATGAACAAAAGAACCCTTATATTTATGCGCAAACCCTAATTCCTCATTGCAATAAATGCACAACTTAAGTCATTCTGGTTGCCTAGTTCTCCTTGTTTTGAGAGAGATCTTTCCAGATTACTAAGATGCACTTAGAATGGTTCTTGGTGGTAAATGACAATCTATCTCCCTTTCTCCAATCATTCCATCTAACTGTAGAACCAAATATTTCAATTATGAATCATACTAGATCTATTTGTGACAATCCTGCTTTTACCAGATGACTGTTAAACCGGATCAAACTTGGATGATTAGCCTCTTCAAAACTTCTTGTGGATCTTCCATATTTTTATCAAGGCTTATTTAGATACTTCTCTAAGAACCCTTTTATCCGCAACTTTCCATGTGCCAATTGCAGGCACCAATTGACTGGCTAGGGGAATTTGTTTTCCTTTGTGACTCCCCCTGAGCTAGAGCTCATCTGTTTAGTTTTCAGAAAGAATATCAGCACTAGATTCTGGTGTAGATCCATCCCCAACATTTTTGTACTTCTCTTCACCCAAATCTTGTTCATTTCCCTTTGAATTTCATCCACATTCATTTGTCCTTTTCCTTTGTCTTGATTTTGGTTATGATCCACCGGACCCTTTTTGTTCTGATTCTTATTCCTGCAGAATTTGGCAATATGACCAGATCTATTGTAATTGAAGCAAACAATATTTCTTTGCATATTTGACTGGTATCCTTTTGATCTGCATTGATTAGCCATATGTCCCATTCTATTGCATGCAAAGCATCTACCATTGAATGATTTGTTTATTTGCATAGTTCTACATTCATGAGATTTGTGACCATACCTTTTGTAGTTGAAACATTGTCTGGAGAAGGATGAATTAGTCTGATTCATTCTTCTTTTGTATTGATTTGCTTTATGACCAAAGTTATTGCAATTGTGGTAATATCCATTGAAGGATGGATATCTTTGAGAATTTGGTTGTCTTATCGGAGGTCTTCTAGGCCTATTCCTTAGATTTCCTGATCCAAAGTTCTTCTAACCAGATCCAGAGATTTCACCCTTTTCATATCCCAAGCCATGTTTGTCATCTACCCTCTTTTGGCTTTCAAGAAGAACTTCAAGTTGAGCAAAGCTTATCTTGAATTTCTCTTTGTATTCTTTTGTTGTTTGAAGATCCCTTTTAAGAGTGTCTATCTAATTTTCCAGCTGTTCTTCATTTTCTCTAGCTTCTTCAAGATCAGATTCCAGATGCCTGATTATTCTATCCATTTTGTGGCAGTCTTCTGACTTCTCCTTAAGACATTGTTTTAGATTATCTTCAATTTTTATTTTCTCTTCAATTTCTTGGGTGAATTTCATAACCCCTGATTCCATTTCATGTTTTACCATTATGACCTCTTTTGACAGCTTCTCACATAATTTATTTTTCTCATTCAGATCTTCATTGGTATTATTGGCTTCACTTTGACTTGCTAATTACTGAAGTAGTTGCTTTCTCTTTTTCATAGAGATACTCAATTTTTCTTTCAGTTCATTTATGAAGTCATCAGCTTGTTTGAGTCTTTCCTTCAATTGGTTGACTTTAGAGTGAGAATGTTCAAGATCATCTAGGGCAGACTAAAGTTGTTCCCTCATACCATACATATCCATTGAGATTCCCAGATCTTCCTCAAGCTGTTAGGCTCTATTTGGAGGAACTTGGCTTTGATACCAATTATTAGAAACAAGGCAGATGACTGAGATGGGGGGGAATCATTTATTTTAAATATTCAACTTTCTTTTCTTCTTTAACAATTAGTGCAGCATCAAAACATATAACCATACATAATCATGAGAGAAGAAAAGAAATTAATACACATAACACAAGGATTTTTATGTGGAAAACCTGGTTAAGGAAAAAACCATGGGGTGACTAACCCAAGATTGTATTCTCTATTAAAAGAATAAGAAGTACAAAATGGCACTTGCCAATTAGGGCTCACTGCCCAAGCACATTGCTCACAAGAGGCTCACTACCTACAAGAGACTCACTGTCTACAAGATATATAGAATATAACTAGGTGTTTGAACTGATGAGAAGCATCCACATATGCTGAGGTTCAGTTCCGGTTAGGCTCAATACACTGATCTACTGCACTTCAGTCTTCCTCTCCTTTAGTGTTGTTGTCCTGTCACATACTAGACTTGTACTACTGCTTCCACACTACTCTCTACTTTTCTTCACACAACACAACACACCACACACACTTTCATACTGAAATCCATCAGGTATATATATCTACATCAAGGATTTCAACATCCTTCTAGTCGGCATCCAAAAAACTCAAGATATTTCCAAACTCTGGTTTGTCGGCTAAATCCATGCTTTCTAAGTGATGTGTATCAAAAAGATTGTCATAGAAGTCATCAATCATGTTAGCCAACCATGGATGATCCCTCAAGAAATTTGATCACCATCAATTTCTCATCCAGATTAAGGTCTGATGCTTTGCCGGTTAGTTCTTCCTCAATCTACTCTGCCAAACAGGAACCCAACACTTAGGTGCTCATATCTTTTCATTCTTTCATTACTGGAGGCTCAATCTCTGGAATATATCAGTCATGGTACTCCTCTTGACTTCCCCAAGTCCGTACTTTACCGAGATACTTCATCTGAGAGATCCAGACCAGATTGTTGGACCTTGCTGCATGCTCTATTCTTGCTCACCGGACCAAAATACTCTTCAATTTGACTTCCAGTATAGACATGTCATGTGTTGCGGATGTGTGGAATGGACTTTGTTGCCATCAATGACAACACTCATGAAGCCACACAGTGTCTCTTGCCAACAATAGTACATTCACTAAATTAGGTATGTTTTTATTAAAGTGTTTTTCTTGACCTTGAGTGATTAAGGATGCTATGAATTTGTCTATATTTTCTTGCTACATCTTTAGATACTTGTCCATCTCCTTCATCTAATGCTAATACAACTTATACTTTCACTCCTATGAATCCATTAGTCTTTCACACTACCACACCTAAGAAGTTTTGTTCTTTCTTTGTCACCAACCTTTAAACCTTATGTGTTGCATGCACTAACCGATACACCTAAAAATAACCCTATAGTACTTCATGCTACATCTACTTCATATAATTATTACGTATTTTATCAAATCATCTAAATTTGCAACCTACAAATCTTTATTTTCCTCCTCCACCTAAGTTAATAATGAAGACATAAAGAGATTTAATTTATCAGCTTCAGAATACTCAAATTAAGATTTCTCTTTGGCATTTATTGGACACATCAACATGACATATAGAGATATTTTACAAAATGCTTTGGAAAATATTAAATTTAATTTGAATGCTTCACCTCAAATAGTTGATTCTATATTAAGGTCGATTGGTAATGGAAATGTTCATGACATTTTCTTTTACTCTAAGGAACTTCCACATGATAGTGTTATTCAAGAGCATTTAACTATGTGTATCATAGTGGTTCATTGCAATTTGAATATAAAGCATGTCTTGGTTGATAATGGACATAGATTGAATATATGTAGTGAGGATTATTTATATAAACCCTTCAAGTAGATATGCTAAAATTGGAAAAAATGGAAGTTATAATCAAATTGTTTGATAATATTGGTCAACAACTTATGGGTGAACTATTACTCTTCTTATTATCATGTGGGATTGTTTGTACCATTGATGCACTATTTCATGTGATTCCAAGGCATTTAACATAATTTTTTGATTGGGGCATCCATGGATTCATGCAATGAATTAAATTCCATCTAATGTAAATCAAAAGCTGAAGTTTAAGTATGGGAATAAGTTTTATACTAAATATGCAAATGAACATCCATTTATTCATTGTTAGATGGTTGAGGAAGAAAAAATTGTTTACATAGAAGAAGTCAACACAAGAAATGCCTAAAAATAAAGAACATAGTCATACAAAAGAATAGAAAAAGGAAAAGAAAGAGGAAGATTCCCGACAAGATGGTATTAATGTTAATTATGGAGATGCTTTGGGTTCTTTAGATTTTGCATCTTCCTTTATGGGAGAGTATAAGATAAATGATCATGATTTTCATAATACACCTTATACATGGATCCATCTATATATGGGTAGATGCCACAAAAGAAGAAAGATACTACTAAGGATTCTAAAGTGGCTTGTGTATGTGATAGTAAATCAAAGACTAATACCTCTAGTGCAAATTTTTGTATCTTATCTACATCATTTGTAAAGACATATTGCCATAACCCTCCTTCCTAGACCCTTTTTTTGTTTATTTAGTTGTCTATTTTTGTCATACTTATGCTTAGAAAGAAAAATGATGAAATTATACATTCATATATTTCCATGGTAACTCAATATGATTTATAGCATATCCAGTACAAGAAACATCACAAAATACATAAATTTACACATGTATACTACAAAATTTGTGTCACTATCTAAATAATGCTTCTTGTTATACTAGACAATCCATAATCTTGAATTCCCCTTTACCAAACAAATAAATTTGACATAATTTATATATGTAGTCCTCTGTATTTTAGCTCTAACTTATGACCAATAATTTCTTCCTCAAAAGTGTCAATGTCTTGTCCACTCTAATGCCTCTATCCATCCCTCCAATAGGATTTTCTCTAATCAAACTCTCTTGCATTGACCCTTACGATAAACATAAATATTAAATCTTTAACAATGTAACCCATGTCAAAAATGAAGTAGTCCACTCACTATGTATCCTATCTTGACTAGAACTATATTTTAACATGCCTCCCCAAAATTGATATTATGTTAAAATTGATTTAGTGTGGTCACCCTCAATATAAGTTGAAAGATGTGTCACTATACACTCATAATCAATGTCTAATAATGGTCATAGATAAGCATGAAGGCACAAAAAAGTGGTGTGTAATGGTGTGATTATCAAATCACATGTATAGATAAATAGCCCCTGATGGGAAAATAGCACAATAGAGCTTGTGTGTAGGGTCCCTCCTTGGTACTGTCATTCTGGTGGCAAGTGATTATGTATTTTGCTGTTGTAGATCTATGGTGAGATATTATAAGGTTAGCAAAATCAATTATTCAATTTTTTTTTTGGATCCATGGATGATATACATTTTGGATATTACATACTCTCATTTGATCTTATGTGATGTTGATGAATCATGTCTTGTATTTTGTTAGTAGATTACGTTGCTCATCGAGTTATAGTTATACATGGTTCTTAGATTTCATGATGTGAATTTTATATACCTTTTATGTATGATACAACTCTATGTTATATATATAGTTTTCAATGAGATTTGTGATTACGATTACTATTGACTTAGATTTCATTGATATACATATATGTGTATTCTTTGATGTGATCTTGAGTTTATTTTGTTATGTTGCAAGAATGCTTAGAATACATGTATCTAATGTAGTAATGGTTAATGGATAATTTTATCTTTGCTTCAACTATCATTATTGTACTGGCGATGTAACAACGAGTGTGCAGGTTGAGCCACTAGAAATAGGGAAAACACCCGGAGACCCGTTGTAGTTTCCCAGTAAGTCAACCTAGCCTATATGAAGGGCATAGGTCTATTGTTGGTCATGCTTGTATCTTGTGGGATGGGTGTTGTCTGAAAATGTTTTGTCAATGTATCTTGTGATGGTATTGTCTTGGGGCATGTGATTTCACGTGAGTTATTGTATATTGACATTTGCATTGTTAAGAGTTGTATGATGTTTTGTTGTGGGATTGGGAATTTATTTAACCTATTTAAATTGTTGCTAGTCCAAAATTATGCCTATTATTGAGAGGAAAAATTAAACCTTATCCTAGACCTAGGTGGACCCCTCAAATAAATGCAATTAGATTATTAAAAAAAAAATTTAGGCACCCTTTTAGCTAGATGGGAATGAAAATTTTAATGGTTTAATTTGCGCTGTTAGGAAGACACATGTTGCCCATTCAAGGTGACAACATGATGTCCACCTTAGGATACATGTTGTCCACTTGGAAGGACACATGCTGCCTACAGGGACAGGTGTGATTAGAGGGTAAAAGAGGGGTAAAAAGAGTAAAAAGTAGATTTTTCTGATGTGCTTTTTTTATTATCTACTTGTAAAAAAAGAAAAAAAGAAAAAGCCCAGTACAGAAAACTGGAGGAACAGGAGTTAATTGTGGAGTTAAACACTTCTGAAGAAAATACCAAGTAGGATATAATACCCCATTTCACTTTGAATTTTCATTTGAAAATGATAAAACTATCATATAAACTAATGTTGTTGTTATCATTTTATTAAACCAGATTGTGTGGTGTGTTTAGTACTGTTATGCAATGTGGTTGATATAAGTTATATTGTCTAATCTGTTTGGCATTGCTGTTATATCATTTGTTTGTGGGGGTTAGAAATGAAGAGGTCCTATAGGAGTTTAAAATGGGTAAGAGTACCCAATTTCATGCATTTCTTAGTTTAAACCTGAAAGGGTAATAGTACCCATTACAATATTTTCTAAATTTGTAGGGTAAGAGTACCCACTACAATATTTTACTAAATTTGAATGGTAAGAATGCCCAATATAACTATTTTTGCTAAATTTGAATGGTAAGAATGCCCAATATAACTATTTCTGAACTTGAAAAGGGTAAGAGTACCTAGAAGAAAGAAAAAGAGAGAGATAGAGCTCTGTTAAGTTTAATGGGTAAGAGTACCCAACAAAAGAAAATAGAAGGGTATGAGTACCCATGATATGGAAATTCCACTCAAGCAAGGCTAATTGTTCCTACAAGGCATTTCTTATCCTTGTATAAGGCCTTCTTGTGAACTATGTATGTGAATGACCAGTGAAGTGTTCTGATGTGATTTCTGCTATGTGAGTTATTTATGTGAGTTTTCTCTGTTAGTCAAGGGAATGGGTGTGCAGTGTACCTGGGACTCCATGTGTTTTCCCCTAGCTTGGGGGTGGGCAGTTGCTGCCGTAGGTTAGGAGGTGAGCTACACTGGATGGAAAGACTTTTTTTTTTTTACAGGTTTTTATTTCATAGCTTTCTATGGAGGACCAAGGAAAAGTTGTTAGTATGGATGTCTGAGAGAGGGAGAGTTCAGTAACATCATCTTTCTCCCTGCATAATTTGTAACAAAATTGTCAATTTAGGATTTGTGATTAAGGTTTGATAGCATAATGAAAGGCTATATGTGAACAAGAAATAGTTCTCCTAAGGAAAAGGGTGAACTATAAATTCTACATTAAGTGATTATATTTTGTATTCTATGTGGGAGTAATATAGCTAAACTGTAATGAGAAAAAGGAAGAAAAGAGAAAAGAAAACTGTAGAGATTAATGTTAATAAATTATATCTCTGTACTTACTTTCTTTCATTCAAGTATCTTTTAAAGTAATGAAAGAAAAAAAAGGTTCCTAAACACTGGATATTAGTTAAAATTGTGAGGCTTTCTTATCATAAGAACAAATGCTATTCAATTTTTAATTCTATTACTATACATTATATTTCTACAGGAATTGGATATTCTACATTTCACCAGTTCTTGCCACAACAACCTAACTAGGAAATAGAGATTTAGTGACCAAAGAACACTATCAACTCTTAACCCAGATCTTAATCAGATAGGAGATTTTGTAGAATATATAGTTTCATGCCTTCATAGAGTCCTTGACACATTTTGGATTTTTGGAATGATAAAAAGAAACCCCTCTCTCTTTTACCTAGACCTCACAGTACAACCGCTGCAAATAGAAAAATAACCCAACACAAAAAAGATACTAAAGGAAATCGAATAGAATATCTAATGTTGTTTAAAGAGCTAATATCCAAGGCATAGATAGGGTTTTGGAGCATGAAAATTAACAGCTCCAGTAGAGGTGCGGCTCTTCAAGTAGTTCAGAGCCTCTGTGCCCCTAAAGGCATGCCCATGGTAACAAGTGCCACCCTCTATGGCTTCTCCTTCCATTGAGTGATCTGGGTACAACAAAAAGAAAAGACACAAGAAGAAATCATTATTCTTTCTAGGTGCTTGCCAGAGATCATAACACATATACAAACAAAAAAAAATAGGAATAAACTCACTAAGAAAACTTAGGGGAACAACAATCCAAGCTGCCTCTGGTTTTCCAACTTCATGAGCAGCGCTACTGGTAAGGCTTTTAAGCCTATCTAGGAATGTGATCTTCAAACAACTGAATATGCCATAGCTTGCATTTTTAGAAGATCATCAGACATTAAGAAATCATTCCTCTCTTTCCTACGAAGGTAAACATTAAAGAAAAACAAAGAGTACTAATGCAATCCTAACATCACCTCTAATGCAGTCTCTGATTTCTCTGTAGCAATGCCCCAGCCTGTAAGCAGTTCATCTGGCAGCTAGAGCATGGGGTAGGGTTTAGTCAAGGCTAATTTCTACAGCTGAAACTAAACAATAAAAAAGAAATGTGGAAAACCATGTTTTAGGGCTGGGATTCGTCGCCCTAATTAGAGATCCCTCCCAACCCAATTATTTAATTAAGATTAAACTCAACACTTTGTTAATCGTCCTTCTTTGCCAGCTATGATGCTAAAAAAAATATATCAAATGGAGATCCTAGTTTAATCATGTGTGTGTTAACTTTAATTAAAAATTATTATATTAAAATAGATTTTCTTTTACTGTACCTTTAGATATTATTATATCGGATTATGAGTAGTTCTAGTGTACAAATATTAAAATAGATTTTCTTGTGTTGCACCTTTAGATATTATTATATTGGATAATGAGTAATTTTAGGGCACAAATATTAAAATAGATTTTCTTTTGCTGCACCTTTAGACATTATTATATCATATTATGAGTAGTTCTAGTGTACAAATATTAAAATAGATTTCCTTGTGCTGCACCTTAGATATTATTATATTGGATAATGAGTAATTCTAGGGCACAAATATTAAAATAGATTTTCTTTTGCTGCACATTTAGACATTAATATATCAAATTATGAGTAATTCTAGTATACAAATATTAAAATAGATTTTCTTGTGCTGCACCTTTAGATATTATTATATTGGATTAAGAGTAGTCCTAGGGCACAAATATTAAAATAGATTTTCTTTGTAGGCATAAAACCAATTGAATAATATAAATGCACTTATTTCTTTTAGGAATAATAATATATGTAGTGATTGCATTTTCATTATGAGAAATTATTAGGAATAGTAATATATGTAGTGAGTGCATTTTCATTATGAGAAATTATGAGGAATAATAATATATGTAGTAAGTGCATTCTCCTTATGAGAAATTATTAGGAATAATAATATATGTATGTAGTAGTGCATTTTTTTATGAGAATTTTTTTTGGGATAATATATATTATATATATACATGTGAGTGCACTTTATTTAGGTGTGTTAAGTTATGGAAGAATGATATTATGAGTGCCATTTATTGATATGACAATATTTTTTTAAGTAGTTGGTATGTGATGTAAAGAACAAAAAGAAAATTGGTGTTATTTTGTGTTTAGTCCACATTTGGGCATTACATTGTGAGTGGGGAGATAAGTTGTCCATCAATATAAATATATAGCTCAATAAAGACATGTAAGATGTGAAAGGAGGGAAAACATGATGTCCCTATTGTAAATGATGTGGCAATAAGAGTACAATATGTTGGGGGGAAGGCATTATATGCTCCCGATCTAATGTGGTAATTCTAAAAATGTGATATGTCAATGTACCTACTCATATTGGGTGGTTTCTATTTTATATCATGTAACCTCAATATAGTGCATAGGTTATGGTGAACAAGACTAGGATCTTGACATTCATGTGACTTGTTTTTCCATGATTCATCTTATCAAGTGAGGGATTTTTGTGCTCATGAGTATGTGTAATGTTTATCTTCCATTTGTGTATAATTTCTTGAACTTTACGTATCAATGCAATGCCTCTATGCTTAGAATATCCATGTGTGATGAATTTAGTAGGTTTAGTATATGTATAAGCCATATGGGAAGTAAGAGAACAAGGATCAAAAGATAAACAATCCTAGTTTGACAAACCCTAGTTTAGGGTTTGTCAAATTAGGGTGAAACTAAATTCATCTTTTCACCCTAATTTGACAAATCCTAATTTCTTTTGAAACTAGGGGTTGTTTTGATAGTTCTTTCATTGTCTCAAGAAAATTTTCTATTTTTTTATGAAATTTTTCTGTATTTTATTAATTGTAATGACAAACCCTAGTTTGGGAAACTAGGGTTTGATCTAGTTCTTTAACTGAATTCATCAAAGTTCATGCATTTAATTGATTTTTTCTACATTTCATTAATTGTAATGACAAGCCCTATTGCCAACCTAGGGTTTCATAGTAGCAAATTTTCTATATTTAATTGACTGTAATGGAAGCCATGGAAGCCCCTATCAGCAAGCATATCTAGGGCCAAGTGAAATGTTGGCAAGCATATATATATTCAAGTTCATGGAAATCATTGCATATATGTATAGAAATGGCACAACAAATTTCTACACCTGTGGGAGATCGATGTGTATGCTGATGTGGGGTCTTCGCCTATCGCAGAGCTCCCACCTATCACCATTGACCCTATCACCTTCATCCTGTTCCCTGTCACCTTGGTTTGCAGGTGGTGTCACCTTCATGCATGACTTCCTTCAACTACTGCACTCTCAAATGACAAAAAAACTATCATTTGAGAGTTTTAACCTATTTTATAAAAAATAAAATAAAATAATGCCTTCGATCAAAGATGGTCTTTGATCGAAGGCATTATTTTATTATTATTTATTTGATGTTCAATGGCCTTCATTTGTAGACCCCCTTCGAATGAAGGCTCATTTTGATTTGCTTTTTAATTTGGCTGACAAGGCCTTCGTTCAAATATTTGACCTTCAATCAAAGGCACATACTAGAGATTTTTTGGGACCTTCAATTTTTCTTCGTCCACAAAAGTGTAACCCACTATTGTGGGTTGAACCTATACTCAAAGTATTTATCAAGCTCATTGATCCAATCAATGAGTTCCTCTCCATTGAGGCTTTTGAAGTAGGTGGGAACCTCTATCTTTGGCTTGGCTCCTACCCCCATGACTACTCTCAACAATCTCATTTCTACTCCATCAAGTTCTTCTTCTTTAACCACCTCTTCCCTAGCTTGTTGATTCTCTTCTTCATTATCACTTACATCTCTAGCAGGTATTCCTCTCCTCTGTGCTTGCTTCATGGCATCCATTCTTGTTGTTAGGTTCTACAACAATTCAAGAACACATTCATCTATACCTTTTCTAGAACCTCCTCTACATCCTCCTCTTGGCATTCTTCTGGGTGGCATCTTGCCCAATCTTACCCTGCCCAGTCACTTCAAGGATTTGATACCAAATTTTGATGGTAGAGGATCAAATAACACAAATTTACTTATTGTTTCACTTGGTGCAATGATCAGTTCCTAACCTTGCATTCATTTGAAGAACCCAAAACAATCCTTTTCTACTCTTGAGGGTAGAGGTCCTAAAAGAATAGGACAATCATACAAAGAATAGAACAATCCTTAATCTTCAATATTGTTTACCTTGAGGGGTTTGTAAAGTCTTTAAATTAGAAACTCAAATGGATTCCAACAAATAAAAACACAGTTAGAAACGTGAACCAAATGTCTTTTATTACTGAAAATGAACATTAGTTTGCCTAAAACTACACATTTATTCTCCACAAAGAACACAAAAATAATAGAAGATTGCAGTTCTTCACCTCATAACAGAGGCAATGTCTATCTTAGTCCTTTCTATCCTCATGGATGGTTTTCTTTCATTATAAGAAAGAAATTTCATTTTATATATGAAGTATCAAGGTCTCCTTTGTATAAAGGAACGAATGTTCTACATGTATTTCCTCACACCATCTCCCGTCGACCTACTTGAACCTCCTTGAATTCATGATGTCTTTCTGACTACCCAGCACATTATTTTCTTTGTTTTCTTGACTACCAAAATCCATTTACCTACACTACACCCTATATGTTATGTTTCTACCTATTTTTACTATCAAAAATACGTTCTTTCTGCATTATATTCTCCTCTGATTCGACTTCTCTGTATTATACTGTCTATCTTCTATTTGTCTTTTCTTCTCCATACACTTGTTTTCTCTACCTTTCTCAATGAAGAACCCACTTCCTCAACTGTCACACCCAACAAAAAACCCATGGAAAACTCTCTTCACATGTTTTCTTCCTCAAAATCAAAATTGTCCCCAAAAACTTCCTAGAAAGCCCATGGAACTGACTCTATAGATGAATGCACCCCTCTATAACTAAATCTTGTTTCCTTTTCTTGAGTGTGGTTCAATTCATGTGTATTAGAGCCTTCATATTTTCTTTTTTTAATTTCCTAAGGGCCTCATGTTAATCAAAACCTATTCAGACCTTCAAAACATAACATACACCTTGTAAACATTACATAAGGTGGGTTAGCCAAGGAATATCTATTCCACCCTTTCAAATTTTTAATGAGATCTATTGGTGGGAAAACAATATCATGGTCTCAAAGACACTCGAGACTCAAAGATGGAGCAAAATAACATCACCAAAACAAAAGAGGGTTACGAAGACCCAAAAGCAAATAAAAACAAGATAAAGAAACCCAAAACTTCAGAGAAGCGGATGCTCTTGCATCAATTTTCTTGATGAGTATGCTTGGAATGTATTGTGAACATGTATGTGTTTAAATAGTGACTTGGTTTATCATTCATAATTCTGAGAATCTAGATGCTAAAGAAGAATTACTTGATTTATAAGTTCATCATAATTGGTTATGTTCTTTCAATTTCACTTTTAGTTTTCTAATTGGTGCTTTTGGTGCTTTTAGTGCTTTTGGTTGTAACTTCTTAAGATGATATTTCATTAGTTCTCTTGATTCATGTACTACATTACAAGATGATCTTGTTTCTCTTAATGATGAGTTATTTCTTAATTACTTTGATATTACTAATGTTTCATCTTTATATGTTAAAACATTCTTCCTTGACAATTATGAGTACATTTATAATGATGTTTTCTTAATGAGTGAATTTTGAATTACTTTAGTTGATATAGCATTGCAATTATTTGACTCATCTTGTATGATTTATAGTTCTCTTATAGCATTGACACATGATTTTATTTCCTAGAACATGTTTTTCTTGTGATGTTAATTTATCACTTTCTAGTGGCCTTTCGTTAGGAGATCCCATGGACTTATCTATGCATCATTATGATCCTATATCATGTTGCTATAGTTCATGATGCATTTAGTTCTTTAACCCTCTCTTCTATGAATACATCTAGGGTTTATGATTTATGTGATGATTATTCTACAGCTAATGATGAGGATATTTAGTATTTTCCCTTAATGATTTATTTAATAAAGATCCTCCTAGTGGTGGTGATGCTTTATGTTATTTATCACGTTATGATGCTAATGATGATCCCACTTCTCAATAACAAATGATAGTGATAAACATGTTGAAAATGCTTTTATATCTCATGGTTACTTCTCATATTGTTAGAGGTCACTTGGTTGATGCATTAGCGGTGATATGCCTCTACATGATATGCATAGTTTATGTTCATCTTCACATGAGGTTATGCTTATTTTTGGTGTGTGGAGTTATAGATCAGATCACGTGCCTTATCTATGCTTCCTTATTTTACAAGTGTGCTGATTAGAACATTTAAAACTTTGATATTAGATAATGTCTATTTATCATGCCTTAATGGAGGTTCATTTGTTTTTTGGGGCATGGGTTGTGAGCATGTTAGAAGAATGGAGACTTCGTGTTACTCATGCCTAGCTCATTTGTTCGAAATTTTCAGAGCCTTTTCAATGGAGCATTTATTATTCCTTAAGTACCAATTAAGAAGGGGATGAGATCCCATGAGGGCGATAGAAGAAATAGATGGATAATTGGACTCAACAAAGGAGTGTGAGGACAATAAGTCTTCTCTTAAATTTTGTTGAATGCCACATACATCTTATTCTTTTTTTTTTGTCTAGATTTTATTATTAATCATATTAAGAGATGGTTGATTAAAATAAATAATTTAGCTCTAGTCTAAAATTATTATTTGTTTAATTTGATTTTATGTATAATTTAAATGAGATATGTTTGTTTATTATTATACATAAATTTTGTTGTATAAAATATTATTGTTATATGACTTTAGTTGATAAATTTAAATTATGTTAATTAATATTGTTTTAAGATGATTTAGCTAGAATGTGATTATAGCTTATGAAATATGATTTGGATAGTCAATTCAGAGTTAAGTGTTATTATTTAAATGTATTGTTGTATTCACCAATATACCTAGGCTTTATCTTAAGAGAGGATTAAGGTCATCATGTGTTAAGTGTTGTGAATGTGAATTTATTAATTATATTTCTTATTATATCTTTATTATTTTATGTTGGGTGTGGTTAAAATTCTCTTTAAGTGTTAAATTTCATATTTTAACATAAGAGGAAGTTTCAGGAGTCATTAAGTGTTATTTTATTTATTACTGTGTAAAATTAGACCCCTATATTGATTAACTATTAGTGGGACCAATGTTTTAATTATTAAAAGATGCTATGAAGACATCTAGAGGGTGGAAAAGTGCCAAAAATAAAAAGTGATGAGTTCTGGGAGTAACGCTATCCTAATTTTAGAAGATCCTAGAGTTATATTTCTTTTTCATCTTCCCAATTCACTCACCTTGCATGTTATGGTAGTGTGGTCTCTTGGTTTTTATTTCTTCTGTTAAGAAAATAATCTTCTATTTATTTTTCTTTCTAGGTGAAAAAAAAAAGATGCTATCTTTTTCTTAAGAGAAGGGTTTGGAAGAGCTTGGGAACTTGGAGAGAAGGGTAGAAGAAATTGGATCAAAACTTCTCCTAACTTGGTAGAAGCATCGAGGTAGGCTTTTGAGCCCTTCTTTGGATTGTGATAGTAATTCTTTATGGATAATTTAAAAAATATGATTGTTGGATTTTGTATGAAAGAAGAATCTTCTTTTTGTGTTATTCATTTATTTGAAAAGAATTTACACTTTTTATTACTTGTAAAATTTGTTTTAAATAGAGGACGACAATGTTTTAATCATAACTTTTAGTTCGTCAATTGGGTTGGCCTAGATTTTTGATATTGTTATGAGCTATGTAATAGAAAAACCCTTTAAATTTTATCAATTAATTATATGTCTATTGTTCCATATGATTAAATCTATGGGACTATTTTACAATAGTTTATTGTTGATATAGTAGACAATAGAGTTTTGATCACAACTTTTAATTGATCATTTACATGTTACTAATTTTTGGATATGTTGTACTAAATTATAAATTAAGAAAACCCATTAAATTTTATCTCTAAATCATATGTCTATATTTTTCTATTAATAAATTTAGTGGACTGTTTTACATCAATGTTGTAGTAGCTTGTCATGTAGACCCTTAGACCTTTTGTTGTTCATAAACCATTGTATATTTTGCAAAAAGGTCTCTGGGTTTTTTAGTAATTTAAGTATTATTTCATTTCCATAGCATAAGTCAGAAAAATATTATGTTTTGAGCAAGTTATGTTAATTTTACTCTAGGTTGTAATTGTGTGAACACAACCTCATTTTTGCTCGATGATACCTACTCATTTACTCCAATGGAAAGGTCTTGAAAGACTTGGTGAATGAATGATGATCTCATATTAAAATCATTATACAACCTAGGGCAAGTAATGCCAAGAAAACACTTAGTTGGATACTAACTAGAGGATTCACTGGAAAATGTTAAGGGTTATTCTTTGGTTGTGTACATCTATATTGGCAATAGTGATAGCATATGGATAAATTATTTGAGTATTCAACTTAGGTACAGAAACAAGAGACAAATGAAATCTCAATTCACCATGCATGTGTAATTTAGCATTATATTGAAAAGGCATTAGCAACCTATATGTTATGTGGGCACACTTGCATGGTTCTAAATAATAGAATTATGAATGAGTAATTGAAGTAGTTAATTGTGTACATTGATAGACCTTTTCAAGAGAAATTTAATTATGTTTACTTGGAATATATTTCCTCAAATTTAATTAAGGTGTAGAGCTAGATGTTATAAGCTTAGAAGGATATTGTGAACCAATCTTGTGTGTTCCCTAATACAGTATCTAACTTAAGCATGGGGTGGAAACTTGTTTGTTTATCATAATCATGCAAAATCTTATGTGAGCCTTTTTTATAATATACTTTCTTATGGAAGGGCTACGAAACATGACAAGACATTATTTTGAATGACCAAGGGATCCTACTAGCTATGATATAGGCTTGAACTAACAAATGTTTATTCACTTGATTCCATTCCTTTAAGACAATGATTATTTCTCTGGAGAGAATCTAAATTCATGTTAGGAAATTAGTTTGGAACTAGATATTGATCAATAGTGTTGATCTAATTATAATATGTTGGAACAACCAATTCAGGTTGGAAGTTCAAGTTGATGAACTATGGAGCCTCTAATCTCGATACGTAGGCAAGGCTATTTTATATGAGCCCTTGAGGCTTAGGTATGACTCAGGTTGTGGCTCACTATTATTTTCCTCAAGGAACTATTAGTGATTCTCTTAGTTATCTCTTGGAGTTAAGGCACTAATTGAGTTTTGCATAATCACAACGTAACAAGGGCACAAATTAATAGGCCAAGTACTTTGGAATGGGTGCAAGGTAAAATGAAAGAGCTAAGGTATGGGTTGATCATTAATTCATATTTTCTATCTTATCTATTTGGGGGAATAGCTTGGTTGAATTATATGTGGATGTATCTATGCTTTTAGATGTAAGGATGGTATATTTAATTTCAAGCCCTTGCATCGTATTAGATTATTTTTCCTTAATATCTTGGTGCAAGTGTTTAATTATTTGAATTTGGAATCTTATGAAGTTAGATGAATAATTAAGTATTATATTCTTGTTTCCAAATTTCTATATGATTAAGTCATTATTTTAGAATAAGATTTGACATTCAAATCTATTCAGATATTTTGATTTCTTGTATATCAAGTATAATGTTAGAGTGTTGTATTTTATTTGGTTTATTGTCATTCAATGTTAAACAAAATTTTATGATAAGGAAATTTTTTAAATCTTGTTTTATTTAATTCTTATGGTTTAATCAAAAATATCTTTTGCAACACAGATTTGTTGCTTATATTGATACATTTTATATCTTTTTTAATAAAAAAATGTGCGATTAGTAAAAGTATTTTTAATTTAGCTTCAAACAATTTTGAAGTCCTTTTAATAAATTATTATTTCCCCTCTCCTATTAGTTCGCAGATTTGTATGATTTGGTGTGTGCGTTATACTCCGGTGTAAAACTTAGGCATGACATTTGGTATCAGAAAAATAGGCTTTCAACTCTGGAACCTTATGAGTCTTGCTTATCCAATATGCTTACTATATGAAGATTATTCTATGATGATTACTATCTTAAATAAAAGAAAGAATAGTAGATTACTTCAATCATGTATTTGTTCTTTTGTGAATTATTGTGCACTTAAATCTTTGGGGTATTGTAGGAAATTGTTGATAGTAAGAGAATTTTGTCTAAGCATGTGGAGTCTAATCACATTTTGTGTAGATACTAGTGAGCTTTGTGTGATTGTGTCTCAAGTTGTGAAAGTAAATAATGTTTGATTATGTTGTTGTAAATATGTTGTTATTGTTGTCATTGTGTTTCTTATTTCCTTCAATCGTTCCTTGTTGTGCAAATCATTCTTCATTTAGAGGCATCAAATTTCCACAGTCCATTGTATTAAGATGTAAGTGCTTTTGGACTTTTTAATTGTGTTAGTGTAGGAATATTAACACTATTACTTATTATTTAAATAATTAATTATGTGTATATTCCCCACATGGCTTTAAGCCACCTTAGGTGGTTATGTGTCTACTTGGAGAGTCCAATACAACTCTCCAAGCCACTTGTCGACACTCTTTCCTCAACCTCTAGTCCTATATATTGTACACATATTGTTTATCAACTCACTCCAATTCCTAATCAGCAATGTGTTAGTCAATCTTGTTTCTAACATAATATCAGAGCTATGCTAATTGGAGGCAAAAATCTCCTATTTGACGGAATTTTTGTAAAAAAAACAATTATTTTTTAGAAATTTGACATTTTGCAAGATTTTGTTTACAGATTTTTTTGTTGAAAATGCAAATTTTTTTTGCAAAATCAACATGTTGCAGGCTTTGACGTGAATTTGGGCATTTCTCTATTTTAGCAGTCTTCCTTTGCCATACTTGCAAACCTTGGAGTTTTGTCGCTGATCTCTGGTCATTCAAGCAGGTCGAGGGAGCTCATTGTTCGTTCTTGGCTATCTATGGTTGATCTGCGCTCGCAGCCACAGACCAACACCTTCTGGGCCAGTGCTTCATCCTCTGGACAGAGATCCCTTCATGTATTTCACAATGTCCTCTTTCAGCAATGCACACGCCTGCCCAACCCTCAGATAAATGGTGTCAACTCGATGTTGGGAATGTACCTTAGCGGGAGCTTTTTGGGGGAACGAACTCCCTCAGTTCAGCGTGTAGGATTTTGAGCTTTGCCATTGGTACCACCGTTTGAATCTTTGAAAGAAGTTCTGAGAAACTGGGTGAGCTGAGCGATCTGGGCTGCTAATTCCTCCGAGAGCTCTTTTGATAATTGTAGCTCTCGCCTTGTTTGGTTGAGACTCACTATTAGCTTGTCTTTATCGGGCATTGCTCAGTTCAAGTCTGCAATTGGGTTGTGCTTAGAGTTTTGGATAGGGTGGAAGTATTTCAGGGATATCCAGTGGAATGGGCCGCAAGAAAAGCAACACGGAGCTCGCCATTTTTGTGCTGGTTGTTTCAAGCATCCAGTCAAGGTTGGGAGATCCACGATCTGAGCCACAAAGCGCTATTTTTTTGTGCAAAGTCTCCATTCCATCATTTGGATAGGTCGTTGTTTCTCTCTTTACCACCGCGACTTCCATATTCTAATGGTCTTCATTGCACATCCATGGTCAAGGTTTCAAGCTGTGGGTTGCCTCCATCGTTGTGAGAGAAGGTTTGCATTTTTTTTTTTGTAGATAAAGGCCATGGTTACAAGGTTTCCTTTTCAGTTTCATTGCTGCATATTCAACACTTGGCAATATGTCAAACTTTGTGTTTCAGTTGCCTCGCAAAGTTGATATGGTTACGATATGTGGTGGTTGAAGTTATTGTTTACTATTTGCAATCTTCTTCCTACTTGTAGTTAAAACATGTTTTAGATATCTCAAGGTTCTTCAACAACTAGTGTTTGTTACAAGGTTAGTAAACCATCATAGAAACAAATGTAACCACTAAAAGTTTGCAAATTGCTAACATGGTATTTTATGTCAGCTACAAATGTTAATGTCTAGTAATAAATGTAATCGTTAGTTGATTAGCTACCCACCAAAACTACTATTTTATGCTAGAACAATAAAAGCCAACATCATATGCTAACCCATAGAGGTTAGTTAATTGTCTAAAGGTGCTCACAACTTGTCAAAATGTTGCATTTTCTAAAAAAAAATTGCCTCGGAAGACCCTGTCTTGCATAGATTTGCACAAAGAGGGGTTTTTTTCATTTTGTCGATACTTTCACCCACGGTGGCGAAATTGGGCATATTTATAGTCGACAGGAAGTTGGTTCAGGCGCCGACAAAGCTACATCGAGTCAATTTGGGAATTGTCCCATTTTTCTCCAAATTTTTTCCCTCGTTGTACAAGTTAAAAACTCAAAAAACAATTGTATCTTTTGATTGGCAACTCGAAATTGAGTGCCATTTTTTTACAAAGAGAATGATTTTTTGAGAAATCTATTGAAAATGATTTTACACTATCATTATAAAGTGCCATTTTTCGTTCCAATTAGCCTTGTTTAACGCACTATCATTACAAAGTGCCAAATTTAGGGGAGACAAAAATATTGAGTCATAGGGAAGTTTCTCAAACAACAAACTAATATTGGGATAAAAATATTGAATTATGCGGGGGTTCATAGAGTTGTGTCAAGTGCATTTCAGAGTTGTGCCAAGAGCACTTCCACAGAGATATGTCAAGTACACCTCCACCACTACTTCAGCATTCTTCAACATTTTTCCTGCAATGTATTGAGATATGTCATCTACACTTCCATTGAGATGTGTCAAGAACATTTCCACTACAACATTATCATCACCTGATGCTACATGTGCATCTCGAGTTGATTCCTAGAGAACTTTCAAAGATTCATCACGGTAGAAGATTGATATCGATTCATTTGCTTCTATAGATTCCAGAGTTGCTTCGTAGAAGGCTTCCACAAAATCATCAAAGTAGGACTACACATTAGATTTAAATTGTAGCCATATGGCATCCAATCAACATTCCACTCACGGATCTTGCAAATATTGCAAGACTATTACTTTTAGTTGTATTGTGTCAAGTGCACTTCCATCGAGTCGTGTCCAGTACACTTTCTTTGTTTCTCTTTTGGAGGAAAGTTTTTTCCCATGGGGTTTTCTTTCTTTCTCCACTTTATGAGAGGTGCTTTTGTATATGGGTACTTAATCAGGCCTAGTTGCTGGGACCCATCTTTATTGTGCCCACCTAAGCTATGCTTAAGGGGGGGTGTAAGTGTAGGAATATTAATACTATTACTTATTATTTAAATAAGTAATTATGTGTATATTCCCCACATGGATTTAAGCCACCTTAGGTGGTTATGTGTCTACTTGGAGAGTCCAATACAACTCTCCAAGCCACTTGTCGACACTCTTTCCTCAACGTCTAGTCCTATATATTGTACACATATTATTTATCAACTCACTCTAATTTGTAATCAGTAATGCATTAGTCGATCTTGTTTCTAACAAACTATGTAGTGGTTTTTACATCAACATTTCAGAGTAGAAGAGGAGAATGATGGATCATGGAGTGTGATCTGAAATATTGATCTAAAAAATACTAAGCAGTTAAAAAGCCAAAAGCACTTACATCTTCATTCTTCATTATTATGCAAGCCTCAACATATTGTTGTACAAACCAATATGAGATGCATAAATTGACATTTGTTGCATAAGGTATTCTATGTTGTTATGCAAGTCAACTTTGTTGTTCATGAGATTTTGTGAGTTAAGTCACAATTGTTGTATAAAAAAGTATGTGTTGTGACATATGTTGTTGAGGGTGTTGATGTATAAGTTGTAACATGCATTTTGCAAGACTGTCCTATATTAAAGCGCAAGTCATGACCTTTGTTGTGACATGAGCCAAGTTCTAGGCCATTTTGCATGGTGTGTAATCTTCTTGTCATGATCATATTAATTAATTTCCACAATTAGAAATCTTATATACTATTGTAATTCAAGTAGCCTTTTTGTTAAGTCACTAGATTGGAGTTTGGCTGCTTGGGAGATGCATATAAGGGATGGTAGGAAAGATTAGGAGGCCACACAACTGAATGAAAGGATGGCATGCCAAACTAAAACATTTTTTTGTAAGGTGACAAGGCCTTTGTTGCAAAAGAATATACAACCACCATTGATCAGTTTAAATCAATGGCTTGCATTGATCAAGGAGATACATAAATGTACATTTCAAGCTAATGCAATGCCATTGGCTTGGAACAAATCCATGATGGAAAAGTGTTGGGACCCACAATATAAAGGTTTGATAAGCCCACACAATATTAAATCAAACATATACTCTTAAGTGATCCTACACTGTTGGATTATTGAAATCGTGGGGTAGGAGTTTTGTTTGCTTGATGGAAGCTTTAAGTTAGAACCCCCACCATTGGAAGCCAAGTTGTCAGTTGGGACACACCAGGGATGTAGTGCATGTTCTTTATTTAAAAGCCCATGCATTATTTTAATGAGCCCGCATTATTCAAAATGTCAAAGATGGGGATTTGATTGTGGGCGAAGAGGAAAGAGGTGATTGAGGCTTAAGGGCATGGGAAGCAAATGGAGAGGGGGGTCCACATGAAGATCAGCATGAGCTGGGGTGGCAATTTGGGATCGTAAGGAAGAACAATTCTTGTGCACTGGATAGTTCTTGGTCAAGTGCCCATCTTATCTATAATAAATCAAGCATTTGGTTTATTGAGATAAGAAATATGTCGTTCCATAGAAAAACCAAGTCCAATAAAGGTAATAGATTTAGGCAATGACCATGATAGGTCTAGTTCTATGGAAGTATGAGATGCACTCTTAAGCTGGCAAATTTGTAAGTATTGTTTTAACCACCCAACCAAGTTGAGTAACTACATCTCTAAGGAATGGATACAATGTTAAGTTAAGAAACCCTAGTTAGGAAAAGATCCCCTTTGCCTTCTCTCCCTATCAATTCGAGTCAATTGAATACCTCTTGCTCATGCTCAAGATCACCACCTTGTGACTTGTCTATGGCATTAGTTTCCCTCAATTCCTAATCTATTGATGTGGCTAATCAATACTAGGTGTTAGTGTATGAGTTATGTGACTCCCAATGAATTGCAAAATTGTGTCATGGAACATGAGGGGCCTTTCAATCAATCCTCAACAAATGTCACAATGTTCACCAAGTTCTAAATAGACATCACCCTAATGTTATTCTTCTCTAAGAATTCAAGATTAGTGGGATTGGGTTAGAGTTGGCCTTACAAGTAACTTAGAGAGATGCCACATTTGTACATCCCAATCATTAGGGAGGAATGGGAGAAATGTTGTTGGGTATTAGCCCTTGGAATGCCAAGTGCATAATTTCCTCAAGGGTTGACCTTGTCTCCTATTATGTTTGGTGTGTATGCCTAATCCATGGCCAAACCTTACTTCATCTCTACCAAAGTGTTTTGGACCAAAAATAATGAGATTAAAACTTTCAACAAAAGGACGTTGTGTAGTTTGAAAACCCACAGGCTAAAAACTTTGTTTGTGCATGATAGACTTTTTCACAGGTTCAACCCTCAAATTATTTACAACCTGATTTGTTTTCCAAAGATCACTTAAAATCAAATCATCTTCAATTTTTACAGCCTCTTGTTGTGCAATTTTAATATCATTCACTTTACTACATTTCAAGCAAAACTAAACATCTGGATGCAATGCAAAAATAAAAGTACAAAGTTGGAGTTTCTTACTCGGTTGAATGGAGTTAGGAATCTTTCTGAGTAACAGGTTAAACCTATCCACAAAATCCCTAATAGGTTCACCTTATTTCTTTTGTATATGTTAGAATTGACACAATAAAGCAGCTTCATCAACGAGACCTTTATATCTTCCCAAAAATGGATTCTTCAATGAATCCCAATTAGTAATACATTTATCTTCTAAATAATGAAACTAATCTATTGTAGGCCTAATAAGAGATTCAATAAATAATCTTAAAAAAACATTTTGTTCACTTACCCCCAAAACTCGACATGCCACTATGAATGCTGGAATATAATCCTCTACATCTTGATTATTTTCTCCACTAAACTTTGGGAACTACTTTCGTGATCGTTCAGGCAATGGTGAATATTGTGCCAAAGAGAGAGGTCCAAAGTGATTTACCCATGGCTGAGGAGAAATCAATGCCATATTGCAAGTCTGAAAATAAATCAGTAGGAGTCTTTGATGGGACCAAATGCTTTAAATGAATACTTTCCAATTCATAGAGCCTCTAGCCTCCATCCTCGGGAAGGCACCTTTAAATTTCTAAGAAAAGAAAACACTAGCACTTCAAATCTTTCCCTAGTAGAGTTGCCAAAAATTTGTTGGTTAACTGATTTCTCATTTCATTTTTATACTCCCTCGCCCACACCAATGACAAATAGACCAATAGTTGAGTCACTTGCAATGTTATTTGCAAGTGCTCTCTACTTATTTTACAAGGTGCAGCTACCTTTGAATAATGTGTGATGAATGAAAACATAAGGTGTGCTTTTAACCAAAAAATAGAAAAGGCAAACTAACACCTACCCACAACCATGAAAATAGATGCGATTAATTAATTTTAGAATGAAGTGACTACAAAGAAATGACACAAAGTTCACCCATCACACCCATGAATGATAACAGATTGATAAAAGATAGTTATATTTCCCTCAACACATATCAAACATAGGCAAGATATGAATATAAAATATAGATACAACCATAAATGATAGAAGCACATTGAAGATTGACTACAAGTTAACATAAAAAAAAAAAAAAATTGCAGCCCATGAAGACATATGCAAACATAAAGTTCTCGAAACAACTCTTCATTCCTCCAATAAAACAAATCTTAAAATCTCTGAAGATTGCTCCTATACATAGACTGAGTTAAGAAAATTAATTACTGGAAATACAGAACAATAGGAAATTAACTTTCTCCTCTCTCCCCTACTTCATAGAATAGCTAGAAAAAGCCCTTCCTTATGCTTGCAGATTGCATATTTATAAATTTCCTAGTAGCCTTTGGTTTCCATAACTATTTCTTTAAAGTTAGATACAAAAAATTCCCTCTTTCCTTTCCATAACCTATTCTTGAAAATGGCTCAAAATGACAAAAACAAAGTGGGGAATCTATTAAGAACCGACACTAAATTGAGGTTGGAATGTTCAAGGCAATTATTCATCCATATGCCACTCCTCTATGTATAGGGTCCCACATAAGAACTTGAAGCCATTTATTAATATGGAGTTAATAACTTCATTGTTGGGATGAATAATAGAGAGGATTTTAAAATCTATTGTTGATAAAGTCTTCCTCTTCCATAGTAGCAATGCAGCATTAGGTCGCATGTTCCTTACAAGGAGTTCAATTATCCCCACTTTTTGCTCTCTGCCTTATCACTTGCATGAAATTTTTATCTTTTTGAAAGCTCTAGATCTCTGATAACAAGTCTTGTTTACTCATTTCTGTGAATTTTCCAAGATGCTCCTTTTTAGTTAATTGCTTAATTGAGACCAATACAGTCTCAGATATGAATTATGCATTTTCCTTCAGCATTCAACTTGTAAGCTATGTCATCTCTCACAAAAGATGGATTCAAAGTAAATTATCTTTCAAATAGAGCCATTTGTCAATCTAAATTCTATTTTAGGTGATGCTCCTACTAAACATCTGATGAATTAGATATAGTGCCATTGGCAACAATCAATGCCACAGCTTTAGCCAATGTGTAGCAAAATAGTTGTCTTCGAGCTTTCAAATATTTTGTTCCGCTGAAGCTGATTCCAGAGCCTCTCTCATTTGTGAAATTTTGACATTGATAGGATCAAGGCACTCATCTTTAGCAAGATAACGTTCACTAAGGATGTGACCAATATGTATATAAAATGAAACTGTCTCTAGAGTAGCATAACTATTATGAAAACAGAGTTTGTGAAGTCCACTCCTCAGAGCCCTAAATTCAAATTTATCTCTATTTGATCCTATACTAGTCCATGGTTCCTAAGCATTAGTCTTACCATTATAAAATTGAAACTTTTCACCTTTCAATCCAATTTGATATATCCAGGTTCATGGGGCCAAATCTTTTTCTATGCTTGAAATTCATCAATTTAATAGGCCATGTGACTTCTGCACCCACTGTTTCACTTTCTGCACACTTTCCCTTGATAAATCAAATATGGTCCTTTCATTGAAGACAAGTAACTTTATCAATTTTTTTAAGCTCAGCTAAATTTTTGTGCTGGTGAAACTCTGTCTCTCCTAAAATCTAGATGATCATAGACTTTTCAACAAGAGCTTGCAAATAATTTAGTTTTCCACATACATTCATACTCATTACGCAGCACTAGAGATAAATCTTTTTATATAATGGCTTGCTGATGGTGATTGAGAACTACATACGCTTCACTTCCCGCATCTACCATTTTAGTATATTTGTTTCTTCTCAATGCTACAAGGAAGGACAATCTCATAATATGCCATAGACGGTAAATGCTCAACAAACATTATGGATCTACAGCCTTGAACATTTGCATCAATTTTTTTTAATCCTTTTCAATAGATCCACTTTGTGAATATTCTGCAATCATTGTAGTCCATGAAATCGTATCTCTTTGAGGCATTCTGCAGAATGGTTCATGTGCCTTGTCCATCCTTTAACATTGTGTGATGACTGAGGAATTTAGCCTTGTGTCTTGCCCATTGCATTTGCTTGAAAGTCTCTAAAGCTTTTTCAACAAATCTATTGGTGTAGATCCTACAACCACTATAGTCCATGAGATGACATTTCTTTGAGACAATCTATCAAATAGTTTATGTGCTTTGTCTATGGCACATGTGTGTTGGTGTTTAACTCACATGAGTTATTCCTAACATAACCATAGTTAGCTGGTTTTCTTCACATGTGGAAAGACTAATTCCACTCTATGAGGCGTTAGTAGATGTGTCACCTCATATTCGACACATCACCGCTACATTTGAGGGTGGTTGAACCTTGAGCTATTCTCTTGGTTCCATTTTCGTCACCTTTCCTATTCTCATGGAGGCTTGTTCCTCAAGATTCACCTATTTATACTACTTCAGTTGTAAATCAATTAGGTTCATTTTCAATACATTGTATTTGTGTTTAATCTCTACTCCATTGATCTTGGACTTCTGCTCACACATGGTATCAGAGTAACTGGAATAGCGTCAAATCATTTTCTCATTGATTACATCTCCATTGGCAAATCTCTGCAACTTCTCTTGCACGCTAGGCTCCATCCATCCTTCTATCACTGCATATCGAGGATGTAAAATTTTGTTTCAAAACACATTTCAAACAAGTTTGTTTTTGTAGGTCATAATTGTCATTTGTAGAGCTTGTCGACCCTCACCATAGTGAGGTCGAATCATAGCCACCAAAGAGTCATTAGAGGCGTATTTTTTATGATTTTTGTGCCTCACATAGAGGTCAATTCATATTTGGTGACGCTGCCCCATCCCGTGGCTGAACCTGTGCTTCTCGTGCCTCAACAAAGGAGGCCAAACCCTTTGCTCTAAGCTGCTTGTTCAAAGGCTCTAGGCTGCATCAAATGGTGCCTCACATCGAGGCCTGACTCTCTTTTGAACTAGTTGCCGGCATTGAAGCCACATCATCACCACTCCAAGCGGTATTTTTAGCCCCTATCTATAGTCAACAAAGGAATTTTTGCCACATATCCGCAGTCCACGGCACCACTCAGTCCTCATGCTAGACACACCTCTCCTTGACACATTTTTGGCCCATTTCTACAGATGACAAAGTCATATGGAGGCATTTTCACCTCCTATCTTCAGTCGACCAAGCCCTCTATAAGCGCATATGTGGAAGACAGGCCAAAATTTCTAGGTGGGAAGGCAGATTCGAAAGTACCTTGGAAGGTACATAAAGAGTGACGGACATCAAATTGAATCATAGGTTTTGCAACACTATTCATTGTCTTTTTTGTCACTTTTTTCTTACCTAAGAAACTCAAGGGGTTGACATCAGTGAAGAGACAAAATAGAAATGGGGGGTGCACAAAATTTTCACAAATAAGCCCCTACTCATATGGTTTTTTAGTCCTTGGTCACTCTTTACCATAGGGGGCTTAACTTTTCCCCTATCAAGTTTATTTTCTCCAAATAATTGTTTGCTAAAAAAAATTTTCAATCATATTGAAAAAAAATAGAAAATTGAAAGGTGTGCAAAAATTGTAAAGGCCATAACTTTTCCATATGATCCCATAATTGAGTCATTCAAAAGACAAAAGTACCTAATTTTTTGTCCTCTATCATTCTAGCCTATCAAAGCACTATTATTATAAAGTGCCCATACATGTTAGTTTAGAGTGACAAAAACACTTCTTTAATAAATTGAGCAATCTGGGGAGGAAACTACAAATAATCAAGGGGGAAATCTATGTTTTCATATTGTACACTTCTTAGGCAAGTGTTTTTTGTGAGAGTGTTACCTTTTTCATGTCTCACTTTCACTTTGTCTATCTATCTTTCTTTAAAGTTTTCTGCATCTACTATTTGCATGACTAAAAGGCATCATGGAGTCTACAGTTCCTATTCCTCCACTAACACCTTTCAATTATCATGATTGGAAGATTAAAGTCAGTCTTGTGCTAAAAAATAAAGGCCTATTTAGGATAACTATGGGAACAAAAAAAGAACCTAATGTGGCTAAAAAGAAAGAAATGTTTTTCAACAAATGAGATCAAGCATTTAGCTTTCTGTGTTTAAATCTACCTCCAGAATTATTGTTTCATGTCGAAAACTTAACTACACCTAATGAAGTGTGGGACACTTTAGACAAGCTATTTGGAAAAATTGATGAACTCAGAAGTCATGAATTGGAAAATCATCCCTTAGGTCTTAGTCCTAGAAATTACTCAACTTTAGAAGATTTCTTCACAAATTTTAAATCTTTAAAGTTATTGTTAAAAGATTGTAGAATTGACAAGAAAGAGGATCAATTAATCCTTTCTGTACTTTCTAAATTAGGTCTTGAATTCTCTGTGTTTGTATCAACTTTCTATTCTACTAAAAGTGCTCTTGGAGCATCATGGAAAATGTCCACTCTAGATAAATTCATTTCTAATCTCACATGGGAATAGGAGAAACTAATTTAGATGGGTTCTTTGAATTCTACAAAGCCTCAAGCTCTAATTGCAGGGAATGACAAACCACAAACTTCAAATGGGAAGAAAAATACTAAGAAAGACAAGGTTAGTAAGAAAGAAGATAAAATTGATGATATCAAAAAGGATAAATCTTGTCAACAAAGTAAGCACATTACAGTGAGGATAATATGTGCCTTTTGAAAAAAACCAGGGCATGACGAACATAAATGCATGAGGAGGCAAATTGAAAGTCTCTCAAATATTCTCAAAAAGAATAACATCAAGGGTTACCTGATTCTATCAAGGCATCTACATCAACTCAAGATAATAATAAGGACAAAGAGAAATCAAAAGGCAAAGCTCTAGCTGTTACATCATCTTCATCTTCATCTGAGCCATCATGGATTATTGATTCTGGTGCTACTCATCATATGGGTTCTTCTCGGGTTGTATTCGCATCCTTAGATCCATCTAGAATATCTTTAGTCAACTTAGGTGATGATACCCTAGCATTGGTTAAAGGGAGAGGGTCTGTTGAAATTGACAGAGGGATTTTTCCAAAAGTTCTAAGTGTACCTTCACTAGACAATCTCCTTTCATTATATCAAATAACACAATTAGGGAAGGGTGTGAGAAATCATTTCTCTCCAAATTTAGTTGAGATAAGAGAATTACAAAGTAATAACTTAGTTTCCATAGGGGAAGCCAATCATTAATCCCGATTGTATACCTTCTCAAGTTTTGCTACAGATATTTCTCCAAAGGCACTACTAACTCATTCAGATGAGGTTAGTAAATTATGGCATGAATGGTTTAGCCACCTTAACTACCTCTATCTTGAACAACTATGGAAACAAAAAATGGTTAATGGATTACCAAAAGTCAAGTTTTCTAAAGGACTATGTGAAGGATGTGCACTTGGTAAACATCCTAAAGAAAAATTTGACAAAAGAGAAACTTGGAGAGAAAAACAAGTCTTAGAACTTGTTCATAGTGATGTCTCTGGAGTGTTTCCACATCCTTCTTTTACAAAGGCTAGATATATTCTCACATTTATTGATGATTTCTCATGTTTTACATGGGTCTACTTCCTTAGGCAAAAATCAGAAATGTTTGATTCTTTTCAAGATTTTAAAGATTTGGCCAAAAAATAGTTAGGGAAAGTCATCAAGATTCTTCAGACAGATAATGGCATAGAATATGTTAATAATATTTTTGAACAGTTTTGCACAGCAGAAGGGATAGATTTACAACACATAGTTCCATATACCCCTCAACAAAATGGTGTAGTAGAATGTAAAAATAGGTCTTTAAAGGAGATGGCAAACTATATGATTCATTATAAAGGGTTGACACCATCTTATTGGGCTAAATCTATCAATTGTGCATTTTACATTTAGAATAGAGTTCCTCATAAAGTCTTAAAAGGAATTACCCCCTTTGAAGCTTGGAAAGGATGGAAACCGACAGTTGATCACTTTAGAGTTTTTGGTTCACCTACTATTGCCTACATTCCTAAAGAACATCGCAAGGTAATGGATGCGCAATCCAAACCTTGTATCTTTGTTGGATATCCACAAGGTCTTAAAGGCTATCATCTACTACACCCAACCACACATGAGTTGTTCATCGAGTGAAGTATCAAGTTTCAAGAAACACCCCTTGAAATAGTTCTTGACATTCCTTGACATACTATTGATTCTCCGGATCATGATAATACCTCTGATAGATCAAATCATTTGCAGTACTCTTATAGTTTAGAAAGCAATTCTTCTTCTTCATCTTCCAATTCACATAGTGATGATACAAAGCATTTGTCTTCATCAAGTTCAGGGATTGAATTAGAAGTTAACATATTTTCACCAAACTCACCCACATCAAGATCTTCACAAGTAGATTATTGGGTACAAACTACTGCAAATAACAGAGAGAATCAGACAGACTTTCAAGGTGAATCTCATGCTTTCTTTACTTCAGTATCTGATCCATAGACATTTAAAGAAGCATCAGGCATACCCTAGTGGGATGTTGCCATGAATAAGGAATATGATTCCTTAATCAGAAATCACACTTGGGATTTAACTTCTCTTCCTAAGGGAAGTAAAGTAGTTTGATGTAAATGGATATATTAGACTAAATATGTAGCAGATGGGTTAGTTGACAAGTACAAAGCATGGTTAGTTACAAAAGCTTTTTCTTAAGTTACAAGAATTGACTACACAAAAACCTTTGCACCTGTTGCAAAGATGACTTCAATCAAACTCACACTTGCTATAGCTGCAGGACATGGGTAGTCAGTGCATCAAGTGGATGTAAAGAGTGCCTTTATTCATGGAGACCTTGAGGAGGAAATCTACATGGAATAGCCACCAGGGTTTGTTCACGATTCATCCTTAGTATGTATGCTAAGGAAATCTATCTATGGCCTAAAACAAGCACCCAAGGCTTGGTATGGTAAGATGGATTCCTACCTTCTATCTCCAGGATTCACTCAATGCAATTAAGACCCCAATGTGTATCTTCTGTGACATGATGATTCATTGTTAATACTAGTACTTTATGTTGATGACCTTTTAATCACTGTGAGTACTTCCTCTGCTATTGTGGTAGTAAAATCAGCACTTCAAGAAAGGTTTGACATGACAAACTTAGGGTTATTGCATTACTTTTTTGGTATTGAGATATCTCAATCAGATTCTTGCTCAACCTAAGTATGCTCTTGATTTACTTGAACTTTTTCACATGTCTAATTATAAACCATCTCCAACTCCCTTCTTATCTAGTGTTAAGCTTGAGACATCCTGTCCTACTCCATTAGTTGATGCAACATTGTATAGACAACTAGTAGGCAGCCTCATTTACTTAACACACACCAGGCCTGACATTGCATATGTAGTTGGATTAGTTTCTAGATTTATGCAGGAACCTCATGAGTTGCATTGGAAAGAAGCTAAGAGGATTCTTAGTTACGTTCATGGTACAATTGCATTTGGGATACATTATAGAGTTGGTTCCATAGTTGATTTGGTTGGATTCACAGATTCGGATTGGGCTGGTGATACAGAAAATTGCAAGTCTAATTTTGGGTACAATTTTTCACTTGGTTTAGGTCCTATCAGTTGATCTAGTAAGAAGCAAAATGCTATTGCCATATGTTCTATAGAGGTAGAGTTTCGAGGAGCTGTTAACTTAGCTGCTAAGGCCATATGGCTTCAAGGCATCATTTTTGAATTTGGCATTCCTCTCAGATGACCTACAATTATATATTGTGATAACCAGAGTACAATCCAAATATGCAAGAATTTAGTTCAACATCAATGAACCAAACATATTGAGATTCATATGCATTATATTCATGAGCTCATTCATGATCAGATCATCAACTTAGTATTCTACCAGTCATCAAAACAAGTCACTGACATCTTCACCAAACCCTTTACAGCAAGCAAGTTCATCCATCTATGATCTCTTCTTGGCGTGCAGTTTGCATCAGCATCATCATCATCTAGAGGGGCCATCTAAAGTCCTCTCTTTGTTTTCTCTCTTTAGGAGGAAAGTTTTTTCCCATAGGGTTTTCTTTCTTTCTCCATTTTATGAGAGATGTCTTGTAAATGAGTACCTAAAATGGTGCACAGCCAAGACTCATATTTCATAAACCCACCTAAGTTATTCTTAAGGGGGGTGTTGGTGTATAACTCACATGAGTTATTCCTAACATAACCATAGTTAGGTAGTTTTCCTCACATATAGAAAGACTAATTCCACTCTATGAGTCGTTAGTAGATGTGTCACCTCATATTTGACACATCACCACTATGTTTGAGGGTGGTTGAACCTTGAGCTATTCTCTTGGTTCCATTTTCACCACCTTTCCTATTCTCGTGGAGACTTGTTCCTCAAGCTTCACCTATTTATACCGCTCTAGTTGTAAATCAATTTAGTTTGTTTTCAATAAATTACATTTGTGTTTGATCTCTAATCCATTGATCTTGGACTTTCGCTTACACAGTATGAATTTTGGTCGAGACTGTGGAACATGGCCTTTCATCTCTGCCAAAGTGCTTATAACTTCTACATTTGATAAGAATTAACTTTGCATTATGCTTTCACGGATGCTCACATACTGTTTGAAAGTTTCAAGAGCTGCTTCAACAAAACCATTTTGTGCATACACTGCGATCATTGCATTCTTTGAAACCACTTCTCTCTGAAGCATTTTCTAAATAGTTCACATGCCTTAGTTTTATTAGGAAACCGTCAAGAAATGAATTAGTGACCTATTGGCTACATTTTTTGACAACCAAATGTGGAGACTTGCATCACATTCAATTTGGATTTTGTTACAAAATGAGCATTCATGCCATTTTCTCTCCATTGCCCTTGAGTAATAGAATAACAATATTGTCTCTTAAATGTGGATTTCTAAGTAGACTTGTTACATAACACCTGTATCTTAATGAACCAGGGGAATTGTAGATAGAGGAAAATGATTCTGCATTCGCACTTGATTGGAACCTCCAACAAATATATTGATAGTGTGTATCCCACATGTATATTTTGGAAGTTTTGTATGGGGCATTCTATTGAATAGTTTGTGCTTTTTGAATATGCCTCCATGTTTCTATTTAGGACTTGAAATTTTTACAGTTGTTTTCCCTCGGCACTGAAGTTAGCAGACTTTGGTTCAGAAACCCTAAGAATCCCTGACAAAGAAGGAGTGTGCCTTGCAATAGGAGTTGGGTAGGTGGGGAAAATGAGAACTATCGAACCTTGTTAGGAATTTGGGAGTTCTAAAGACACCTGACTCCCCAACTTCTTCATAATGCTGGGCATCGACCTTTATTTCAAACTTTGAACTTAAAATACATTTGGTTCAATATCCTCACAAACTCCTGACACTTAAAGAGATGGCTATTTATGAATTTCAAGAACTGGTAGGACCCTCCTTGAATAAATTCATTTATTCTAAAATATTAACTTTATAACCAAGCCTTTATCTCACACTTTTCTACCTTTTGAAAAAACAACCTTATAACTTCTATGGAGACTCCCATATGTTTATATTTCTCATCAATTTTAACTTCAAGATGAAGATGGAAAACTCCATAACTTCCTCACAATAGCTTTGTTTTGTGTGAAATTTGGACACAAAGATAATCAGACACGTCAGTGTAGAACACAAAAATCTTTTAATCTCCAACCACATGGATGTTAGATTTTTTCTCTATTTGTGAATCACAAACAAAAAATGTGAAGCTAAAAATCTTGCAAACGATAAAGCATTTTGCATGAAAACTGGTCGGATTGGGAAAAATGAGGTTAGGATTAGGCCCATAAAAGGAATTTTTACCAGTTTGTAAAGATTTTTAGATTTAATTATTTTCATTATTTAGTTGCTTCAAAATGTCATGGGTGTCGGAAGTTTAAAAATTGGCCAAACAAAAATATGAGTAACACCACTAAGGATATACTAGGGCCCTATAGAGCTTAAGGGGTAATCAAATAGCCATGTGTCATCTCAAAAGAGTCTTCTATCTCTACTCCCAATTTTCCACTTGCTTGTCTTTCCCAAAAGCTCTATGCACTTGACCTTATTATTCCAAAACTCTAAACTTAAGAGTGAGGACTCCACCAAAACAAATTTCACCAATTTAGTATTGTCTTAATATTTTTCTATGATAGTTCTCATCTAGATATTATTTTCCACTAACAACCTCCATCCCATCATTTCTAGGATGGTAGTATTCATAGAAGTAATTTTCCTAAGCCCTACCCCCCACCCATAGAGAGGTAGACTTTGTCCAATCCCACCAAGGGAATCATAGGCTTCTCCTCCACATTTGACCATAGAAACCTCTTTACAATTCTCTCAATCTTTTCTACCACTCTATTGGGAAGCTTAAAATGTGACATCAAATACACTAGAAGGTTTTGAAGAGAACTTTTAAGGAGCTACAATTTACCAACCTAAGAAAGAAGACCACTCTTCCATCCCAAGTTAGCTTAGATTGATAAAAGCACAATGGAATTAATTTTTTTAATATGTTTTAATTACTATGATGAATATACAATCATAATAAAACTTTACAACTAAAATTTATTTGAATAAAATTCTTTAATACCAAAGTTTTATTATTGTATGTTTAAATGACTTTATTTAATATCCTTAAAAAAGTTAATTCATATATTTATTTAGATAATTTACATATATAAAGATTAACTAGAAGAACTACTTTTTCCATACTAATTACGATAGAGCAATGAATTCCCAGGAAAACCAATTGCACAAAGACCTTCACAAATGAGAGAAGCAAAGCTATTTTACCAAAGAGGAATGATTGATATGAGATAATTTACATTATTGTACAAAAGTGCCTTATAAAGGCAAGAATACAAGTCGATAAAAGAAATAATCGACAAGAAGTACCAAAACTATATGCACCTAACTATGCACCTAAATAATAATAATATTTGCCTAAGTAAAACTTAAGCATAGTAAATGGTAAAACCATCTACCCCAACACCCCCCCTTAAGTGCAACTTAGGGAGAATTATTATGCAAAATGAATATGCAATATGGGTCCCGGCGACACAACCATATTAGGCACCCATTTACAATGCAAAAAAAAAATCTCTCACAACTGGAGAAAAGGAGAAAAACCTTGTGGGAAAAAAACCCTCCCCAAAAGAGAGAAAGAAAAACAAAAGTGATGAATGGATGGATGGAGGACTTAATCACATTACCCCAAGTACTACATACATCATGTATATATAATCAATGCCCCCCATAAGAGGGAAAGAGAGAGACTATGTAGCCCCCCCATAATGTGTGATCACCTGCAAAAATGATAAGTGCCTAAAGACAGAACATGATCCAATGTTGACAAACAACTTGTCTCCCATTTGGAAGAAACAAAACCATGTACAAATGTATGCATGCTTCCCACTCCAGATAGGAATTGAAAGAAAGAAGCATGAAAATGTATGATGATGTCTCTAAAATCTTCTCATGTGTCACCAAGACCTTGGAAAATGATGCCACGAACCAATCAGGAACATGCCCAATCACAATAGAAGGTGACAAACAAGGTACCACTGGAAACTAATCTTGAACATTATCCAAAGACAAAGATGGAGTGACAATAGTTGTACCACAACTATCATCAAATAGGAGGGATATACCCTCAAATGTGTCTTCCAAGTCATAAATATGAGATTCTATGAACAAGGAACTAATGTCCAACAAATATGAATCTCAATTAGGAAGACAATGAGATACTGGTTGTGATGAATCACTGGATGTGCTCAATTAATCACACCAAAAGATGAATGGTCTTGTTGAATAGGAATGATAGGAGCCTCAATCAATGACTCTGCATAATGAATCACTGAAGGTGAAGGTACATCAACTATCCTTGATGGAGAAGAAGGAGTTTCTGAAAAGCCCTCGTCATCCTAATCTGAAGATTCAAAGTATTCCAAAACTTCAAACTCCTACATAGTAGCACGATCATAGGGTATCTTGTCTAATAGATGAAGAGGCACAAGACAATCTGAAATAGGATCATCTAGGAATAATTAAGTATCAGGATCTCCATGTATTTCCCAAATTTTAGTCCAAAGAATATGAGGACACTCAAAATTATCAATAGCATTCCAAGCACGACATCATCAATATGCATTGCAATAACTCCTAGGACATGATCCGTTTTGCAATTCCATGCAAATTTCTTACTATCAGTACAAGGAAGGGGAACTAGATTATATAAATGTGGCAACAAATGAAGCCATCTAAGATATTTTAGGATACCATCTCTTCATTGTTTATAATTTCCCCTTTTCAACATAATCACAACAGGATGAAATGAAAACCCCATAATGGACTATGACTAATCTCCAAAATTACAAAGGCATCAACCTTCAACAACAAAATTAGAAACTCCCAAATACTACAAATGAAGCCATAAAATTAGCAAAATTAGGCAGATTTACCTATACCACTGCGAGCTTGGCGAAGTCATCTTTTCGATGATATGTAGAATGCTAAAAACGGACTCCGGATGCCCAAGATATGCTCAGTGGAAGAAAAGTCACCTACAGGGGCTCAATGTAACAATGAGGGAGCTAGATTAAGCTCTAGGTCACCCATGTGATTACCTACTACAAGTGAGAAAAAGAAATGAAACAACGATGTTGCAAAATATGATGGCAATTGTGTCAATCAATCACTAATCTAAGCGAGTTTTGCACAAGGCACAAATCCACAAGCCTCGCAACTACTTCACAAGCACTTCATATGAAAAAAGCATGTGTTAACGAATATAAAGTGGTAATAGCTCCTCTACGGCAGTAATGTGGGATATATGATCCCAAATTAATGCCCAAATCACAATGTACAAGCCCACCTCCACACCAGTGCCAAAATTGATTTGAAACCCTAGATAAATATTTGATTCAAACTTTAGAGAACTATTAAAGTCTAATAAAAAAACTCCTTTTGGAAAGATTTTTCTCAGTGATCAGAAAGATGACTAATGCCCAATACATCAACTATCCTAGGATAAAATGCATGGTCTGTGATCCCACACCTTCCTCCTCATAGCTTCAGCTTTTAGATAATCAATCACTTGAAGCAGATATTGTGGCCGTACAGGATAGTGTATAGGTACGCCAAGCTCACTAGAATGAATCTATTCCTTTCACCTTTGAAAAAAAAGGCTGATGGTTAATGTTGCATGCCTGAGTACAACCTGATCACTCCACACAAAAAATTTCAATGCAGTGCAAGAATGGTGTGAGGCAGCTATGGGAGCTCATGGTTGAAAAAAAGAAACTCCAAAGCACTGGATTCTTCTCGCAATAGCTCAAAGGCCACGGATTTGATTGAGGCTCCACGCCATAGCATAGAGGTCGCCCTCTTTCATAGAGGCTGATACCTCATATTGAGCCTCCCATGCATATCACCAAGCCCATAGCCTCACTATCTATGAAAGGGAGGTTGACGCTCCTCTCACGCCTCCTCACAGTAAAACCAAATCGTGACCTCTCCAAGTAGTTTCAATGCTTGCCTCTTTTGGAAGAATCGTGCCCTCCACTTTCTCACGTGGCTAGGAAATTGATAAATATGAATATTCTTCTGAATGTATTCAAAAAATAATGATCTCATAGATCTCCAGCCACAACTCTCTGACAAAAACTCTGAGGGAAGATATTGCAAACTGGGAGGCTCTAATACCATGATAGAGCAATGAATTCCAAAGAAAATCAATTGCATAGAGACCTTCACAAATGACAGAAGCAAATCTATTTGATCGAAGAGGAATGCTTGATATGAGATAATTTACATTATTGTACAAAGGTGCCTTATAAAGGCAAGAATGCAAGTCGGTAAAAGAAATAACCGACAACTACCAAAACTATATGCACCTAACTATGCACCTAAATAATAATAATTTTTTCCTAAGTAAAACTTAAGCATAGTAAATGGTAAAACCATTTACCCCAACAAATTATAATATAAGTAAATATTTCAATAAAATGTGGATTTTGTATCTAATAATTTAGATAAGATTTGAATTTTATAAACACATTTAATAAGTAAGGACTCTGTGCTTCTTATTTTAGTGTTATTGTTTCTTAAACATATAAATTGTTATTCTTTCATAGCGCACATTCATTTCATAGTAAGCTATTATATATTTCATTATTGAATTAAAACTATCTTATAACATCTGGGTAAGTGCAAGATCATGATGGGTCAAATAGTGGCAATGTCAAAAAAATCTTGCTATATGAAACAACGTTAACATTTAGACATATTTAGATTTGGATGAAAAAAGTGTTAATATTTATAGGTCAAATATAGATTCCCTCCAAAAATTCCTTGGGGTTGCCTTAGATTTAGGCATATGAGAGTCCTAAAACTTGCCAAAGAAATTTGCAAAACCATTTGCTTAGTGTTATCCTGAAATTTTCCATGACTTCATCCTTGAAGATGACATACTCTTTTGTAACCAAATTTAATAACAAAAAATGGTTTGCAGAGGAAATTATCAAGATTCTAAAAATATTATATATGCCTTATTATAATTTTACTAGGTAATCACTATTTTTCTATATACACTATGTCTGATTTTCTAATTGATATACATATGGAAAAGCAATCATAACTTTCAAATTATTTATCCTTTTCTAAATCCAAAGTATGTGTCACATTCTAATCTTTATTATTTATAGGTTTAAAAGAAAAGTTTTGAATTTCATATATTTTTTACTAGGTTAGGTTGCTTGGAAAATTATTTTTTAATATTTTTAAAAAGTAATAGTAAAAAATTCATAAATAATTATTTATTTATTAAAAAAGTCAAAAGAACATGTGTCACATTTGTTCATGTGTCCTTTACTTAAATCTAAATTTTGGGAGAAAAATATTTTCATTTGCTCATACTTAAGTTGGCCAAAATGACACCTACATTTTTCTGAAAATTTTAAAAGTGGTTCAATGAAATACAAAATTAATTTTAAAATTTTCAAAAAAGGTAGTAGCCCATAAACTACATTCAATTTCCTAAAACTTTAATTACTACCTTATTTTCATATTATGTAGGTAACTCATTTAATTTTTGACATGAAGTTACTTAAGTCTATTTTTAGTATTTTCACTGCAACTTAGGGGTATTGTCTGGCTCATCATGATCCCACAATCACCTATTTAATTGTTATAAATTATGTTATATTATTTCCAATACAATTAATAAAATAGAGTAGGATTTCCACCTTTCATTTTAGAGGCATTATTTTGCTAATGTACAAATAGAATAGAAAAATACTCATGGAAAAAATCAAGGTGATTCTTAAACTTTAATGTTAAATGTTTTATTTAGAACCACAAAAATAAAAGTCTCCTACTCATAAACAAGACTTTGGTTTATATGTGAGGCTTACCAAAGCTCTACAACTATTATTATTGAGAAAAAAGAGTAAGTGGGATTATCTTGGACCAATATCTGTTATGATGCATGGTTGATAGATGGGAGGACGAAATAAGTGCCAGATGAAGTAGATGAACTTGTGTTTGCAGCTATTGACATTGTTGTAGATTTATGTGATGGAACATTTGTTTGTGCAACACTAAGATAAGCAGGCTTTGTGGGATCTAGTAAGTTGGTCACAGAAGTGTTTGAAAGCATTGCATATACATTGGTCATTGGTGGATGAAGTGATGCATCTGCCTGTGTACATAAAACGCCCACGCAAATGCATCTTGAAACTTGCTCACTAGAGTAACTTTCTTTTATTTCTCTATCAATCACATCCACAATGTGTCCTCCCTTGTAAGATCTCCATACCTATATAAGAATGATACATACTCATCTTCATACGATATAGCTATCTTTTAACATCATTCAATTCAATAGTTAAAGGTAAATTTTGATCAAAAGAAATAGAATAATTATTTATTATTTTTTAATGTGGATGATTGTATAAAATTCGTATTAACTATTCAATCACTAAAGTGAATAATATTTAAGCAGAATGAATAACTAACTTTAGAAAACAAACTATATTAACATATCTTTTTTTTATCTTACCCATTCTATCAAGCTTTAAAATTTAGGAGACAATCTATTATGAGTGTTCTTGTTGGCAAGCAAAACGGTTGTCTAGAAGATTTCTACAGAAATATGAACAGCACAAAGAACAAGACAGAACAGGGGAGGGGGCAGAACACTGTCCAGAAAATAAACAGTTGCTACAGCAAACAAGATAGCATAAAACAAAACACACACAGAGAGATAAGAGAGATGACAGCAATATATTTTTATATATTTTCTTTCTTCTATGAATACATACAAACTTCATACAAATTACAATCCAGAGCTGCTGCTCTGTTCTTTTGTTCTACCCCAATCACTGGAGCTGTAAACTTTTTCTCTGAAGCTGCCTATGCAAACTTCGTAGCTGTTTGTGATGTTCTTCTTCTGCTGTTCTCTACTAGAACATTCTCATTCTCATTCCTTCTACTGCTACAGGCTAACTCATACTCACTACTCTGTGTCTATCTATCTACCGACTACTATCTTTTCCCTCCTTTTGTCTCTTGTCTCATACCCAGAAAAATGGGCGCTCAACACTTTTCAAATTCAAACTCACCTACTGAATTAATTGCTAGGCAGGCCAACAGTGCTGGAGGGAGATTTGGAAATCTTTAAATTCTGACGCGGGGGGTAGGTGTATTAAATTCTCTGATGGAAGATTAATTCTTCCAACACTCCCCCTTAATCTAAAGTCAGATGTCATTTTACCATTTTCTTTTTGGAACTGATCTCCAGAGCTACGCCTTTGCCTCTCGAGAGTAGATCTCCGGAGCTGTCTCTACCACTTTGCATCGTCTCCAGAGCTGCCCTGTGTATCTCTGAAGTTCCCTGTTTGCATCTCTGGAGCTGACTTCCTGTTTCAATGTCTTCAGAGCATCTCCGGAGCTAATTTTCTGCAACTCCAGAGTTCCTTTTCTACATCTTCAGAGCTGCACATACATTCCAGAGTTGAATCTCTGGAGCTCTCCTACTGTCTTTTTAGATCTGAACATCTGGAGCTATCTTCTTTATAGGACTACACACCTCCGTAGCTGTCCTCTTTCTAGGGCTGCACACCTCCAGAGCTGTCCACAGTGCCTAGCCTATCTCTTAGGCGTTCAAAGGAATCTTTCGGCAATGCCTTTGTAAAAATGTCTGCGAGCTACTACTCAGATTTGTAATATTGCAACTCAATCTCTCCTTGTTCTACCAACTCCCTTATAAAGTGGTAATAGATCTCAATGTGCTTGCTTCGTCTATGGAAAACTAGATTCTTTGTTAGGGCTATTGATGAAACATTGTCACAAAGAATGGTTGTACCATCTTCTTACTACTCATTCAAGTCTGCAAGGATCCTCCTCAACCAAATAGCCTGACACGCTGCTGCATTTTCTGTAATATACTTAGCTTCTGCTATAGAGAGAGAGATAATGGGCTGCTTCTTAGATGCCCATGATATCATGCCTGAACCCATGTGAAATACATAGCTGGATGTGCTCTTCCGGTCATCTACATTTCCTGCCCAATCACTATCCATGAAACCAACCAACTTAAACTCATCAGATGCATCATACAAGATGCGATAACTTGTTGTGCCATTTACATACCTCAAGATCCTCTTTCCTGCTTGCCAATGTGAGTCCTTAGGCTTCTCCATGAACCTAGAAATCAGGCTTACAGCATACATCAAATCAGGGCTAGTTGCTGTCAAGTACATGAGGCTTCCAACCATGCTCTTGTAGAGGGTTGGGTTTACTTCCCTGCTGCTGTCCTCTTTACTCAACTTCAGACCTGCGGCTGTTGGTGTAGGGGCGGGTTTACTATTCTCCATTTTAAACCTCTTCAAAATTTGTTTGGCATAGTTAGTTTGCAAAATAAATATGCCATGCTCTGTTTGCTTGACCTCAATGCCAAGGAAATACTTCAGCAGACCTAGGTCTGTCATCTCAAACTCATTCTTCATTGCCTCTTTAAAATCAGCAATAAAAAGATCACTATTGCTAGTAAAAATCAGATCATCTACATACAAAACAGCAATCAAAATTTTGCCTTCAGCTACTTTGATGTAGAGAGTGGGCTCATTGCTGTTTTTGCTAAAGCCATTACTCAACAAATATGAGTCAATCCTATTGTACCATGCCCTAGGTGCTTTTTTTAGCCCGTAGAGGGCTTTCCAGAGCCTATATACCTTATCCTCATGCCCTGGGACTTCCTAGCTAGGTGGCTGCTCCACATACACTTCCTCTTTCAGCACTCCATTCAAGAAGGCTGACTTTACATCCATCTGAAACACCTTCCACTTGTGTTGGGCTGCTATTGCAATGACTGCCTGAACTGTTTCCAGCCTTGCAACTGGTGCATAGGTCTCATCATAGTCTCTTCCAGGCTGTTGTTCGTACCCTTTGACAACTAGCCTTGTCTTATGTCTTTCAATCTTTCCTTCAGCAGTAGACTTGGTCTTATAGACCCACTTAACTCCAATCACTTGTTTACCCTTGGGTAAATTAGTTAGCTGCCATATGTCATTCTTCTCAATGGCATCTAATTCTTCATCCATGGCCTTACACCATTTCTCTTCTTTCACACCTTCTTCAAAGTGGATTGGATCACTAGAAGAAAATAATGCAAAAACCAAATTTTTATCATCATTATTAGCATACCTTGTGATGTCATAAATCTCTTTCACACTCCTTGTCCTCCATGGAATCATTGATGTGAGTGTGGGGTCTGAATTACCTCCGTAGTTGCTACTGTTGTGACCTCCGGAGCTGCTGCTGTGACCTCCAGAGATGCTGCTGTGATGACAACCTCCAGAGCTGCTGTTCTCCGGAGTTGCAGACCTTCGGAGCTACAATGCTGCTGTCCACCTCTGAAGTTGCTTTACTGAACACCTCTGGAGCTGCTGCTAATCTCCAATGCTCTACGGTAATTTCTTCCTGAGCTACTACTCTCCGTAGCTCCTCTAGAGTTGTTGTCCTCTAGAGCTTCTTCATCTTCAAGGGGCATTGTGACTGAAATGCCCGTGGTACTGTCCACCATTCCATCCCATGCTTCATTCTCTATGAACTCAACATCCCTGCTAATCACAAGTTTTTTGGTGATGGGATTATACAATCTGTAGGCTTGCGATTCTTCACTATAGCCTATGAAGATGCATTTCTCACCCTTATCATCAAATTTTTGCCTCTTCTCTTTAGGCACGAATGCATATGCCACACACTCGAAGATTCTTAGGTGCTCAACATTCCACTTGCTATTTGTCCACACCTCTTGTGGAATCTTATCACGGACAGCCTTTGTAGGACACCTATTCAATAGGTAGACCGATAATGCTGCAGCTTAATCCCAATAATCATTTGACAGTCCCTTTGCCTTCAGCATGCTTGCTGCCATCTCTGTGATGGTTCTATTTTTCCTTTCAGCAACTCCATTTTGCTATGGAGTATACCTTGTTGTGAATTGTTTGTGAATGCCTTCATACTTGCAGAAATTTAGAAATTGTTTGGAGATATACTCTCCCCCTCTATCTATTCTAAGCGCCTTGATATAGCGGCCACTCTGCTTTTCAGCCAATGTCTTAAACTCCTTGAATTTTTCAAAGGCCTCTGATTTGTTCTTCAACAAATAAATCTATGTTTTTCTACTGTAATCATCTATGAAGGTCATGAAATATACATTCCCACCTAATGTGGGGGTCTTCATAGGGCCACATAATCTGAATGCACTAACTCCAAAGGTGATTTAGCCCTTCTAGAATGCCCTGATTGAAAGGGCTGCCTGTGCTGCTTTCCTAAAATGCAGGCTTCACATTTTCCATCGGGCTCTACAATGTTTGGTATCCCTCTAACTATGCCTTTCCTAGACAATAAACTTAAACCATAAAATCTTAAGTGCCCATACCTTAAATGCCACAATTTGGATGGGTCTTTGATGACTATCCTAAAGGCAGTTTGTTGTTCCACTACTGTGAGCACTAGAGATAGTGCTGGAGTTAGTGCCGGAGATGGTGCCGGAGTTAGCTGCAGAGGAAACATTTTGTTTCTCATCATCTGCACTACTGTAATGACATTCTTACTGCCTCCTTTATCAAATATTGTGCACTCTCCATTTTTCATCAGGATTCTATAACCATTTTAGACCATTTGTCCAATGCTCAATAGGTTATGTTTATGCCTGGGGCATAATATACATCCTGGATCTACATTTTCTCACCTTTCTTGCTAAGGACTGAGATGTTGCCTCTTCCTATGATAGGAACCTTTTGACTATTCCCCATCATGATTTCAGACTTGACATTTTGTCAATGGAGGCAAACAAGTTTTCATTACCACTCATGTGGTTACTACACCTGCTGTCCAAATACTAGACTTCAGGGCTGCTCTTCTCAGCAAGGTTGCACAAAATAAGTACCTTAGACTAATTTTTATTTTTAGCCTTATACTCTCTTGCTACATCAGCATTTTGGCCTCCATGGTCATGCTATTTCTTTCTACACTCACTAGCATAATGGCCAAACTTATGATAGTAATAGCATTGCACATTGCTTTTGTCATACCTCTGATTGGAACTGCTGTTCTTCTTCCTTTCTTGATAGCTTGGCTGTGAGGTGCTCACCTCTTTTGGGCTATTTGAAACTCCTCTTCTGGAGTTGCTTCTTCCTCTACCTCTTTGACCTCTAGCTCTGTTGTTTCTTCCTCTTCCCTGACCTCTTGCATTGGTCTGAGCCTTGAAGGCTTGCTCAAGGGAAGGAGCGGATCTACTCAATCGCTACTCATGGCTTTGTAGAGAGCCCATCAACTCATCCACTGTTATCTTGGACAGGTCCTTTGTCTCTTCAATGTTAATCACTATAGGGTCAAATCTAGAAGGTAGGCACCTTAGAATTTTTTCAACAATCCTTTGTTCATCCATGGTTTCTCCATTTATCCTCAGCTGGTTCAACAAGATAGAAACCGTAATGTGAAAGTCTGAAATAGACCCACTCTCCTTCATCTTAAGCATCTCAAAATCTCTTCTAAACAACTGGAGCTTGACTGACCTCAACTTGTCAGTTCCCTTATAGCTGTTCTACAATATATCCCAAGCCTGTTTAGAGTAGTTTACTACTGTAATGCGGGGGAAAATAGCCTCTGTCAAGGCTACCTCAACTAGACTGAGGGCTTTTGCATCCTTCATTATTATCTCCTTCAACTGGTTTCTTTAAGCATTAGAAAGGGCTACATAGGCTACTAGGTCTGTGATGTCTATGAACCCATTAGTGACCAAATCCCATAGGTCACTTGCACCAGAATGGTCTTCATCTTCTTAGACCAAATGTCATAGTTCTACCCATCAAATGTCGATGGCTGTTGCCATCCTTTGCTATCTCCACCTGCCATGAATGCCTAGACAAACTAGGGCTTATTAAAATACCCACAAAAAACTACTGACTACCCAGAAAAACTGGGCTCGGATACCACTTGTTGGCAGGCAAAATGGTTGTCCAAAAGATTTCTATAGAAATATGAACAGCACAAAGAACAAGATAGAGTAGGGGAGGGGGCAGAAGGTTGTCCAGAAAATAAACAGTTGCTACAGCAAACAGGATAGCATAAAACAAAACACACATAGAGAGACAAGAGAGATGACAGCAATATATTATTATATATTTTCCTTATTCTATGAATACATACAAACTTCATACAAATTACAATCTAGAGCTGCTGCTATGTTCTTTTATTCTGCCCCAATCACTGGAGCTGTAAACTTTTTCTCCGAAGCTACCTGTGCAAACTCCGTAGCTGTCTGTGATGTTCTTCTCCTGCTGTTCTCTACTAGGACATTCTCATTCTCATTCCTTCTATTGCTGCAGGCTAACTCATACTCACTACTCTATGTCTATCTGTCTACCGACTACTATCTTTTCCCTCCTTTTGTCTCTTGTCTCATACCCAGAAAAATGGGCGCTTAATACTTTTCAAATTCAAACTCACCTACCGAATTTATTGTTGGGCAGGCCAATGGTGCTGGAGGGAGATTTGGAAATCTCCAAATTCTGACGCAGGAGGTAGGTGCATTAAATTATCTGACAGATGATTAATTCTTCCAACAATTTTTTCTTCCACATATAATTTCTAAAATGACAATGCCAAAGCTATACACATCTGCTTGAGCCGACAGTTGACCAAGCATAGCATATTCTAATGAGATATAACCGCTGCATAACCATTAGAAATTTGTATTTAATTAGATAGGGGAAAAAGAATACCAAGGGTGAAAATATCAAAGCCTTAAATTATAATTATTATTTCTTTCTTCTAACAAATGTTTAAAATTGTTTCTATGTTTATAATTATGATATGAAAAAAAACTAAAGTCATCTTGAGATAAACTATAAAATAAATAAAAATAAAAAAATATTAAAAATGCAAAACTAGCGGTTAGCTATTCATCCAACAAGCCATTGCATCTTTCCAGTTTTCAAAAAAATTAAAAACTTGTGTGATTTACAGTTAAATCTGTGTGATGTAATGGTTAGAGTCTTACTAGGTTCCTGCAACCCTTGTCTCAACATGACTTTCATCTTGACGAATCAGCCTTGCTAAGCCAAAATCTGATATCTTTGCTTCCATTTTCTCATCAAGCAAAATATTGCTTGCTTTGATATCCCGATGAATGATGCACAAATGAGAATATGCATGCAGGTATAGAAGTCCACGGGCTACTCCACGTATGATGTTCAAACGCTTCGGCCAGTCAAGCTCTTTGCTTCTCTCGGGATCTACAGCCATACATCTAAATTATTAGTTTATGACTTTCACTGACTTAGCCCAGAGAAGAAGAAACATTGAACCACTTTCACTTTTATATTAGATGGAATAAACTTACCAAATAGTATCTTGTCAAGGCTCTTGTTAGCCAAGAACTCGTAAACAAGCGACCATTCTAATTTCTCTGCGCAACACCCAAGTAGCTTCACAAGATTCTGGTGCTGAATTTTGGCCACCAGATTAACCTCCTTGAGAAACTCCTTTTTCCCTTGCAAAGATTGTAAAGAAAGCTTCTTTACTACTATTCGTTGTCCATCTAGCATTGTCTCCTGACATATGATAAAACACATAGAACTTAAGTTTATATCGCAATAAATATATATATATATATAGAGAGAGAGAGAGAGAGAGAGAAAGAGAGAGAGAGCTAAATTGAGTAAAATACTGCTTCTAGCAGACTGGATAATCTTTAGTGAATTTTACTGGATAACATATCCAGGTAAATATTTGAACAGTCAAGGTTATGTTACCTTGTATATAGAGCCAAATCCTCCCTCTCCAAGCTTGTTATCATCATGGAAATTTCCAGTTGCATCCTTGATATTTTCCAAGTTAAAGATCATTACATGTCCCTGGTCGATCGCTGAGTCTACCTCCATATCTAGATTCTCTGGATAAGTCACCCAGGGAAAAAAAAAATTACAATTTTGTATCTAACTTTTAATGAGTTAGATTTTTTTCTGAGCACAATTTGAGGACAGTGAAGACAAAAAATTCTCGATTCTATTCTAAAACCCTTACTGGAGAGGAATTTTATTGATAAAAATATACAAGGACAAATTCAATAAAATTTCAACTCAAAAATACCTTTCCTTAAGAATGCTGGCTTCCAGAATACCGCAGACTTGAATTTTCTTCGGATTACAAACAGGCATAACAATAACATCAGAAACAAGGCGCCGTGAATACCCAAAATTATACCTATTTTGTTTGAAAACTTTTCTGCATAGTAGATTAATTTGAGTGCTTAGTCATGTAAAATCCAAGGTATGTTAACTTCATAAAACAAAATAATCCCTATACTGGTTAGTTAAAGGACATTAAGGAACAATTAAAATTAACTAGTAACAGCATCTATAACAGTCATCGTGGAGATGAGAGCACTCATTTTTTCTGTGTAAATATATAACCAAAAAATTAAAAATTAAAAATTAAATAAGAAAAGTTAAAAAGAAATTGGAAATGTTGAAAGGAAAAAAGTGGAGAAAATCAATACAACTATGGAAACAAAAAAAAAATTGGAAAAAAGGTGATAAAATCATAAAAACCATGAAAAACAAAAAAAAATAAGAAAATATAAATATAAACCAAAAAAGAAATTGAAAATGGTTGAAGGTAAAGAAGGTGAGAAAATCACAAAACCTATGGAAAACACAACGAAGATATCCCTAAAATCTATCGGTATAACCTATGGTTGCTTTGGGTTTCTTTGTCATGGTTCATTGAATATTGTCATCACATTCCTCTTACATGGAATTCATGAGCATACCAGGATAACTAAAATCATCTTAAAAGGAAATTAATATGCACATTACTCTGTTTTAGAGGTGATGATGGTCGTTGCTGAATGGCTGGCGGAGAAAGCTGTGGCGGTGGAGAGGCAGAATTAAAGAAGGTGTATATTTCGTCACGAGCAACGCAACTTTCAGAGGTGGCCTCACCTCCAAGATGAGTTCCATTGCCCGTCGCATTTAACACCTCATCAATTACATTTGCCAAGCATGTTTTGCAGTCGTCAACAGAAGTTAGATCGCTCCAACACTGAACCAGACTGTATATCGGATAAAATGTGGAGGTAGTTGTTGATCCAGAAGAATAGCGACGAGGGGATCGAAGGCCTTCATTTGACAGCTTTGTGAAGAGCGCCCTTACTGCCGTACTGAACACATCAGGCTCAACTTTGACCTTTCCTCCATTGTAAGCAATCTGTGTCTTGGTATCAAGCATTCTCGTAGCGTATGAAGGAATAATTCTCGTAGCGTATGAAGCACTTGGGCAGCCAAGCTCTACCGCCTATAGCATTTCCACATTCCTGGCGAACACTGGTTTTTGCTTCTTTCGAACCGTTGAAGCATTCCTCCACTGTTGCGTCTCCCCAGCATTCGAGGAGACCATAAACTCTGTCAGGAGTTCGCCCGGAGACAGAGATGTTGAAACCATTTGATGATGCTGTATTGCTTACAAGATTGTTAAGAACTATGTTCAAATTACTTTCCAATTTAGCGCTTGTATAGTTATTACTGCTGCATATATACAGAGGAATATCATTAAACGTTAGCGCTGCATTGGGAGCAATGGATAATAAGAGCGCAACACAGAACAATTGTGGATATTTTGCATTGTAGGCGATCTGCACGTTGTCTGCCCCTTCAGAATTCTTTCAAAACCAGGCTTGGTAGAGTAGGGCTTTATTATTATTACTTGTGAATCATAGCTTAGGCACTGTTTAACAGGAATTTTCGGAGGAAAACAAGCTTATATTTAAATCTAAGCCCGTGTTAGTTAGAGAAGTAGCAAACAAAACTGGAACATTGATGGCCAAGCCGGCATCATTGAGTAGAGATGTAGTTCAATGACATACGCCTCTTTGACCTAGGCAAAATAGCTATTAGTGTGGAAGACCATACGAGTTGTAAATTTGTGGCGGAAGGTCAAAGCTGATAAGGAACTTCGAAGTTTGTGAAAGTCTTAATTTGCCGATAACATGGGCAAGTTCCTGAGTTCATAAAATCTTTATTCTGCCGATAACAAAGAACTATTCACAAGTTCGTGGAAAGCTATTGTTGCCGATGAGTCATTCAAAGGCTTGGTTCGTGACTAACTTCATCGACAAGTTCTGGAAAGGAACTATTTGCTGATAGGCACTTATATCGAGAGTTTGAAAAATACGACTTTTGCCGATAACATGAGAATTTTGAAAAACTATCTTGAGCCAGTCTGTATATATTATCTCTTCAAAACACTATGGCGACGGGGATATACTATGCAGAGGTTTTGATGGCAACATTTCTGTTTTGTAACTATTAAAACCACTTGATAGTTCCTTCCGTTGCATAACGACTCGTGGCGGTTGAATTACATTCTTGTGATCGAAGTTGGGGACGGAGGAATTGATTTGAGTATTGATTGTGAGTTGGGTAGTTGTGCACTCGTAGATTGTAGTAACTTATCCTGGTTCGGTCTCTTGATCGAGAAGTTTTTGTGAACAAAGCATGCTGTAACCTGAGACTGGCTAATGAAATCTTGTACTGCTGCAATCAATTGACATTTTAATAAACATAATCATTTGTAGTGGCATGATTGTTTGGTTGTTGCTAATTGTAGAATTAAAGTGTAGAAGAAAATAGATTTTGAGAACATGCACAAATGTGAATTGATGTTTCCAAATTGCCTTTGGAAAATTATTTTAACTAGCCTTCTCCACCCAACCTACTACTAATAGCTAATTTTCTAAGTTCTAACTAATTAGATTCTAACAAACTTAATTGTAACCATTTACAATGAAAATGACAATTGTTTATATACATCTCTGCATGTTAAAAAACACAAGTTTCAATCAATTTTGCATGCATGGTCAGTGAACAAAGACTTTCTTAGGTGCAAATCAAATTTCTTAAGTAATATAATCAAGAATCCCTTTGGCAATGTGACAACATTCAATTGTATAGACTTGGTTCATTGAGATTGTCCCTCCAATTTGTTACACAACAAATTCCCTTAAAAAATATTATTCTTAACTTAGACATCACATTCTCCTTGAATTGTTTGTATTTCTAGAATAGGAGAAGACCAAATCCACATATGCAATCATAGAGGCTTTGTTGCACCAAGTTCTCATTGGTGCAAATTAGACGCAAGTAGGGAACCCCTACTCCAATTAGTCATCACTACTTAGGGATCCTCGACCAAGAAGGTTTAAGCGATCTTCATTAAATTCATTATCTCTTGCAATCAACTACCAATCTCCAAGTTGAAGTTGCAATAGGTTTCCATCAAGGTATTAAAATTTTCTTCTAAATAGTGGCTACAAAATATCTTCACCAATTAAACATAAATGATCTATTTAATTCATGGGGAACTTGATTTTAAATCAAATCCATGAACACAAAAGTCATTAAATACAAATAAACATTGGGAAAAGATTAAATTATTAGTGTATATCTTACCAAAAGAATAAAATGTTCAATAATGCTTAAGTGGACAAAAGAAGACAATAATTTAAATTAAACAAGAGAAAATAAATCTTTTTAATTTTTTTTTTAAATCATTTCCACATGGTCAAGAGTTCTAATTCATGTTTTTAGTTCTTCATTGTAAAGACCATGGACACACAAGCTTCACATAGTTCATTAAGATCCTTGTTCATGGTCAAATTAAAAGTTCTTAACTAGGTTTTCTAGACATCCAATGTACTATTGTAGGATAATTAGGCTTGAAAAGAGGCTACAAAGGCTTTGTTTCTCTATGGAGGGTTATTAATATTAATTGTACATCATAGGTTACATGTAGGCCTTGGAAGAAGACACCACAACTCAAAAAACTTACATGGAGAGCTTATGGTTATCACATGTGGGAGGGGGGTCCAAGAACTATTTGATGAAATTATGTTAAACAACCCTCAAAGCCTCCCACACCAATTCTAGCTTGACTCCTAATATGAGGCCATTGGGAAGAACTAGGGCATTTTTTATGGTTGTTATTGCTACCTAGGAAGTCTCATATCTAACTTATGCTTGCATTTTAATGGATTTCAACATTGTTGTGCCTTATACACATGCCCCATTTTGTTCTAACAAAATAAAGACCCCCCTTCTTTTTAATTGAATTCCCTATTGCCTTTGTTCATTTTGGGTCAAGGTCTTTATGTTTGACCATTTTGGTTTTTGATTTTATTTTAAGTTTCTTGTTTTTATCGAAGTTTTAGATTTTTTGTGTTGGCATGTGGGTAGGATTTCCACTCACATCTTAATAATGTCACTAAGACCATTTATTTCATCAAAGAGCTTGAATCTAATTCCTAGCTTCCTTTCCTTGACATCCTTCTTATGAATAAGTCTGATGGATCCCTGGCTCATTGAGTTTTTCACAAAGCCACCCATAGGATATTTACCTTCACTAGATATTTCCCATCACCACCCTTCCTAGAAAATAGGCATCCTTAAAACTATCACTTCTAGAGCTTCATGTGTTTGCAATAAGGATCACTTGGACCTTGAGCTCACTCACCCTTTTATAGTTTTTAAGCTCAATGGGTTCAATAGTAAGTGTTACATCAGAAAACGTCCCCTTGGGGGATTTTCCCTCTTAAGGTTTAGCTCTAGGGTCCTTTAGGATGTATTTAGGACATATTGCATGTTAATTTGACATCTCGATGAGAAAACCCTGAAGTTTCATGGCAAATGGGACCTAGGGGTACACTTGACATAAATCCTACCTGAAATAGGGGGGAAGACTTGGGCACCCATGCCCTAGTCCTACCCTATTTTAGGTTAGGACCAATTTCAAAGTGTCAGTTTATGACCGTTGTTTAGGTCCTATGCCGACACGGTAAGTTTGAATTACGAAATTCTTAGCGAGAATGTTTGTAGTGGCATAAAAAAGCATGATTAGTGATTTATTTGTAAACTAGATGGAATTTTTGATTCAAGAGCTTTTGTGAAAGTGATTCAAGGCATTCATTGTGTGTTGCAGAGAAAAATTTGTGTTGTTCTTGTGTTTGTATTTGCAGACTTGATAGCCATCTCCTCATGGCATGAAGAGCTTCTTCCTTCCATGAGAGCTTCACTACAAGGTGATATCAATTGTGTTTTCTATCATTTATCATTTGGATTTTACCTCTATCCCACATGGATATGCACTCTTTATCTGACAATGATGTTTGGAAGACTTGAATGTTTCTCTGGGGCTTGACTGAGGCAAGCCTCTAAACATCACAACCCCTAACCCATTTTTTCATGATTGCAGGTTATGGGTTGTGGAAGTAGAAAAGATGGAGTTGTAGGAGAGTAGTATAGACTGTCAGAATTGTAGAAGAGAGGAGAAAATAGGGACTTAGATTAAGACACCCACTCATTAGTCCTCTGGATCCCACAATAGAAAAATGTCTAGGACAATAGGAACAAATTACAGACAGAGTTTCTAGATCTCGACAAAAACTATGGCACTGGACTAGGGCACATGCTCATTAGTCTTCAACCTTTCCTCTTTCCAAACTTTGAAATCTGGTATGTATTTGATTGGTTTTTGATATCTCTGTGTGCAATCATTTTCTATAATTTGTTTGTTTATTCATGAATTTGCATAATTAGGGTTCTGAGCATAATTGGGCTTAATCAAACATCTAAATCATAAAATTCCAATCTTCCCTTATGTTCCAAGTAACAAGAAGCCTATACTTGATTTCCTACTTGGCTGAATGTCCTTAAATGTTTAGTGGTGAAAGGAGGATCAACATAAAACATTAAAAACAAACCCTCTTCAAATTTTACCCTAAACATTTTGGTGAACCCGTGTTTTTAATGAATTTTTCACCTTGATGAGTGTCATGCTTCAGATTTACGTTTATTCATTTCAGTGTTCATCTTATTGCATTTTAAAAATTGCAAAAAAAGTGAAAATTTTGAAACAAATTGGTATTTTTAGCTTGCATTTTCAAATAATTTGAATTAATTGGCATTTAATTTAAATAAATTTATATCATTATCATTATTTGTGATTTAATTTATAGAATTTTTTTCATTCATCATTCATTTAGATTGCATTTTCATGCTTAAATTGTTTGAAATTGTGCATTTTTCCATATAACCTAGTTTTGCGTTAGCTAGGGTTTGTAGTCAAAATCTTGTTTTAGGTTTTACTACCTTTTTAAAAAACTCATTGGGATTGATTTCTAACTATAGTATTGCATCATAGTGGTTTTCTTGCAAAATTTTATGCAATGGGTTCGAAAACCTTGATTTTTCACTAGATTTGGCCTTATCAACTCTCTAGTTTTGCACCATAGGTGTGTTGTAAAGGAATTTTTACATTAATTGCCTATTATTAGGGTTATTATCTTCTTCCCATCCTAAAATTCTTTACAACACCTTTTTGTTGGGCTCTTACATTGAAAATTTGGTAAAAATTGCATATTTTGGCTATATTTTCTCTAGGGTTTGACTTAGATTTGTACTCCAAGTGTGTTGTGATAGATTTTATGGCTTTAGGTGACTAATATTACTATTATAATCTATTACACCTCCTAAAATTATTTACAACACCCATTTTATTGGGTCTTTGCATAGCAAAGTTGTGAAAAATAGCATATTTTAGTGTATTTTCACTAGGTTTTGACTTGTCATCATGTCCTAGGTTTGCATCAAAAGTGTGTTGTGAAATATTTTATGGATTTATTGGACTGATATCAAACATATTATTTTCTTCCCTTGATCAATTTCCTTACAACACCTTTTATCCTAGTTATTTGCATTGAAAAAGTCAAAAAATCAAGCATTTTAGATCTTAAACATATCCTGCTCCTAGGGTTTGTTCTATTAGTTTGTGCATTCAGTGTTCCATACTCTTGCATGAGTCTTATGACCTGATTCCCTAATATAAATATCCCTTTAAGAAGAAGCAAATGGTTCATGGGATCTAGTGCCCTTGAAGAAAATGATATTTAGACCTCTGAAAATCCATTGAATACCTTCTTTACAAAAGGAGAGATACAAATTTTACACGTCATTATACCTCCTGCAACCACTATGGATGATCAAGTATTTCATGATGTCGATGACACTATTAAGGGTCACACATGTACTTGATGATCAAATAAACAAACTTGATAAAGAGTTAGCCAATTTTCAAACATTTGTTGAAACTGAAAGAATAGTGGAAGAAGATGTACCTATGATTCACCACGTAAGAGAATTGATGAAGGAAAGACAAGATGGAATAGATGTTATCCAAGGTTTAACACATATTGTACACAATAATGTCATGATGATGACTGAATGTGCAAATGGTATCAAAAACATGTCGTCACTATCTCATATGCAAGTATCGGCACCTATACTGACTACTGGAATATCTACATTTACATCGACAATTTTCACAACTAATGCAAATTCTTGTAGTAATGCTACCACTAGTATTGGAGTATCTAGTGGAACTAATTCACAAAATTACAAAGTTGTGGGATTTAATTATTAGATTTGGTTTCTAAGGAGGACCTCTTCTATGAATAATTTCTCTCAACCACCTATCCATTCCAGTTATTCTCAGCCACCTATTACCTATTCACAACCACTTTCTACCTATTACTATGTCTAACCACCATTGAACTATTCACATCCTCCGCTTATCACTAGTCAAGCTCAATCACCTCCTCACTTTGGTTCTAATTCCTCACAGCAAACTGCATCTGCCAATGATGCCATCCTAAACCAACTTATGTAGGGCATGACTGCTTTACAACAAAAAGTGACAAAGTTGATGAATTCTTCACAACCGAATATACCAACTTATCATTCCTGTAATCCCCTATCTTATGCAATTTTGAGAACTCCTATGCCTAAAAGGTTTGAGACCCCTCGCTTTGAAAAATATGGTGGAAAAGGTGATCCTAATACTCATATGGCAGCATTCATGGCTATGTGTAGTGATTTCTATTTTGAAGAGGACTTGTTAGCAAAAAATTTCCCACGATCTCTCAAAGATACTGCTTTAGAATGGTTTCTCTTTACCTTTGATTCCAATACACTCTTTTTCGCAATTAGTTGATCAATTTTTACAATATTTTCAAGCAAATATTGGACCTCAAGTTTCCTTGATTGATTTAGTTCATTGTAAGCAAGGTCTGAAAGAGAAGTTAACTGAGTTTATTAGTCGATATTGAAATCTCTCTATGTACAAATTTAATATCAGATGAAACATGAGGATGTTTAGAAGGTGTTAATTACAAATCTACAACTTAACATCTATGATTAGATCCTCTTGATGAAGTATAACTGCTTTCAACATTTATGTACTGCCCTTCGTGATTATCAACTTTCGTCTAATCAGTATGAAAACCAAAACTCATCGGCTCAAGTTGGTTAATCCACAGGTGCACCATCACAAAACAACTTTAAGAGGAATAATAATAGGAGTTTCATCAAGATTAATGGATCGAATTCAAATATCTTTTCCCAAGTGTCTGTTATCACTAATCTGAATAAGGAACCGTATCAGCAAAGAAAATTTACTCTGTTATCTAAGTCTTATTATTCTATCATGAATCAAGCTATTGGCAATAATCTTTGAGGCTTCCCCCAATTAAGCCTTTGGATATTAACAAAACTTAAAGACCTTATTTCGATGCTAATGCCTTTTGTCATTATCATCGGACACAAGGAAATGATACTAAATGATGTATGCATCTTAAACATGAAATACAAGACCTCATTGACTCGAATGTTATATAAGAATTGGGTGTGAATGACAATGGAAATAAATCAGTTGCTCTGCCGACTCAAAATTTACAAATCTTTACTAATTCTTTCCCTAAGCATACCGATAACAATATGGTGGAACATGGTTTAGTGGAAGTAGACAATGAGGATTATTTGGAATATGATAACATCATGGGTATAATAGAAGTGGATAAGAAAAAATTGGAAAACCCACCTTGTCCACATGGAAAAGGAATTAATGTTGAGGTTCCTCCTGCATTCTCTTTACAAGGACCACGAGATAACCGAAATGCATTAGAAAGACAAATAGAACAATCGATACAAGTAATTATGTCAAAAGAAAAGAGTGAGATAGTACAAGATGATTCTTGTTACTGTGGTAGATGAAATCAACAACAAAAACTCACTAAAAATTAGAAAAGAGTGAGACTATTATCATCAGCTGGAAATTATACTGGTTCTCCTCCTCACAAGAAACAAAAGGTCTCACTTACATAAGAATTTGAGAAAAAAAACATTAGATGGATTTTATAACAATAAGCAAGACTCTCAAAAGAACCACTTGACCTTCGCACAAAACCTGATCAAATACCTCTCCAAGAGATTTGCAAGTTATAAAATTTAGTACAATGGTCCCTATAGGTAAGTATTGTTAACCCTTTATCTCTCATGATGTGTTTCCCCCGTGATGTGTTATATGTTGTTTAGGCCTCCTGGGATGACCCTTGATTCTCTTGTAAGGTATAGGATACCAGGAGACCGCCTTTCTTGTGACCCTTCTTCTATTTGTATCATCATTCTTCTATATTGCCTTTCCTCTATTTTCACTATTTGGTGTTGTGTCTGATAGACAAAGAGTTGCAGTTGGTGACTTGGGGGCACCCTCCTACATGACTGTCCCTAAGACACTTCTTTCTCCTCTCGATTTATTGTTTCCCTTCCTCTAGTGTTTCTATCTAGCAGGCGGATGATGAAAAACATATTATACTGATGGGGACCTAGTGTCCCTTTAGCGAGAAATCAAAGAATGGACCAAGTCCATACATGACAATGGGGTTGATATATATTATCCAATGCTTGGCTAGTAGAATCACCCTGTGTGATCTTGATAGTGTCTTATTGCACTTACAAACCATAACAATACTACTGAGCTTTGTGTACTTTGTTTTTCTTTGAATCTCACCTTAGGTACACTCAGTTTTGAGATTTTTGTGGTATACCCCCATGGTTATACTTGATATCCGAATTCGTTGTATAACTTTGGCTCTTTGTGTGAATGATCATATGCATATTGCTGTTTATCATGATTATATGGATGCTAACACTTTTCTTGTAGGAATGTGTTTGTGGGAACATTTGGTGATCTTAAAGTACTTGTCACCTCCAGGGGGCATGGGTTTTGTGAGAGTCTATGTTCCCTTGTGTGTTTTCTTCCTACCTTAACATGCTTGATATCGATTCCTGATATCAACCACCTTAAGGTGGGGGCATGTATAAGGGAAGCTATCTATTTTATATGTTAGCAGCATGCTTGTTCTCAGGTGTAGTCTTAAAGACTAGTGACGATGAGTCCCTCTTACACTCTAAGATTTGTTTGAAATCTATTACATTTATTTAAGCCCTCTACGGAGGCAGGATATCACATCCTTTTTATCTTAAGCCCTCTATGGTGGCAGGGATAGTGTATTTCTCGTGGACAATGCACATCGTATTATTTTCAAAAAGTCCTTTTTAAAGGTGGGAAGCAATACTATGACTAACTCAACCCTTAAGTGTGTCTTCGGTGATTGTTGTGATGAAGCCCAATCGTTAGTGTGTGACTGTAATGTGCCTAAGATGGTGATGAACTAGGAATAGGAACACTCCATCACTTGTCTGCCATGTTTACTCCGTGTCTTCTAAGTGTGTGTGTATTGCATGTTTGTTCCCAAGCATAGTTCAAAGACTAGTGGCAATGAGTCCTTCCTATGCTTTGGGATTTGTATGGCATGCTTATTTTGTATGGCATGTTTGTTCTCAAGTGCAATCTTAAAGACTAACTAGTGGCGATGAGTCCCTCATGCACTCTAAGATTTGTTTGGCTTGTGTGTTGCCCCATATGTAGTTTTAAATACTAGTGGTGATGTGTCCCTCCTGCATTATGGGTAGTGTGTTTACTTTCCTTGTACTTGCATCTGCATTTTAGATATATGAAAATGAAAAAGAAAAAGAAAATCATCATTGTCTTCACTACATTCACTGTGTTTTGCGTGTGTTCAATACTATCTTCTCCATGTTTTGCATGACTGTAACTATCTTCTCCATGTTTTGCATGTTTATTATTGTCTTCTCTGTGACTGGTGTGTCTTCTCCATGCTTGGCATGTTTGTTGTGCTTGTTGACCATACTTTAATGCATGTATTGGCCTTGTGTTTATACATACATTAAAGTAGGGGCTAAATGTTACATCAAAAAATGTCCCCTTGGGGGATTTTCCCTCTTAAGGTTTAGCTCTCAGGTCCTTTAGGATGCATTTAGGAAATCTTGCATGTTAATTTGACATCTTGATGAGAAAAGCTTGAAGTTTCAGGGCAAATGTGACCTAGGGGGTACACTTGACATAAATCATGCCTGAAATAGGGGGAGGACTTGGGCACCCATGCCCTAGTCCTTCCCTATTTTAGGTCAGGACCAATTTCAAAGTGTTAGTTTATGATTGTTATTTAGGTCCTATGTCGACACAGTAAGTTTGAATTATGAAATTCTTAGAGGGAATGTTAGTAGTGCATATATAAACATGATTAGTGATTCATTTGTAAACTAGATGGCATTTCTTATTCAAGAGCTTTTGTGAAAGTGATTCAAGGCATTCATTGTGTGTTCTAGAGCAGAATTTTTGTTCTTGTGTTTGTATTTGCAGATTTGGCAGCCACCTCCTCATGTCATGAAGAGCTTCTTCCTGAGAGCTTCACTACAAGGTGATATCAATTGTGTTTTCTATCATTTATCACTTAGATTTTGCCTCTATCCCACAAGAATATGCATTCTTTATATGACAACGATGTTTGAAAGACTTGAATGTCTCTTCAGGGCTTAACTGAGGCAAGCTTCTAAACACCACAACCCCCAACCCATTTTTCTGTGATTGCAGGTTATAGGTTGTGGAAGCAGAAAAAGTGGAGTTGTAGGATAGTAGTGCAGACTGTCATAATTGTGGATCAGAGAAGAAAATAGGGACCTGGACTCGGGTGCCTGCTCATTAGTCCTCTAGATCTGACAATAGGAAAATCCCTGGGACAACAGGAACAGGTTGCAGACAAAGTTTCCAGATCTCAACAGAAACAATGGCACTGGACTAGGGTGTTTGCTCATTAGTCCTTGACTTTTCCGCTTTCTGAACTTCAAAATCTAGTATGCATTTGATTGTTATTTCATATCTCTGTGTGATCATTTTTCGTAATTTGTTCATTTATTCACGAATTTGCATAATTAGGGTTTTGATTATAATTGGGCTTAATTGAACAACTAAATCATACAATTCCAATCTTTCCCTATGTTCCAAGTGACAAGAAGCCTATAGTAGACTTCGTACTTAGCTAAATGTCCTTGAATGTTTAGTGGTGAAAGGAGAATCAACATAAAACATTGAAAACAAACCCTCTTCAAATTTTACCCTAAACAGGAAGGTCATTGCTAGAGCCTTCAACCATGCCAAATCTCATTTTTCTAGCAATCCTTTGGTCTAGTATCCTCTTGATCCCCCATTTGTTTCTCTCACCTATATTGAACGCATATCAAATGTAAATTTTCTAAAATTCTCCTAAGAAAAAGCATCATATGTACTTTCAAACCAATCTCTACCCTTAGAACCTGACGCTCCCCTCTTAAAGACCCCTCAGACCCTCTTTTGTGTTTTGGTGTCTATATTATCTCTTGCTCTTGTGGTACCCCTACATTGGGGAAACTAGTCACTCTTTTAGCATCAAATTCAAGGAGCATGGTGTAGATGTTAGACTCAAGGGTATTTAAATTTCTTCTCTTATATAACATTCCACCACAACCAAAGATCACATATGTTTGTAAAATCTCCAATCCTAACCAAGGAAGATAATTTCTTGAAAAGGAAGCTTTTGGAGGCTATTGAGATTAGCATCCATCCATCCTCATAATCTTAACTGGGATAGTGGTTGGGGTCTTAGTTAGGCCTAGAAACCATTGCTCGCCCACTTTAAAAAACCTTTATCCTTGTATTCAATTTATGTTTATCCTCTCTTTCTTTGGGGTTACGTTTCTTTTAATATTAGGGTTCTTTCTTAGCTTTATTTTTTTCTTTTATTATTTTATTTTTTCTTTCTTGTCTTCACTTTTTTTAAAAAATTGTTTTCACTAATTTCCTTAGTTTATTTCCTTTTTATCCTTTTCTTTATTTTGTCTTTATTATTATTATTATTATTATTATTATTTTGCATTCTTTCGTTTGGTCTCTCATTATTATCTCTCTAATTTTCTTGAATTCTTTAGTTTCCTCTTGCATTTTTTGATAATTTTTTTTTAGTCGAGCTTGTTGATATTTTTGTTTATTCTTGATCCCCTTTGCTCCAATTTTTTTTTTTAATTTATTGTATTCTGATTACCATTATTTTATTTTTTTAATTATTATTTCTTCTCTCTTGTTTTTTTCTTCACCCTTCATGTCAACCTTATCTCGTTATAAATTTTAATATTCTCTCTTCTTTTCTTCTATTCCTCTTGTTTTTTATTATATAATTTGTCTTTATTGGAGCTTGTTGATATATTTTTTTACTTCATTAATTTTTGTACCCTCCCTTTGTAGCCTTTTCTAATTTTAATTACAATTTTTACATGTCTTTCTTTTTAATTTATTATTTTGATTCTATTATTTTATTTTTTGGTATTATTATTTCTTCTCTCTTGTTTTATTTTCTTCAACCTTTATACAAGCCTTGATCTCTAAACTTCCTTTTCCTCTATTTATACAAGACATTTTCTATAGTATTATTATCTCATATTCTCTTTTTGAGTTTTCCTGATGATGGATCACTAGGTGTGATCTAAAACATCAAAATTAAAATCTTGAGACACAGTTTATTAGAAACTCCTTAACAATTATTATGGACTAAGGAAAACAAATGGCTTTGATTCTTTATTTTCTTTTGTCACCATGGTGGTTGTTGAGCTCTTAGTAGATGTCTTTCTTGGGGTTTCATATTTTTGTCTACCTACATTCTAATGCAAAAATGACATGGGTGTATCACATACCACAAACCCTAATGGGTGGTATGTGTTGTCTTTCAATCCTAACCTACTTCCTTGACTACATTTATTGTGAGGTTTGTGTCTATGGGTTTTCTCTAAGGGTCTATTCATCACCTCATTATTAGCATTTTGCAGATCAATCGTATATCTTCCTTTGAATTATGTGAAATATTTATATAGAGAAGAATAGAAAACCCGTGTAACAAATACAACTCACGGGAAACAAACATAAAACAAACTAGAAACAAATATCCTAAAATACTACCAAACAATAACAAACTATAACAAGCTAACAGCTACATGGTAGACAATGATGGAATATACCATCATTCCCTCCTTATTACATCATTGTTTTTAAAGTACTAATAAGAGAATCCTAAAAACTTTAAACTTAACTCATGCAAGAGGCTTGGTGAAGATATCAGCACACTGTTCTTGAGTTGTGTAGAATTGAAGTTGAATATTGTTTCGCTATACATGTTCTCATATGAAGTGGCAGTCAACTTCAATATGCTTGGTTCGTTCATGGAACACTGGATTATGAACAAGCTTGAGAATACTCTGATTGTCACAAAAGAAGACTATAGGCTAATTTTGAGGTACCCCCAATCCTTCTAATATGCGACACAACTAAACTGCTCCACATACTACTGCACTTGCTGTACGATATTCTTCTTATGTTGAAGAATGAGCAACTGTGGCTTGCTTCTTACTTCCCCAATAAATAGGACCTAAACCCAAGAAGAAAACAAATCTAGATATGGATTTTCTATCATCAACAAAACTGACATAATCTACATTTGTGTACCCTGTCAAGTGGAATTGATCATTCCTTTTATATTCTAAACCATGATTCACAGTACCTTGGATATACCTTAGTACTCATTTTGCTACTTTCCAATGACACACTTTTGGTTCTTGTATAAATCTTGATAGATAATTAATAGCAAAACTAATATCTGGTCTGGTATATGTCAGGTAAATCAAACCTCCAATCATTTGCTGATATAGAGTTGCATTCACCTGAGGAGATGTATCAGTGGTAGATAATTGCAGACCTGATTCCATAGGAGTAGACATAGGTTTGGAATCCATCATTCTGAACTTCTCGAGCAATTTCTTGGCATATTTTCTCTATGATACAAAGATATGGTGATTTGTTTGTCATCCAAGACAATAGTGCAGTAGCCCGAGATCTATCATATCAAAAGCTTTCTTCAGATCATTCTTGGATGCTTCAACCTTTTCTTCTGAGCTTCCTGTGATAACCAAGTCATCAACATATACATTAATGATCACAATATCCCCCCCTTGATCCTTGAGGTAGAGATTTGGATCATATGGATTCCTAGTGAAACCATGTTGTAGAAGATGTTCATGAATTTTTATATACCAAGCTCTAGGAGCATGTTTGAGACCATATAGGGACTTAACAAGTTTGCATACCTTTTCTTCTTTGTTAGGTGCAATGTATCCCTCTGGTTGGGTCATATAGACCTCTTCCTTAAGGTCTCCATTAAGAAATGCACTTTTGAAATCCATTTGATACAATTTCCATCCAAATTGTGCAGCTAAAGCAAAAATCATTTTGATGGTTTTTATCTTTGCAGTGGGAGCAAATGTTTCTTCATAGTCTATCCCTTCTTTCTGGCATATCCCTTGGCTACAAGTCTAGCCTTATGTTTGTCTATACTACCATCTGCTTTATACTTAGTTTTAAAAATCCATATACATCTAATTGATTTCTTACCAGGTGGTAGATCAACAAGCTCCCAAGTGTTGTTTTTCATCAAGGACTGATACTCTACATTCATAGCCTCTTTCCAAGGCTTTGATTCTAGTGCTTCCTAAACATTAGATGGCTCAAGATTATCAACAACTGAACTCATTAATGCTAGATTTACCTCATTGCAAGTCATGCTGCGAGTCCTTGGTCCTGAAGTGGAAGTGTCTGGGACTCCATCTAGCTTTGCATCATGAATGGTACTAGTATACCACTTAGGCAAAGGTCTTGTGACATTTGTGGGTGTTGATTGACTATCAATGTTCCCATCATTTTTTCCATCAATGCTGAAAATAGGGGCACTATCTATAGTAGGTGATGATGTAGGAGGAGAACTTGACTCACTCTTCTCATCAAAAATGACATCTCTATTGATGTATATCTTCTTTGTGGTAGGATCCATAAGACGATATGCCTTAGACTTACTACTATAACCAAGAAGAATACATTTCATAGATTTTTCATGAAGCTTCTTTCTTTGTTGCTTAGGAATGTGCATACAGGAAGTGCATCCAAATACATGAAGATGTGAGATAGAAGGCTTTACCCCTATCCATGATTCTTCTGGAGTGATGCCATCAAGGGCTTTGGTTGGTGCATGATTCAAAAGATAAACAACTGTATGAACAGCTTCAACCCAATATGCATGCTCTAGTTGAGAATCTTTCAACATACTTTGGACCATCTCAACAATGATGCTATTTCTTCGTTCAGCAACCCCATTTTGTTGAGGTGTGTATGGTGTAGTCAATTGATGCCAAATTCCATTTTCCTTCAGATATGTGGAGAATTTTGTGCTGATGTATTCCCCCCTCGATCTAAGTGGAGGACACGAATATGACGATTAATATTTTTCTCCACCTGAGTGCGAAAATCTTTGAAATATGATAGAGCTTCCTCTTTATGCTGCAAGTAATATACCCACATTTTCCTTGTATGATCATCAACAAACAACTGAAAGCACTTGTAGCCATTGTGACTAGGTGCAATAGGCCTGCACAGATTGGTATGCATCAACTGCAAAGGTTGGCTTACACGATGCTCACTAGGATAGAAGGGTGCTCTATGTTGTTTTCCAGCAAGGCAGCTAGAACAAATAGTACTCGACTTCTCAAGTGAGGGAAGCCCTTTCACCATGCTTTTCTTGCTAAGTGTAAGCAAGTAACTAGTGCTTAAATGACCAAATCTACGATGCCAAAGTAGACCAAGATCTTCATCCTTAGTCACTAAGGTTTGATTATTAGCAACTATATGAAACCTGAACATTTTACCAATCTCAGTAGCACTGGCAACAATCTTTTCATTTTTAGACTTATTTTTGATAAGACAAATCTTTTTATCCTGATTGCTATCAAACACAATCCAAAGATTATGATCAAGGAATTGATTAATAGAAATGGCATTTTTGGTAAATCCTAGTACGTACAAGACATTAGTAATCTTGCATCGATTAATGCCAAACTTCAAAGAGATGTCACCAATACCTTTGATTTCATGAGCGATATCATCTCCAAGAGTGACTATACCATAATGTGGTTTCAATGTGAGAAACCACTCCTTCTAACTAGTCATGTGCTTGGTAGCACCTAAGTCCACATACCATATTAATTTTGATTGAGAACCATCTTTTGAAGTGTAAACTGAAAGTGCATATTCCTCATCTTGAGAATCATCTGCTTTAGCAACATTGCTTTGTTGATTTTGTTTGTTCTCATGCTCCCATTGTGGTTTGCCACTTTGAGATGGCTTCTTTGGAGGTGGTTTGTTGGATGACCCTTTGGAGGAGTTGTACCAACAACCTTTTACATCATGTCCAACTCTATCACATACTGGACATTTCTTTTGAGGCCTGGATGAATTACCTATTTTACAAGGTGCACTAAACTGCTTCATAGGCTTCTTGCCTTTATCACGAGTGGTCATGGCATGATCCTCCTCCTCATGTTCTTGCCTTAGAGACTCTTCTTTCTGCAACAAATTCACCAGCTTTTCAAAAGTGGGTGTCATCTCTGTGACATTCAAAGTTGTCACAAAAAATTTATATCTGGGAGGTAGTGCCCGCTGAACAGTAGGTACCAAAAATGCATCCTCGGTCTTTTCTCCCAATGTTTGTAAGGAAGCTCTCAACTCTGCAATCCTTTTGAGAAAGGATTCTAACTATTCTCCATTCTTCATCTTCAGGCTATGTAGCTGACTTTGCAAATGTAGGATTTGATTATGATTCTTCGCCTCATACACCGTCTTGAGCTTGTCCCATGCATCTTTGGCTGTGGACAAATCATGGATAAAGGGTTGGCCATCATTAGACACACTGAACAAAATGATTAGTTTGGATCAAATTTCTTTTGCTCATCAACATCACTTGCATGTCATTTCGTGGTTCCACTGACCACGTCCCACACTTCTTCAAACTCAAGATGAGTTCTGAGTTTGGTCTTCCAAGCAGAGTAATTATTTCCACGTAATAGCTGAGAGTCTGGAAGAAGAAATTTAGCGGCACTGCTTGCCATTGAATTACAAAGGAAGAAAAATAACCCCCTTGAAGAATTGAAAATTACACAAGGTTGTTTAAAACATAGACGTACAATTTTGACTTTTGGACTCTCCTTTGATAGTGAATAATAAATTCAGACTTATGATTGTGTAATGCTAACAAATCTAACTTGAGACCTTCTTGTTCCATAACCTCGGCATATCTCATTTTGAAAGTTATACCATTACAGAATAATCATAAATTAAAATTAAAATATCACCAGTGTTTGAGTCAGATGGCAGAACATCAAACCGATGAAGAGACTGCAGAGAATAACTCGAATATCAAGAGCGCCAGGTAGCCAATGATGAAGCCGTTGACAACAAGTATGAATCGACCTTGACCATGAGACTTGGAACATATTCCCAAGAGCATCGAATCTGCAGAAACCTGATCAACGACCCATCAGAGAGCATGAGCCGACACAAAGTCAATGATCAAATTAAGAATCCACTGGCTACAAGCATGAGTTGGACTCCTGCCAGAGCACAGATCTAAGCAGGCTATCGATCAACACAGAAGATGCCTACGAACCATAAAATGGCCAATGAATTTTTGAACCAATCACCACGGGCCCTCTACAGTATTATTCAAATGAATACGCCGAGCCAATCCAAACAAATGAACAGTGTCAAACACCCTCAAGAACACAAGGGCTGATAAAACATGCCGATCTACTTAAAGACCGCCGGTTATAATATTAATGAGATCCCAATTCAAGAGCGAACAAGAAGTTGATATAGTGATTAAACATGGGCCACCAAAATATACACTGAGCAGATCATATCAATCAAACAAGCAAATGGAAATGCGAGTAAAAAAGTCGATCTCACCATAGCCGTAATTCTCCATATCGAGTGCCAAATTGACAATATGAATGAGTGTGTATTGCAGAGGTCTACTATTCACATGGTGGACACCATCACAGAAACAAGATTAATACCTTTCCCGAGCTCAAGGCATCCTGTGGGCACACACCAGTCATCAAGATTTCCAGTAGATAGAAACATCATGCAAGATTTCCCGCCGACAGAGAATGGTTGTTGATGGTGTATGCAAACAATAAAGCCAAAAACCACAGTCGTCGTCAATGATAATGAAGCCGTTCAGACTACAAACTCGCACTCTGGTATGCCAAAATGAATCGTCTAAGTGGGGGTCTGGAACAGACTTGACCCACAGAGCCACACAATGAGAAAACCTCTATAAGTGAGAAGGCAATTCTTGATGTATACACTCAAAATTTAAAGATATGATAAGAACAAGAATTATAGTACTCTAAATTTAGTTTCTAAACTACTAAATATTTTAGAAAATAGTTAAGGTTAAGAGGGATAATGTTGAGCACACATAAAAGTGTTCCTATTTTTATCACTAAAATATAACATAGTGTTTAGTGTGGGCCCCACTATTCTTTTTCTACATTAGGTATTTTTAAAAATTAGTTGGTGGAAATATAGTGAAGAGTGAGTACTACAAGTTGTATATTTTTTAATTTTTTTTATTGAATAATTTATTTTTGTGATTTTTTAAAGTAGATACATCTTTAAAATTGCATCACTAAGTGTGCACATCACATAACTTGCACAAAAGTGATTGAAAATGTATTATTTTTCTTGAATGTGCATAGAATGAAGCATAGAATTATCCTATATATGTTTTTTTCAAATTTAGATAAGTGGGTTAAAAGTTATTAAAAAAATCAATACATATGTGTTGGAGAAATATCAAGACACTCTTCAAAGAAAATAAAAATAAATACCTTAACTTATTCAGAATATTAGAAAAAAATATAGCTATATAGGTAAGAAGTAGCTCTTTATTTTGGTTGTGGTTTTGTAAAATTTTATTGCAAAATCTTTAAACCTGATGAGGTCAAAATTTGAATTCAAGTTGTTTTACGTTAAAAACAAAAATTTAGGAGCCACAAGAGATGTCCAACCCTTGGGCTTGGAAATTCAATCCATAAATGAGAAGGATCATACAAATATTGAATTCAAGGCATGAAAAATGCATAGATGTTAAACCATGTATGTGCTATGTTTTTCATAACATGAATGTGTTTTACTGAAAATCTCAAGGTTGGTCACTAATGTGTCCCCCATTTCCATGCACTTACCCTCTCTATAAATTTTGATTCATTATGCAAATAGCCTCCCATATTAGTATTCCTCATCACTCTTGTGATTTGTGTTGGGGTTTGTGTTGTAAATCATTTCACCATCAATTTCTAGATTTCTATCCATTTCTTGAGGTAGGGTTTGAGTTCCCTACTCTCTAGTTCATTTTCACTCCCTTTCATGCTTTTATGGTTTTTTCCTTTGGTGTGTAAGTCTAGTTCATTGGGATCATAGCACCTCCTTATTTTGGTCATTCATGGGTTTTACTAGGGTTTTCATGATTTTATTTAGATTGGTTTATGTGCTTTCTTGACTATTTGGGCTTTTTTACCATTTTCCTCATGCCCTAGGTGAGTCCCTATAACTTCATGGTTTAACCATGGTGTCTTTGAAACCTTGTGTCAAACCTTTGTTATTTTGATTTTATTCTTTTCTAGATCCAATCTTAGCATTATCAAGTTTTTGTGGTATTGTTTTCCTCCTTTTGATGTTTTCGAATGGTTATCATAGTCATGCAAGTCTCAAATCACATCATGATCAAACTTTCAACATTCTATATACTGAAGTGTTTCATTATTGAAAATCTTTAGAGTCTAAGTGTCAAGAGGGTGCTTATTTTTTTACATTGGTATGAAGATTTCTAGATGTATTGATTCCTAATCACTAGTTTTATTTTATATATCAAACTTGAAACTTTAAAGATACTTCTAACTCAATGTTGAATTGGTATGGATTATGTGGTATCCCTAATCCCCAATTCCTAATGTCCTTATCCCTTTATCCTTTCAAGTTTAGGAGTTCAATTTTACCCCTATTTGAATGCTCACTTAGTAAATATAATAAGGGATTATTGATCTTTGATTCTTAACATTTTATGCTTTATACCCTTTCAAGATTAGAGATGCAAGATTGCATCCAATTAGTTTGTTTTTTGGTAAATGACTAAGGTACCTCCAAACCCCAATCCTCAACAATTTATATTATATTTTCATTCAAGATCAGTGATTTAGGTTTACTTCTATCAAAATGCTAGTTTGGTGTGAGTCGTGAGGTAAATCTAATTCTTGAATGCTATTATTATATAGCTTTTTCCTTTTTTAGGTTAGAGATTTTAAGTTTACTCCTATTTTCTTGTCTTTATGGTAGATTTTTTGGAGTTTTTTTCATCTCCAATTCCCAACACATTCATCATGAATGTCAAAATACTCAAGTAATTTATAATTCAAACCTAAGGGACCACTAGATGATTACTGGGTAGACTACTTACATGATCATCACATGAGAATAAGGGACCACTACCAAATGATCATCCCACATGTCAATAAATTTAATGTTGAGAGAGTACCTAAGGGGATTCAAGAAGATGGAAAATTTTTGGATCAATCTTATTCAACAATCAACCCATGGATTGAATAAAATAGTCTACCTAGGAAGACACTTCCATTGAGGCTAAAGCTAAAGGGATGGTTGATAGAACCAAGAAGTAGTTGAAGAACCCCTTCCCAATGGATGAATTAGACCTCCTAAGGATACCATCTAAAAATGGGCACATCCACAGAACCAGGGGATTCCTCCAAAGCCCCAAAGAGAAAAGAAGTAGTGGAGGATCTTGGTTGACAAGAAGGGCATGAGACTAGGTCTTCAAGGAAGAAAATAGAGTAGGCCTTAGCCTTAGACGTAGTTCAAGAAGAGGAAGATGAGGCTAGAAATGAAGTGCCTTTTTCCAAAAGAAGAGGAGTGTAATGTCCCATTTTTAATTAATTTAATTTTATGCGAAAAAAATGCCTATTCCAATATTTTCCATGGGTTAAGGAAGGAGTTTGGAAAATAATTTATTTAATATCTAATATTTTGGACCCATGATTAATTTATATTTTCAAGTTGCATAATTAGTATCAATTAAATGTTAATTATTTTATTAATTTAATTTGTGTGGCCGTTGCCACAATAATAGGTTACACTTTCTGGGACATCCTATTTTTTGCTGAAATCACATATTTTTAGAAAATATAATGATTTAAGCCTTGAAAGGCTCCATTTAAAGGATTTTAATTGAAGAGGGTTCGATCAAACCCCCTTAAATTCAAACCCTCTTAGATAGAACCCTGCTAGTTTTAAACCATACCTATAATAGAGTCTCCTCTAAACATATCAAAATGCTGATAAAAAACTACTTTTGATTTACCTTAGGGGATCAAATGAATTCATTTAAAATTTATGTTTTGTAAATATGTAGTCCTTATTATAATCTTCCCAAAAAGTATAATTTTAAATATATTTAATTTGAATTATATTTATTTTTTATTTCTTGTGAATGTAGGTTTTTCAACGAACATCAAGTTCTCTGTTCTACACACATGGAAAATTAGTAAATTACTGAAAAAAATTTTAAAAAATATCTATGCCCTAGGAATTGATGTCCTTGTTTCAAAAAAAAAAAGAAAAATTAAATTTTGATACATACAGAAAAAGTTACATTTTACGAAGTACGCCTATGTCTAATTTATAATTTTTTTTATAAAAGGGGTAAAAACTTTATTGAATCATAAAATCATTACAAAGAAGAAAGAAACACCCATAAGAGGCACAACTAAAAACAAGAATTAAGTAACACCTAAAAAGCTCCTCATATCCTCCATAACCCAATCTTCAAGAATAGGGGCCAAATCACCAGGAAGATTGCCCCAATCATCCACATTCCAAGTCTCCATCTGCTTAGACGTCCATTTTGCCAAACCATCCACCACCTTATTCCACTCCCATGGCACATGACAAAAAGTAATAGAATCTAAAGCATTGCTCAGAGAAACAATTTGTTGGGCCATCACTGCAAGTTGCCAGTTTACCTCCTCAAAATATCTCTTATTCAGCATTTCAATGACCACCTGAGAATCTGATTCACAAATAATCCACCTCCAACCAAGGGCACAAGCCCACTCTAATGCCAGAAGGATAGCAAGAGCCTCCATGAGATTATTTGTATGCTGACCTTTATATAGAGAGAAGAAGAAAAAACCACCCCCAAACTATCCCTACCAATGCCACCAACTCCAGCATGGCCAGGATTACCTCTAGAAGATCCATCAGTATTGATTTTTAGCTCCCCCATAGCAGGAGGACACCAGAAACCAGTATGACAGACCCTCGCTCTCCCATGCCCATGTTGAACCATCCTCAAATGTTTTCGTCCCCCCTAGAGAGACCCAAGGCTTCAACAACATCACAGTCACCAGAAGCAATAGGGATAGACATATCACACTTAGTAGCTAAAGTTTCCTGCAGATCTCCTAAAATCCTCAACTAGAGCTGACCAACAAGTAGCTTCTTGTCTAGAAAAATTCTACGGTTGCACTCCAACCAAATATGCCAAATTATCAAACTGGGGCCAATGATCCAAGCAATGAGGAGAAAAGAGGTCTTTGCAGGGGGAGGCCCCAAACTCCTCCAAAAATCTTCTAAAAAAGAAGCATGTCTACATGGTATACGCCAGAGATTCCACCAGAAATGCCAAATAACTTTCGCAAAGGAACACTGAAAGAAGAAATGGGGGATGCACTCCTCATGCCCACCACACAGAACACACTTAGAGGGCCCCTAAAACCCACATTTCCAAAGCTTCTCCCAAGTAAGGCACCTCCCTTGAACAACTAACTAAGAGAAGAAGTTACACTTAGGCCAAGAAAACTTATTCCAAACCTGTTTCCACCATAAGACATCTGAGCTCCCAACCATTTGCTTATCAAGAACTTGATAACCTGAGGCAATAGTAATTTGCCTTTTAGATCAAGACCCCAAGCCAACACATCTCTCCCAGGAAGAGAAGTGCAAACATGCCTCGATAGGATCCCAGCAAGCTCTTGATAATCCCCAGCTGCCCTTACCAAGAGGCCACTCCTTCAAAACCTTCCATCTATACACACTAACTTGTCCCAAGTTATGAAGGGTTTTAAAATTAGCAACATGGCACCACCCAGCATCAATAAAATGGGGTGGGTAGAAAAAATGGGAGGATAACCATTCCAAGAATCATGCCAAAAGAGAGCATCTTGCCCCCCATTGCAAATCCAAAACAACCCCTGTTTGACCAACTTGGCACCCCTTTTGAGGGTACTCCAAATCATAAAACCCTTCCCCTCCAAACTAAAGCGAGCAACATCCACACTATCAACTATACCCAGATACTTTGAGGTAAAAAATTTTGCCCAAGATTGATGTTGCTGTGAACACCACCGCCAATACAACTTAGCTACTAAATCTTGTCCATTCAAATCAATTCTATGCAGACCCAGACCACCAGCCTGCTTTGGCCTACAAATAGCTTCCCACTTAACCAAACTCCACTTCTTGTGAAGGAGGTTGCCAGACCAAAGGAACTGTCAAGACAAACTCTCAAAGTCTTTGATAAAGTCATAAGGTGCAGAGAGAACAAAATATCTATATAGAGGAAGAGCCTACACCACTGACTTTAGAACAGTCATCCTACCTGTAGAAGAGAGCCACCTGTTAGTCCAATGACTAGCCAGATTTTTGAGCTTATCCATAATCTCTTGCCAGAACAATTTAGGAAGCGAACGAATAGCAAGCGGAATGCCAAGATACACAAAAGGGAGAGTGCCAATCTAGAAATGAAGGATACCAGCAATTCTCCTTTGAATAGCCTGTGAAGTATGAAAGAAGTAAATAAAAGACTTCGCCTCATTAATTTTCTAACTTGACACAGCCAAATAACAATCCAGAATCTTGCGCCAACTGGAAGCCTCCTTAACCTTGGCTCTGCCCATCAGAGCCATGTCATCAACAAACTACAAATGTGACTGAGGGGGAATATTATTTCCAAAACTCCACCCCTTAATCAAACTAGTCTCCACCTAGGATCTAATAAACCTCCCCAAACCCTCCGCTAATAAGATGAAAAGATAAGGGGATAAAGGGTCCCCTTGTCTGAGCCCCCTAGAAGCACCAAACAACTCTGTTGGCTCACCATTAATCAGTACTGAAAAGAAAGGAGAAGTAACATAGCTCTTGACCCACTCAATCCATTCACCAGCAAAACCAAACACTATGAGAATCTTAAATAAGAAGGCCCATTTAACCCGATCATAAGCTTTAGCCATATCCAACTTAATAAACATAGCTTTCTCTTTAGAACGATCCATAGAATTAATCATCTTGGCTGCAATGATGACACCATCCATAATCTACCTACCAACCACAAAACCCCCTTACTCTTTAGAAATTAGCCTACTTAGCCAGGTTTTCAGCCGCTCAATAATCAACTTAGTAATAATCTTATAAACCACATTACATAACGCAATGGGCCTAAAAAGATCTAGATAATTAGCCCCATCCTTCTTTGGGATGAGAGAAAGGAAGGTAGCATTCATGGATTTCAGCATTTGTTTATTCATGAAAGATTCCTGAATGACCTCCAACAAATCCAACTTAATCACTTCCTAGAACTCCTGGTAGAACTCAACTAGGAAACCATCAGGCCCTAGAGCTTTTCCCTTTTTCATCTAGAACACAATAGTTTCAAGATTTGACAAATAAATGGGATGAAGCAAAGAAGCATTCATTTCACTGGTGACTAAGAGTAGAATACTTTTCAAAATATCAGCTTCATCCTCCTCCGTAGGAAGGGAATCCTCAGATAGTAGAATAAAAAAGAAATGAACAGCCTCAGCAGAAATAGAAGCAGAGGAGGAGAGAATATCCCCATCCGAAGACCTGAGAGAGGAAATGACATTACCTTGTCTCCTATCTTTTACTGAATTGTGGAAAGTATTCTTGTCTCCCACCTAAAGCCACTCGATTCGGGACTTTTCTTTCCAAAAAATTTCCTCACGTAATTCCCATTCCTCAACTTCCTTCATAGTAGCAGCTTCCAGCAAACCCAGATCCTCGGTGAGGCCCTGATCATGAATCTGCCTGGTGATCGAGCCCAAATGAGCTTGAGCAGACTGTTTTGCATGGAAAATATTACGAAAGTGTTGCCTGTTCCACCATTTCAACCTATATTTCACATATTGGAGCCTCTTGGAGAAAGAGTACATAGTGGTCCCATGTGACGACTTCCCAAAATTCCACCAACTCGGAAGAAGATCATGGAGGGAGTCATCTCTTAACCACATGAGCTGAAACTTAAAAGACTACTTTACACAATGCCAAGGAAGCTCAACAATAAGTTTGATTGGCCAATGATCAGAGCCCCACCCATCCAAAATCTCTTAGCTAGTCAGCCACCTATCCCCCAGCTAGAAACTAGACACCAAGAATCTATCCAGATGTTCAGAAATAGCAGCATCCCCACATCTCCTATTATTCCAAGTAAATACCCCATTAACAAGCTTGATGTCAACCAAATTCAAGAGAGCCACATTAACCTACAAGAGATCAGAAGAAGGCTCCAAGAAAGCAATGCCTCCCCTCTTCTCTTCCAGAGAAACAACAGCATTAAAATCCTCAGCTAAAATCCATGGGAGATAAGGATCCAAAGTCCTCACATATCTAACAAAAGCCCACAACTTTACCTTGCCATGAAGGTCAGCCGGAGCATAGATGTTAGACAAGAGTATTCTCTCTCTAGACTCAAGATGAGAAGCAACACAAGAAATCAAACCTCTACAAGAGTACCACCAAATTAGCCTGACTCTATGTGGGTCCCATAAGCATGTAACCCCACCAGAGCTACCAAGAGCACCAACACATTGACACTGACCACGACTCCAAATCTTCAAAGCCACACTCATCATACTATCAACTGATAACTTAGTTTCCTGAAGGAACACCACATCAAGAGAATGAATATGAACCAAATCCCAAATAGCCTTTTGTCTAGGGATGCTATTCATACCCCTCTCATTCCAAGAGAGCACAATCATCGTTGGGGTTGGGAGAAGTGAGCATCAATAGTCCTCACCGAACTTGACTCAACCAATGTCTCACTAGCTAGCTTTACCTTTTCCAGGTCCTTTTTTCTACCAACCTTAAGAGGTTTCTCAGGAGCCCCTTTTTTGAGGGTTTTTGGTTGCAAACCCAAGGCTAGGGAAGGAGCCTTACTTTTTCCTAAGTCTGGAGTACCCCGCACTTCAGATAGAACACCACTAGCACTAGGAGAGCCACCAAAAGCCTCTAGCACCAAATCTAATGCACCTTGAATAGAAGCCAGAGGAGCCAATTTAGTGTCCATCTGAGTACCCTGCTCACCAAGCTAATCTGAACTAGGAGTCACATTAGGTTGATCCCCAGGAACAACCTCAGTAAAAGATCCAACTGTTGCCTACAAGTCCACCTGAAAACCTTCCTCCTAGACCAAATCCTCCAACGTCTCAAATCGGTTGAAAGTTTCCTCCTCCTGCCTATCCTTGAGGGATCTCTTCAGGCCTCGACCATGATTACGAGGCTTAACCAGAATAAAACCTTCTTTATATGCCCCACCTCCCTGCATGGGGGCTTTACCCTTATCTACTTTCAAATCAGGCTGGCTAGGAGCATTACTTTAACTAGCTGCACCAGAAGCTCGAGGACACCTCTGCTGAAGATGACCATATTCATGACATAGACAACACCTGAAAGGTAATGTCTCATAATCTAATGGTTGAGTCCAGGCACAAGACCCAACAGTCATATTAATAGAATCTGGAAGCGGCTGGATCAAATCAATTTCAACACAAACCCTAGCATAAGAAAAAATTCTCTTATTCAAAGTTTACTGAGTAGGACCAATAGGTTTTCCGACCAATAGCGCAATCGACTGCAATATATCACTTCTCTAGCATTCAAATGGCAACCGAGGAAGCCGAACCCAAACTGGGATTCTAGAAGGTTACTCCTCCGCTGAGTTAAAGCCAGCATGCCATGGTTTGATGAAGAGACCCACTTGATTATAAAAATATGGGCACCCTTCGAAGGCCCTATTCCAATCAGAGACACACGAAAAATACACCATAAAGAAGTTATTTGTAGCTATCAAAATATCAAAATCTCCTTTCGGGTTCCATGTCTTACGAATCCATGTATCAAGAAATGGGGGAGAAACCCTCATCCCCATGAACTTACAAATCAAAACATGATTGCAGTAGTAAGTAATATCCTCAGCTACCGACTCTGATTATATTACTAAAACCTGCCACTCTTGGGCCCTCTCCAAGCATCCATTCACCTTTGGCAATTTAAGGGAACCATTTCAGACCACATCCGATCTAGAAGAAGACTAAATGGGTAGTCTGGCATCCTCCCCAACCATGGAAGAAGCATGACCCGCCATATCCAAAGGCACATTCGAAGCCATTTATACCAAACGAGTGAGGGCTCAAAATGCCCCCCCACACCACATTGAATCCAAAGCAATGGCTCCAAACAGGCGCACCACCACAAGAGACAACACCTCAAAGGAAGAAAAACCCCCCCAACGTGCAGCAAACACAAACCAGAGGGCACACAATAAAAGAAAACCTAGAGTTGGAAACCCTTGAACCCTGCTCACCACCACCCGCACCAAAGAATGCCTCACAGCCAGCTAAAACCAAAAAAAAAGAAGAAATGAAGAAGAAGACCTAGTCCCCTTGACTCCCTGCTGACATGCAAATCCCCTATGCATAGAGAAAGCTTGAACCTGCAAGCTAGGGCTCGGCTCTCCCACACACGCTATCGCCATCATATTTTTATGTACTCATGTCTAAATTATAATTGGTTTGACTTCAACACTTAATTAAAAAAAAAATTCAACAAAACATTATAAAACCAAATGCATGCCCTATATATCAATGTTACCAATCAAAATTCAAAAAAATCAGAATCTTATCCTTTGTAGAAAAAAAAGTTATGTGCTATAGGATACACATCACTTTAAAAAATGTTGTTTCCTATTAAAAGCTAGTTGTCAAAGGAGACGCAAAAAAATTTACAATTTAACTCCAATTTTAAAAAAAAAAATGTACTTAGAATCTACAAACAAAATCTCACTAATCACTAGTTCTCATCATCTTCAAATTCCTAATGTTTTAGCGGCTATAGGTGTCAAAAAGCGAAGATTTGGTTCAAAATGTTGATTTCAATGTCAAGTTTGGCCAAAAAGTGTAACCCATTATTGTGGGATGACACGTTGGAAAACTAAAATGGGGCATGGGATTGCCTATGGATCATTTTATAATTGCCAAGATCATGTGGAACCTAATTATAGTTGGTTCCATGGTATATTTTGTGACAACTTGTAAGAGGGGAGTTATTTCTTATTTTTAGTCAAGAATCTTGTAGCGGTTATGATAGGTGAGCACAATTTGAGGGAAGTTGTTGGAAATAAAATTATATTAAATTATTCCCTAAAAAATAGAAATTTAAGTTGATGGGATCTCAAATCTATATAAAATGGAAGCAATTTATTCATTTTTGGTATCCAATTTCTATATACCAAAACCTTGGAAAAAATTGTATTGAACACTTCTATTCTAGCAATATCTTATGTGGATGAAAATTCACTAGAGATTGAGATAAATGAATGAAAATCCTTTTTTTTTTTTAATCAAAGGATGAAACCACTTTGTTTTAGTAGGACAATCTCACTCAAAGGTTGTGAATGTGCTTCCAAAGTTGCAAATTTTAGCTAGTTTTAGCTGTGTATTTGTAGGCTTGTGTGGATTTGTGATGTGATAGTTTTTATTTTATTTTCTAATATTGTTTCTATTGTGTGGGATGTTATAATAGTGTGTGTCATTGGGTAGTATTCTACTAGAATATTAGAAAAATAATTTGAGTAGTTCGCTGATTTTAGTGTGTTTGTTTGCAAGTTTTCGAGTGTTCTTTTGTGTAGTTTGATTTATAATTTTTTATACTATGTTGGTTTCTTTTGTAAGTGTTGTATAATAGTATTTTTTTGTTTTAAAAATTTTCCAACATGTCTCTTGCAGAGTTGTGGCAAGAATAGTGTAATTTTCTACCAAAATTGTCAAATTTGGGTCCCTAGAAGCATCATGTTTGTAGTAGTTTGTGTGGTATTGATTCTAGCATGTTGTATACATTGTAATTACTATATATACATAATATATCAGAGTTTTTCAAACATTCAAAGGTTCAATTTAATGTATTAAAGGTATATCTTGTTGACCATGTTGGCATTGGGAGTGTTGGCATAGATGTCAAACAGTTGGTACATTCAGTTTGTTCAGACAGGTTGTGAGAAGCAGTTTCATGATGAAAATCACAAGATAAAGGGATTACATGAAACACCATGTTGAGATGCTAATGATTGTTTAGTACTTTGTCACATTGTTAGCATAGTAACATTATGTTTTGGTGTTCAATTTGGTTCATTTGTGAAGACATTCCAAAGTGTAGAATTGTATATGCAAAGTTCATGGTCTCCATCTCCTAGGTGTTGAAAAGTGTTAAGGGAACATGATACATTTCACTTAAATTTAAAGGTGATAACAGGCATAAAAGTGACAAAATACATACCATATTCGAAGTGTTGGGAATTAAGGTGTTTGGACCTTGGTAATTCCTTGTATTATTTCATTGTATTTATTTATTTATTAACTATTGTACAATTAGGATGTAAATCCTATGTTGTCATCTTGTGGGAGTTGGCATAGTGATGTGTCATCCTACATGGCATATGACCACATGTAAATTTGTCCTCACATGAGGAGATAGGTGTCCCACTTCATGGTAGGAATATTTTTCCATGTGTTGGCATCTTGGAATGTGTGTAAAGGAATATTGACCGAAACAATCATGCCAGATTCCTATGACAAAGTTATGATATGTAATAGTTAGAAATAGAAGATCCTATGACAGGTATGGACATGTGTCGAGAAGCATCTTTGAAAAAGGCATCTTTGGGTGCCCCAAGGTGGACTATGACATGTTGTAAGAGAATATCCTATTTATAGCCTGTGTATGATAGATTCTCTTACAGCTGTAAGTTATGACAACTATGACAGATTTTATGATGGTTGTAAGAGTCATAAGAGCATCTGTCATAGCCCATTTTGGAAATAGATGACTTCCTTGGGATGGGGTGACTTGACAAGTGTTAGGAACATTCTACAGTGCTGGACAAGTGTACATAGGTGTGGGTTTTTGGGCCATGAGGCCATGTTGGACACCCATCTCAATGTGGAGTTATTTTTGCCTTGTATTTGGTATATAACAGGTGCTTTGAAGAGGAGATATAGTATGTGATTGATAGGTACTATTATGCTACCGGATTGTCTCTAGATGTACGGGTCGAAGACTCCTAAGAGCTTGCATTGCAAGTGTATTGTAAACCATTCCAATTTTGATAATACATTGTGCAGGTTTTGGAGTGTGGGGTTTTTCTCCCGAAAGGGTTTTCCCCACGTTATATCTTGTCTCTCTTCCTTCTGTGTCATTCTATGTGTATGTGTATTGCTGCAATATCTCTGTTGTTGTGTTAAAATCACTGTAATTGTAAGGATTTAAAAGAATTTGCACTCTACTTCCCTCATTAGATTAGAGTAGGAAGTGTGTTCTGCATACCTTACTTCCTTTCAGTTGGTATCAGAGCTTGATCACCTTTGGTCCTAGTTGTTGGGTAGGGGTTTTTTGAGCTAATCTTAGGTTGAGTGGGAGTGTTGTGCAAAGTATTATGTATCTTATTGTAGCAAGGAGATGAAAACCACATCTGGAAGGTTAGAGGTTGAGAAATTCAATGGTACTAATTTTGAGCTGTGGAAACTCAAGATGGAGGACCTACTTGTTAATCATGATCTATGGGAAACTGTTGATGGCACTAAACCTGCAGTAATGTCACAAGCTGATTGGGACCTCAAAGATCGGAAGCCTAAGGGTCTCATAAGACTATCTAGCTGATTTTGTCCTATTGAATGTCCATGAGGAGAAGACTGCCAAAGAACTTTGGAAGAAGCTGGGATCTGTTTATCAAGCCAAGTCCCTAGTGAACAAGCTCTTTCTGAAAAAGAAGTTGTTTGTTCTAAAGATGGAAGATGGAGGATCTGTTGCAGACCATTTAAATGCTTTTAACATGATTGTTGCACAGTTGAAATCCGTGGGTGTGAAAATGGAGGAGGATCGATGCATGACCCTAGTTTGTTCTTTGCCAGATTTGTGGAATCATCTTATCATGGCTATCGGAAGCACTACCACCACCTTCATGATGGATGAAGTAGTATCTTCGTTGTTATCTGAAGAAATGAAAAGAAAGACATCTGAATAAGCCAAAGAAACTCTTGCAGTTCGTGGAAGACCCAAAGAGAAAGGGAAGAAGAAGGAAAAGAAAAGTGATAAGGGCAGATCCAAATCCCGTGGGAGATCCAAATCTCTTGGAAAGTCCAAGGTTCTCTATTGGAACTATGGTAAAACTGGGCATTTCTGAAAGGAATGCAAAGAGGAGAAGAAAAAGAAGAAAGCTCCTGATTCAGATTGTGACAAGTCACAAGATGATGGTGATGCCTTCATCATAACCCTAGCCACCCATTCATTTGATGATGTGTGGTTGATTGATTCTGGTACATCATTCCACATGACCTCACATTGAAACTAGTTCATGAAGTATGAAGAGTTCGATGGTGGAAGAGTGTACCTAGGTGACGATTCTCATCTAAAGATTGTGCGTCGTGGAAGAGTCTCAATCTGATTCCCTGATGGATGAGTGAAGGGGATCACTAGAGTTATGTACATTCCAAGCCTTGAATGAAACATACTTTTTGTAAGTATGTTGAATGATGTAGGTGTCTAGGTTGTCTTTTCAAAGGATGGATGCAAGATGACTAGAGGATCTATGGTGCTTGCTAAGGGTACTCAGAGAGGTACTTTGTTTCAGCTGGAGGCATGCACTTCACAGTGTAATAGTTCTTCTGACTTGAAGAAAAGAGCTGCAGTCACTTCATCCCCACCATCTGAATGACCACTGAAGAAATTTGTTGTAACTAGTTCTGACGGTAGTGCACACTGCTTTGGAAGTTAAACTTCCGGCTGAAAAGACTATGTTATGGAATTTAAAATATGGCCACATTGGTGAGAAGGGTCTATGTACCCTGAAAAATAAAAACCTTGTTGAGGGGTTAAATAATTGTAATCTTGAGTTTGACTTTTGTGAACATTGCATTTATGGAAAGTAAAACTGTGTTCAGTTTTACTCTATTTCTCACAAGTCTTCTGGTGAATCAGATCTTATTCATTCTGATGTGTTTGGTCCTGTTAATGTTCCTTCGATTTCAAAATCTATATATTTTGTATCTTTCATGGATGATTACAGTAGAAGGACATGGGTTTATTTTATCAGAAGCAAGACTGAAGTCTTTACTCAGTTTAAGGAGTTTAAAGCCTATTGTCACCTAGATTTGCACCCTTGCTGCAGTTGTAAAACTTTAGCAATCTGGAGAAACATGGGAATGATCTCGAAGTGTGGGACCTTACAAATTCAGATCAGACCTCTAGAGAAGGCTGGTTCCTCTTTCTAAACCTATTACTTAGAGAAATATAACTAAATCTAGTACTAATGCTTGCAGGAGAAAAGGGTTAGAAGAAAACTGAAATGAAGGGGGATGATACACAAGATTTAAATGTGTTTGGCTGCAACTGAATCGACACAATAATAATCTCACAGCTGGAAAGACTTACACAAACTCATATTGATTCTAACATAGGTCAAGACAAAATAATGGAGGAATGAAAGAGACCATTTTGTCCACAATACATAGCCTACACTAATCCAAAGAATAGACACAGTACTAAAATAATAAAAGAGAGGCAAAATACTAGTTTTTATTGATTATAGAGGCCAAGTAGCCATTACAAAATAGCCCAGAAGAACAGCCAACAAAAATACATCTGTTACACATGTATATATAGCATTTTACACTTTTGACCTCAGTCGATTACAATCCATTTGCCCATGGGCTCTGTCAGAAAATATCTACGTTTGAAGGGACGTCCACCTGCAAGAATTCATGGAATAAAAGATCTGGAACTAGGGAAAATAGAAGAGATTTTGAATCTTCAATGTGAGCTACTGAATCATCGATCTGCACCCATAAATACAATAAATATCTGCATCTACATATGCCAAATCGGTCACTGAAATGTCCAATTGATCGAGCATGTAAAGGTGCATCAAATTTTGAAAGTGAAAATATCCTCCATAAAGCCCGCCAAATGAAAGAGAAGGCAAAAACAAGATTATTTGCCTTTTCAAGCATGTTGAAATTCACCAAAATGAGGGAGATACGGGCGGTCAAAGTTGTAGTCAACTATATCTTGTATATCGCTTTGCATCTATGTTTGAATCTCCCTTTGTATGTGCTATGACATGTGTCATCATCTAATTTTCCACTAAGCTAAACTAAGAAGCATCGCTGAACATTTGCATGCTTTATCGGCCGTCAGAAAGACTTTAAAATGGGCCACCGATGCACTAAGTCTCACCGAAATCCCTTTGTATATGCTTTGTACATCACAATTGTATATGAGATACAATCGCATGTTCATACAATGTGGAACTCAGGAGATTATCAGCCATATTGGAACTTTAGAACAAGTCTGGCTTGTATTTTTTTTTCTTTGTATATTGGCACATACAAGCACTTCATCATACAAACTGTGGACCCCAAAATGATTATTCGCTGCATTTGATTCTCCAGTCGGGTCTGCCTTGTATATTGCCGTTGTATCTAACCTTTGTATATTGCATATACAATGCGAAATATACAAACAAAAACTGTATACAAACCTACATGCAAAGATTTCATCTCGGCATAAATATGTGACCTTTGTATATCACCTTGTATATAACCATTGTATGTGCAAACATACAAAGCGAACATACATACAAAAGATGCATATTCCTTTGCATCTACCTTTATAAATCAAAATGTTTATCCTTTCAAGTCTGGGGGTTGTATCTCAGAAATGCATATGCCATTGTATATGACCATTGTATGTGCAAACATACAATCGCATGTACATACATTTGATGGGCCCCAACCTTTGTATGTCCTTTATTTACTGCTTTGTATATGCGATTGTATACATGATACAATTGCCCAATATATATTCACCTTTTGTATCTCAACCTTTCCATATTTCCTTTGCATCTACACTTTGTATCTTCCCCATTGTATGTACACATACATCGGCTGTCGGGGAGACCTTTAGCTGAGTCACCGATATGCGAAGTCTTGCCGAAGACACTTGTATCTTTGCATTGGCACATTTGCATGTCTACCTTGTATATGCACTTGCACATTCACCTTGTATCTTTGCATTGCATATCGACTTTGCATATCACCTTTGTATATCACCTTTGTATATGCAAACATACAATGACGAATGTATATCCCTTTGCGTCTAATCTTTGCATCTTCATTTTGTATCTCTCTCATGTATTTGCCTTTGTATATGCAAACATACAATGGTGAATGTATATGCGAATATACATTCAAAAATGTATACACAAATACTAAGCATTAAACTGAGAAACCCTGCGATGGAAAATACTTGAGGCTAAAAGATTTTTGGGTTTTTCTGAGTTTTTGGGCAAAGATTCTCCAAGTGAGATTTTGGGATTTTTGGCAAGGGACAACATGAATAATTGAAGGATTTAAGCTTTGTAGGGTCACTTTCTAAAGGATATTCAAGGAATATACAAGGTGGACTATTTAGCTCTAGACAAAAGAAAATAGGTCAACATTTTGGTGACTTCTACGGGATGTTTGCCTGCTAAACATCAGATCAATAGCCTTAAGCATCCATTGGGCATGGAGTCATATAGAGACTGTAACAAAAATAGAGGAGCTGGAACATTGAGCAAGCGACCAAGCCAAAATAAAAACAACAAGCAAGCATGTATCTCCTAATGAGAATACAACAAAGTGCAAGGGAACTTATTGAAAGGAAACCTAAAACTAAAATAAAACCTACTCTAAACCTAAACTAACCAGTCAGAGGTGACTTTAAACAAAGCCATTAACTGGTTCTTGAAAGTAACTACCCTTCCTTAACAATTTACAATGTTTATCATGCATGTGGGTAGTTAAAAAAAGGTGAGGGGGAAATGGGCATATGACAAATTGATAAAACATCCCCCACAAAATGGAGATAAGCTCACCTATCCACCTGGACTGATTGCTAGTACTGCTAAAAGATGGATAAATAGGTTGATCCCACTCATTTTGATGCTCAACTTCATGCTTAGAGGTAAGTGTGACAAGTGGTGACTCCTCTTGATGTGTCTTTAGCTGGGCTAGATACCTGATTGTGTATCCCCTTGAAGTGACATGCAAATCATCATATTTGATCTCATGTCTCTGCTCTAATTTTTTCTCTTCTTGCTCTTCATTTGGTATGATGGTGCCTCCCATTTGACTCTCATGTTGCTCTTGTGTGTGAAACAGCTAACTTGGGACTTCATGGTTTTCTCCTTCTTCCTTCAAAGAACCTAAGAAGGCTGATATAATGTCATCATGGCTATATTCTTCACACCTTTCTACTTTTTGTTCATGGCTGTCCTGGTTCACGGCTAAGGTTGGACAAGAGATAAGACAATTTGAAAGCTCAGAAATGATATCATTATATTCACCTTGCATGATAGTTTGCCATGTTGGCTCCTCCTTTATGGTCAATGGACCATCCTCTTTTACTAGGCCAGCCAGTAGCTCATCAAAGCTATCATCTCTTAGAAGACTTTTACAAACAACTGGCTCAAGCTCAAAATTCCCATTATCACTCAAAGGAGTGCCCTCCAAATCAAGTTTTTCTTCTTCAATAAAGGAAGGCAAAAGTTTAAATAATGAGGTAGCCTCTTCCAACAAACTTTCATTTGTTATATCAGTCTCAAACTCTTCTATACAACAGAAAGGAAGTTCCTCCAATGAGTTGAGATCTTGCAAATCAGCTTCATCAGACTCTACATCATCTAATATAGAGCAACATGCTTGCCCCCTTTTATGGTTTGGAAACTCACTGTTGTGTTCAGCCTCAACCTGCAACAATCTGCCAACATTTTCAAAGTTCTCTATTTGCTGCATATCCACAACCAGTTGCCTGTTTTCTTCATCTTCAACATAGTCAGGTAGCTCATGAAGTAGGGCAGCATCATCCACCTCTGAAGTGACCTTAGCCACCTTTTCCCCTATGCCTCCATCCTTTAGCTGTAGCTCCACTGGATTATGTTTAAGTTCCCTTTGCAGTTGAAGGCTTTCCCCATGGACTCTCTGCATTTCAACCTTGTTTGCTTGATTGAATGCATGAGAAAAGGCTTCAAAAGAACTAAAGTCTAGGGGACTCAATCCCTTATTTGAGTTAACAATACTCATAGGTGTAATAGGTTCAAACAATTCTTTCTCTGTGAGTGTAGAAATAAACTACTCATCATTAGTTTTATCTTCTTCCCCTTCTCTTTTGGCTCATCTTTCCAATTATCTTGGTAGACAATAGGTCCACCCTTGAGGATTGAAATAGCATTAGGGAAAGAGGCCTAAATATCTTCTTGAATTTCTTGGAGGGGAGAGGATTCTAAACAAATTTGTTCTTGGGGAGTGATAATCTGAGTTTGTATAGGAACAGGGACTTGTGGAGAGATATAGGCTTTGAAGCCTAGAAACTTGTGGAGTCTAGGTTGCTCTTCGTTATGAATTGGTTGTTGAGTTGAAAAAATACCCTTGAAACTTGCAATTATGACAGGCTTGGATTCTACAACTGTTTCCTCTGCCTGATTTTGAATTGGTATGAGAGGATTGGCCTTTACAAGGTTTGGTACTTTGTAACCAGGATGCTTGGTCCAAGAAGGCTGTCATGATAGAGAAGTTTGAGCCACTTTCATATATTCACTTTGGTTTGAAGGATGGACTTGTTTGAAGCTAGGAACAGGCTCCTATGAAGGCTGAGGGCTTCTAAAACTTAGAATTTTAAAACTAGGAAATGGTTTTGGAGGTGTAGAGGGATTATCCTGGCTGAAGCTTGGAATCTTAAATTTTGGGGCTTCTTCCGCAGCAGGCTGAGCAGGTGTCATCCTTATAGAAAGTTTTTCCTGAAAAACCCCTTCTTATGCTTCTTGCTGCTGGTCATGTTTTAACATTTCTATAAATTCATCAACCTCCCTATTTAGATCTAGGTACAACTTCTTGAGACCATATAAGCTTATGATGCTGAGGTCATAAAACCGTTGAGGCTGACTATACCCTGCTTCTCCTTTTTCATTGTCCAAAAGTCTATCAAACTTCAGGAAACTATTCATGAGCTCCTTGAAAGCGTCAACATTCTCAGGGGAAACATCTTGAGTCAGATTAGGAGGGTAGTTGCACTGGTTAGGATCAAAGTAGTCTTCTTGGGGTTGATAATAAGCATTATTAGGCTACCAAGAAGATTGAGTAAGAGTGGGAAGGAATTAAACATCATGAGGGTGCTGATATTCTACAGCAGCAGGGTTGTATGGCATAAATTCAGAGGCATTTGGGGCCTAGTATTGCTGATATGGGGGCCAATAGCCTATACTTGGATTAGGGGTTGGGGAATAACTAGGATTCTCATAAAATTCTGACATTTTATAGCATCTAAATGCTGGATAATCATAAAAATATTAGAATTAGAGTGAAATAGGTCTACAACCAAAGAGAAACTAGATACATAGTAGAGAGGGAGTTGCCAGGTGATTGAGATGCTTCTAGAAGCTAAATAGACCAGGAAAACCACCAAAATCCTGATCTTTGATGAAATTTTAGGTACTTGGGCTACTTTCACCAATAGATTTGTTCAGTAGAGTCACCATGATGTTGTTTGTATTGCCTCCAAAGGCTGGTAATACTAGGAGAAACACCAAATCTCTTAGTACTTTGATGAGAAGTTCATCAAACTGGTCCCACCGGGCGTGCCAAAACTGTTGTCACCCAGATTTGCACCCTTGCTGGAGTTGTAAAACTTTAGTAATCTGGAGAAACATGGGAATGATCTTGAAGTGTGGGACCTTGCAAATTGATATCAAACCTCCAGAGAAGGTTTGTTCCTCTTTCTAAACCTATTACTTAGAGCAATGTAACTAAATCTAGTGCTAATGCTTACAGGGGAAAAGGGTTAGAAGAAAACTGAAATGAAAGGGGATGATACACCAAATTCAAATGTGTTTGGCTACAACTGAATTGACACAGTAGTAATCTCACAGCTGGAAAGACTTACACAGAATCATATTGATTCTAACAGTGGTTAAGATAGAATAATGAAGGAATGAAAGGGACCATTTTGTTCACAATACATAGCCTACACTAATCCAAAGAATAGACACAGTGCTAAAATAATAAAAGAGAGGCAAAATATCAGTTTTTATTGATTATAGAGGCCAAGTAGCCATTACAAAATAGCCCAGAAGAACAACCAACAACAATACATCTGTTACACATGTATATATAGCATTTTACACTTTTGACCTCAATCGGTTACAATCCATTTGCCCATGGGCTCTGTCAGAAAATATCTGCGTTTGAAGGGACATCCACCTACAAGAATTCATGGAATAAAAGATCTGGAACTGGGGCAGATAGAAGATATTTTGAATCTTCAATGTGACCTACTAAATCATCGATCTGCACCCATAAATGTAATAAATATCTACATCTGCATATGCCAAATCGGTCACTGAAATGTCCAGTCGATCGAGCCTATAGAGGTGCATCAAATTTTGAAAGTGAAAATATCCTCCATAAAGCCTGCCAAATGAAAGAGGAGGCAAAAACAAGCATATTTGCCTTTTGAAGCATGTTGAAATTCACCAAAATGAGGGAGATATGGGTGGTCAAAGTTGTGGTCAATTGTATCTTGTATATCGCTTTGCATCTGTGTTTGAATCTCCCTATGTATGTGCTATGACACGTGTCATCATCTGATATGCTGCTGAGCTAAACTGAGAAGCATCATTGAACATTCACATTCTTCATCGGTCATTGGAAAGACTTTAAAATGGGCCACCGATGCACTAAGTCTCGCTAAAATCCCTTTGTATATGCTTTGTACATCACGATTGTATATGAGATACAATCGCATGTTCATACAATGCAAAACTCGAGATTATCAGCCATATTGGAACTTTAGAACAAGTCCGGCTTGTATATTTTCTTCTTTGTATATCGGCACATACAAGCACTTCATCATACAAACTGTGGACCACAAAATGATTATTCACTACATTTGATTCTCCAGTCGGGTCCGCCTTGTATATCACTATTGTATCTAACCTTTGTAAATCGCATATATAATGCGAAATATACAAACAAAAACTACATACAAACCTGCATGCAAACATTTCATCTTGGCATAAACATGTGACCTTTGTATATCGCCTTGTATATAACCACTGTATGTGCAAACATACAAAGTGAACATACATACAAAAGATGCATATTCCTTTGCATCTACCTTTATAAATCAAAATGTTTATCCTTTCGGGTCCGAGGGTTGTATCTCAGAAATGTATATGCCATTGTATATGACCATTGTATGTGCAAACATACAATCGCATATACATACATTTGGTGGGCCCCAACCTTTGTATGTCATTTATTTGCTGCTTTGTATATGCGATTGTATACATGATACAATCGCCTGATATACATTCACCTTTGTATCTTGACCTTTGCATATTTCCTTTGCATCTACACTTTGTATCTTCCTCATTATATGTACGCATGCATCAGCTATTGGGGAAACCTTTAGCCGAGTCACTGATATGCGAAGTCTTGCATTAGCGCCTTTGCATGTCTACCTTGTATATGTGCTTACACATTCACCTTGTATCTTTGCATTGCATATCAACTTTGCATATCGCCTTTGTATATCGCCTTTATATATGCAAACATACAATAGCGAATGTATATCCCTTTGGCGTCTAATCTTTGCATCTTCCTTTTGTATCTCTCTCATGTATCTACCTTTGTATATGCAAACATACAATGGTGAATGTATATGTGAATATACATTCAAAGATATATACACAAATACTAAGCATGAAACTGAGAAACCCTGCGATGGAAAATACTTGAAGCTAAAAGATTTCTAGGTTTTTCTGGGTTTTTTGGCAAAGACTCTCCAGGCGAGATTTTGGGATTTTTGGCAAGGGACAACATGAATAATTGAAGGATTTAAGATTTGTAGGGTCACTTTCTAAAGGATATTCAAGGAATATACAAGGTGGACTATTTAGCTCTGGATAGAAGAAAATAGGTCAACAAAGCCTTTGCTGAAAATTACACTAGTAAAAATATTAAGTGTTTGAGAACTAATAATGGTGGTGAGTTTTGTTTGGCAGAGTTTGATAAGTTTTGTAAGGAGCAAGGGATTGAAAGACATAAGACAACTCCATACACCCCCCAGAAAAATGGAGTTGTAGAGAGGATGAATAGGACACTGATGGAGAAGGCTAGGAGTATGCTTAGTGGAACAAGCCTCAAACAAATGTTTTGGGCTGAAGTTGTTGCCACTACTTTGTATCTGGTAAACAGATCTCCTACATCAGCTCTTGTTGGTAATACACCTATGGAGGTGTGGTCTGGTAAGAAGCCTTCAGTTAGACATCTTCATGTTTTTGGTTGTGAGGCATATGCACATGTGCCTAGGGAGAAACAGTCTAAATTGGAGAACAAGGTTGTTAAGTGTATCTTCATTGGCTATGGTGTTGGTGTGAAAGGATACAAGCTTTGGGATCTCATGGCTGAAAAAGTGTTGTATAACAAAAGTGTTATCTTTAGAGAGCTAACACCTTCTTCCGTTGTTCTACAGCCAGAACAGACAGAAAAGAAAGAGGATGTGGTTCAGTTTCCTTCTATCCCTGAGAAGACTGAACAAACAGACCCTGTGAGAGCTAATGATGAGGAGAGCTCTAGCATCTCTTAAAGCTCAGAAGAAGAAGCAGAGCCTCAACCTCAGCCATTAAGGAGGTCTACACGAACAAGAAAGCAACCTGATAGGTTTGGTTATTTATTACTTGATTCTAGTTGTGCTTTTGCTTTACTTACTAACACTAATAAGCCTAGAACTGTGAAAGAAGCTATGGGCATGAAAGATGCAGGTTCTTGGAAGGAGGCCATGGAGGATGAGATGGCTTTTTTGGAAAAGAATAAAACATGAGACTTGGTTGCTTTGCCTAATGGACAGAAACCTGTTGGATGCAAATGGGTGTTCAAGAAGAAATTTAGTGCAGATGACAGTGTTGAAAAGTACAAGGCTAGATTGGTTGTGAAGGGGTACTCACAAGTGAAGGGAATTGATTATGGTGAAATTTTCTTTCCTATTGCAAAGCTAACATCCATTCAATTCTTGTTATCTCTTACAGCTGCTTATGACTTAGAGGTAGAATAGATGGATGTGAAGACAACTTTCCTTCATGGTGATTTGGAGGAAGAAATCTACATGTCACAGCCAAAGCATTACATAGAGAAAGGTAAAGAAAATTTGGTTTACAAGTTAAAGAAGTCTTTGTATGGTCTGAAGTAGTCTCCTAGGATGTGGTACTTGAAGTTTGATGCCTTTGTGGTGTCGATTAGATATCTGAGATCGAAATTAGATCATTGTGTGTATTACAAATTTGACAATGATCACATTCTCATTATTGCATTATATGTTGATGATATGTTGCTAATTGGGAATGGCAAGAATAAGATTTCTGATTTGAAGTCTTAGTTGTTAGCATAGTTTGAGATAAAAAATATTGGGGCAGACAGGTACATTCTGGGGATGGAAATGAAAAGAGATAGAGATAACAGAAAACTTTTGTTAAGACAGACTAAGTATGTGAAAACTGTGTTGGATAGGTTCAGCATGGCAGATTATAGACCATTGTGTGTTCCTATTTCATTGGGGTCAAAGTTGTCTGCTAGTGATTGTCCAAAATCTCCTAGTGAGGTGGAGGACATGAGCAGAGTACCTTATGCTAGTGTTGTTGGCAATTTGATTTATGCCATGGTCTACACAAGACCAGACATTGCCCAAGCAGTGGGAGTCCTTAGTTGATTTATGGCTAATCCTAGATGGGTACATTGAGATGCAGTTAAGCGAGTGTTCAGATATTTGAGGGGTACTTCCAAGTATTCCATTTTCTATCGTGGCAATGCTTCAATACTTTTGCATTCAATCTATATTCATGGATTTGTGGATTCTGATTGGGCAGGTGACATTGACAGTAGGAGATCCACCAGTTTCTATGTGTTCACTATGTTTGGTGATGTAATTAGTTGGATGAGTAAGTGACAATCTGTGGTTGCTTTCTCCACTACAGAAACTGAGTACATGGCAGCAATTCATGCTTGCAAGGAAGCCATTTGTCTTAAGAGATTGTGTTCAGATATTGGTCTTGATGCAGGACAGATTACAATCAGTTGTGAAAGTCAGAGTGTAATTTGCCTTGCGAAGAATCCAACTTTCCATGCCATAAAAAAGAATATTGATGTTCAGTTTCACTTCATATGAGACATGGTAGAGGATGGGAAGGTAAATTTGGAGAAGGTAGATACTTTGAAGAATGTTGCAGATGCATTGATGAAACCAGTGGGCACAGAGAAGTTCATATGGTGTTCAGAGTCTATGGGCCTCTTAGCCTATAGCAATTAAATCCTATTGATTCTATTGACTCTTACAAGGTGTTTGACAAGTGGGAGAATGTTGGGAATTAAGGTGTCTCAACCTTGGTAATTCCTTGTCTTTTTACATTGTATTTATTTACTAATTGCCTATTGTATTAATTGGATGCAAATCCTATGTTGTCATATTGTGGGAGTTGGTACAGTGATGTGTCATCCTACATGGCATATGACCACATGTATTTTTGTCCTCACATGAGGAGATAGGTGTCCCACTTAGTGGTAGGAATATTTTGTCATGTTTCGGTATCTTGGATGTTGTGTAAGGGAATATTGACTGTAACGGTCATGACAGGTTCCTATGACGAAGTTATGACATGTAAGAGTCAGAAATAGAAGATCCTATGACAGGTGAAGACATGTGTCGAAGAGCATCTTTGAAAAAGGCATCTTTGGGTGCCCCAAGGTGGACTATGATATGTTGTAAGAGAATATACTATTTATAGCCTGTGTATGACAGATTCTCTTATAGCTATAAGTTATGACAGCTATGACAGATTCTATGACGGTTGTAAGAGTCGTAAGAGCATCTATCATAGCCCATTTTGGAAATAGGTGACCTCCTTGGGATGGGGTGACTTGACAAGTGTCAGGAGCATCCTACAGAGTTGGACAAGTGTCCATAGATGTGGGTTTTGGGCCATGAGATCATGTTGGATGCCCATCCCTATGTGGAGCCATATTTGCCTTGTATTTGTTATATAAGCAGGTGCTTTTGAGAGATGTGCTACAAGTTTTATAGGTACTATTATGCTGTCAGTTTGTCTCCAAATATGAGTATTGAAGACTCCTAAGAGCTTGCATTGCAAGTGTATTGTAAACCATTTCAGTTTTGATAATACATTGTGCAAGTTTTGGAGTGTGGGGTTTTTCACCTGATAAGGGTTTTCCCCACGTATATCTTTTGTCTTTCTTCTTTTGTCTCACTTTCTTGTATATGTGTTTGCTGCAATATCTCTGTTAGTGGTTTAAAATTGCTATAATAGTAAGGATAAAATTGAATTTGCACTCTCCTCTCCTCATTAGATTAGTGTAGGAAGTGATTTCCGCACACCTAGCTTCCTTTCAGCTACCTTGTAGTCAAATCACCAAATTGAGGTAGTTGCACCAGATCCTAGGAAGAGATGCCACCAAGGAGGATTCTTTCTATGGCCAATGTTGTTGGAAGAATGGAAGAAATGATTAAGATGATGAGGACAATTAAGGTTAGATTGGATGCTACAGAAGAAGACAGAAGAAGAGGACTAAACCCTAGACATGAAGATGAAAGTGATGATGATGAATTTCAAGATGTTGAACAAAATGAAGAAGCCCTAGAAGAAGAATTAGATTAGGTAAAGATGTTGAAAGTTATTTCTAAGATGGGTAAGAGACCTAGAATGGAAGTATCAAACTATACCTAAAATTTAAACCCTGAGGACCTAATTGACTCAATAAATGATTTGGAGGAATACTTTGAATATGAAGAAATTGAAGATCCTGAGAGAGTAAGATTTGCAAAAACTAAGTTGAAAGGACATGCTACTATTTGGTGGAAAGAAGTTCAATTGGATATAAAGAGGAGAGGAAAAGGGAAGATCATAAAATGGGATAGGATGGCGACAAAGTTGAAAAATCAGTCCATACTTGCTGACTATGAGTTAGAAATATTGATGAGATTGCAAAACCTAAGGCAAAAGGCAAAATCTATGAAGGACTATACTGAAGAATTTCATAAAATGATCATTAGGACTAGACATAGTGAAGCAAGAAAGGAGAAAGTAGGAAGGTACATAAATGGATTAAAGATGAACATTCAAGAAGAACTAAGTTTAGTTAGGATGATAACAATAGAGGAAGTATATTAGTTTCCACTGAAATTTGAAGGCAAGTTGAATAAGAGGCATGAGAAAAGAAAGAGAGGTAGAGGAGGCAAATTTCAAAGAGGTAGAACACATTCTAGAGGAGAAAGACCTTATGTGGAGAAAAACAAAGAGAGTAGCCCATACTGGAAGGAAGATAGAGATAACAATTCATATCAGAGAGATGATAGGAGTTTCTACCACAACAAAAGAGGGAATCATAATTCTTACTGCAATGAAGGATACCAGAGAGAAGAAAGAGGATTTGACAAAAGATCATTTAGAGGAACTTGTTTTAAGTGTGGAGGACACAGAGCATTTGAAGGTCATCAAGGAAGTATAAGCAAAAGAACTAAGAACAATGCAAAAGCAGCTATGCGGAGGAAGAACCTATTGGATCACCTAGTTTAGTGAAAAAGCCAAAGAAAGGAGAATCATTAGTCATGAGGAGAGCCCTATTTCAAGTAGAGACAAATAAGGAGACACTGCAAAGGAAAAGTTTGTTTTAGACCAAATGTATTTATCACGAGGTAAATGTTGTAAAGTGATCATTGGTAGTGGAAGTATAGACAATCTAGTTTTAGAAGAGATGGTGACTAAGATGAACCTAGAGAGATTGAAACATCCAAAGCCCTACAAGATAGTATGGATTCAAGATGAGGAAAAGATACTGGTGAGTGAACAATGTCTGGTGAAATTTCATATAGGATTGTATGTTGATGAGGTATTGTGTGATATTATGCCGATGGTTGTATGTCATATATTGTTGGGGAGACCATGGCAGTATGATAGAAAGGTAATACATGATGGGAGAAAGAATACTTATACTATAACATCAAATGAGAAGAAACATATCTTGATACATTTGGAAGATGAACCTAAGAGTGAAGTATGTGGGAATGCTAGAATTTGTTTGGTAGATGGAAGGAAATTTTTGGATGTATTGAGACATGAGAATATGTGTTTTGCTTTGATTCCAAAGAAACTATGCAAAGACTGCCACCACAAAAGGAGAAGAACCACTGCTAGAGGAGATAACTGAATTGTTGACAGAGTACCAATATATCATATCAAATAATGTACCCAATGGATTTCCACCAATCGGAGTATTAGTCATCATATGGGCCTTATACCTGGAGCTAGTTTACCTAACAAATTGGTGCATAGGATGACACTAGTAGAAAATAAGGAGATGAATAGATCAATACAGGAGATGTTAAGGAAAGGATTGATCAGAGAAAGTTTAAGCCCATGTGCAGTACGTACAGTACTAGTACCGAAGAAAGATGTGAAAGGAATTAGCAAGATAAGCGAAAATAACTTCCTACACTAATCTAATGAGGAATAGTTATGAAAATTTTCTTTAGATCTTTTCAATTATAGTTAAGATATACATTAACTGAGAGATTAACACACATTCAGAAGCAATTAGAAATGCAATGACACAAGATATACGTGGGGAAAACGCTTTCAGGTGAAAAACCTTATACTGCAAAACCTGCACAATGTATTATCAAATCTAAAGGAGATTACAACACACTTGCAATGCAAGTTCTTCCAGGAGTTGGAACAATGTCAAATCTAGAGTAAATCTAGTAGCATAATGATACCTACAAATGAACCATATGCATACTACTCGAAGCACGTGATCATATAGAGTTACAAGGAAAGAATGAGAAGCTTCTAGAGGTGGGTGTCCAACTTGGCCTCCTGGCCCATTTCCCATGCCTAAGGACACTTGTCCAACATGCAAACACCTCTCTTACAACCATTATAACATGTAGGTTTGGCTTCCCAAAGTGGAGTGCTCCATCCCAAGATAGGATATGATAGATGCTCTTATAGTTTTCATAAAATCCATCATACATGATAGCTCTTGTAGCTGTAAGAGAATTTGTCATAACTACCTAAATATAGCATATTCTTCTTATAGCATGTCATAACTCAACTTGGGCACCCAAAGATGCCTTCCTCTCATGCAAAAATACTTTCTGACACTTGTCTTCACCTGTCATGGGAATCTCTATACTTGGCTCTTACATGTCATAGAATCTATCATACACCATAAGTTCTTACACACGTTGCTGACACATGGCATATTAGTGCCACCTCAAATGGGACACCTAGATGCTAATGGGTTGACTTGACCATCCAAATCACCTTACAAGAATTCTGACATCTCACCATGCCACTTCACACTAAATGACAAAATAGGATGTGCAACATAAATTACATAATAGGCAAACAATTAAATAATTAATTAAATATCCAATGCTAGGAATTTGCAAGGTTGAGACACCTTAATTCCCAACAAGATGGAGAGTGGAGGATGTGTTCAGACTCTAGAGAAATCAACAAGATCACAATTAAGTATAGATTTCCACTGCCAAGGATGGATGACATTATGGACTATTTGAGTGGAGCAAAGTATTTCACAAAGATAGACTTGAAGAGTGGATACCGTCAAATCAAGATCAGAGAAGGAGATGAGTGGAAGACTGCTTTCAAGACAAATGAAGGGTTGTATGAGTGGTTAGTGATGGCTTTTGGATTAACCAATGCACCAAGTACTTTCATGAGGTTGATGAATGAGGTTTTAAAGAATTTCTTGGGTAAGTTTGTTATTGTATACTTGGATGATATTCTGATTTTTAGTAAAACAAAAAAGGAACATTTGTGGCATAGTACACAAGTACTTCAGAGGTTGAGAGAAAAGAAATTGTTGATAAACATCAAGAAATGTAGTTTCATGAAGGAAGAATTAGTATATTTGGGATTTGAGATTTCTGTGGAAGGATTGAAGACAGATCCTAAGAAAGTTAGTGCAATTGTTGAGTGACCAACACCTATGAACATTGGAGAGGTAAGATCATTTCATGGATTAGTAAGTTTCTATTGGAAGTTCATAAAAAAAATTAATACTATATGCACACCCATGAAAGGGACAATGAGGGGTGACAGAAAATATTTTAAGTGGACATCCAGAGCACAAAAGAGTTTTGAATTGTTGAAGTAGAAGGTGACAAAGCAACTAGTATTAGCCCTACCAGATTTTGACAAAGTATTTCAAGTTCAATGTGATGCCAGTGGAAATGCAATAGGAGCAATGTTAAGTCAAGAAGGGAGACCAGTAGCATATTTCAGCAATAAGTTGGATGATACAAGGAGAATATATTGAGTTTATGATCAGGAGTTCTATGCCATAATTCAAGCCTTGAAGAAGTGGAGACATTACTTATTGCCTAAGGAATTTGTGTTGTACACTGACTATCAAGATTTGCAATATTTGAATAGTCAAGGAAAGTTGAATCAGAGACATATGAGATGGGTAGAGTTCATATAGAGTTACACATTTGTATTGAAGTACTGGAGTGGGAAGTCAAACAAAGTTGCAAATGCAATAAGTATAAGAAGGAATTTGTTGACAAAGATGAGGGTAGAAGTATTAGGTTTTGAGGAACTGAAGCATATGTATGAAGAAGAGCTTGATTTTGCGGAAGCATGGAAATCATGTAAGGAACCTATTGTGATAGATAGAAGTAAGTGGTTGTATTATTTCATGTAGGAAGATATGTTGTTCAAGTGAATTCAATTGTGAATGTTGCAAGTATGGGCCTAACCAGTGTTGTCATTGATGTCAAGGATTGGATGAGTTGTATGCTGAGGATATTGAGAAAATTAGTTCCATCAGAAATAGAGAAAATTAGTGAAGACAGTGAAGCTCTATGAAGTAAAGACCCCAGCTAGATGAAGATCAAAGAATGCGCATCAAAGGGTTTGTAGATATGTGTCTAGTGATGATCTAGTCAAGATTTGAGGGGTCCACATGAAAATGTGGAGGAGTTATGGCCATGAGAGTAAAACCAGTTATAGCAACTATTCAGAGGTGATAGAGTGACTCAAATAGGTCCGGTGAGATCTAGAAATTCAATATCATGTTCTGCAAATCTGGTGGCATGTTTGGGAAGCTAATGTGAATTGACAACTCAATTGGTTCGTGGTTTGGAGGTCCACAAGCAATCCTTCTAATGTGACAACATTGACTGACTGTATTCTTAAGGTTCTAGATGAAGATGCAAATGATTATAGTAAGCAAAAGTGGTACAGATGTTCTTGGTGATTTAAGCAAGCTTGTGGGGGTCTTAGATTGTATCTAGTTCATATTGGTGGTCTGCATTGAAGATTGATCTCGTAATTGAAGACTTACCTTTGAGTGATGGTGTTCCTCCTAGTCTTGGATGACCAGATGATATGCGCATATTGCGGATGATCTTGAAGATGTTGTACGAAGCATGGCGTGTTCCTTGAAGAAGATTGAAGTCCCAGTTGTGTGTGGTCGATAATGGAGTAATGCGTATGAAGTTTTTATAATAAGTCAAGTTGTATTTTTGTAATTGCTTTGTAATAAAATAAGTGTATGTTGTACCGACTTTGATGATCATTCCAAAGTCGATGTCATGTATAAATAAGAATTGCGAAGTCATTCAAATGTGTCCTTGTGGTTGTGATGAGAAGGTTGTAGTGAAGAGGAGTGAGAAGCAGAGCAGAGGTGTTAAGCTTAAATGGAACTGACTCAAGCATAGTAAAGATGCTTATCTCTAGTTCAAGTATGTGATACTTATATTCTTTTGTACATAGTGTGTCTCCTGTAGGCAGTGGGCCTCTTGTGAGCAGTGTGCTCGGGCAGTGAGCCTTAATTGGCAAGTGCCATTTTATTCATCCATATTCTTCTAATAGAGAATACAATCTTGGGTTAGTCACCTCGTGGTTTTTCCTTTAACTAGGTTTTCCACGTCAAAATCTTGGTGTTATATGTGCTGAATTTGTTTCTGCTCTTGAATTATTACATTATGCTTCCATGATTAAATCTTTGATATGCTATTGAAATATAAGAAGGCTTAAAGTAAATAAAGAATAGTTTTTTGGTAATAACTGATTCACCCCCACCTCTCAGTTGTCTATCCTAAATCCAACAATTGGTATCAGAGCTGAGGTCATGGGTTTAAACCCCACACTTGCACTGGGAAGGGGATTGTTGCAAGGTATGGCCCTTGGTCTCCTTGTTCAGCACAGCACTGCGGTGGTTTGCGACAAGGGCTTAACCACCTCTCGTGCTTGTTGAGTCAAGTGGTTGTATTGGGCATTAATAGGTCAATCTTTTGGTGCAACGGCAGCTAACAATTGGTATCAGAGCTAAGTTCCTCTAGAAGAATCTTAACCGCTTAAGGAGATCCAAAATTTCAACCTACAAGAAGGACAGTCCAAGGTTTGATGGAACAAACTTCACTGCCTAGAATAGTCGCATGGAATGTCACTTACAATGCATGGGAGATCAGTATTGGAGTATAACTACAACTAAATATGTTCCCCCAAGGAATGGTCCAACAACTATAGATGAAGTCAGAGATGCAGACAATAATCATCAAGCTAAAGAGGCCCTACTGAGTGTCTTGTCTGATTCAAAACTGACAAATGTTATGGGACTGAAGACTGCTTATGAAATTTGGACAAAGCTTGAAAATCTATATGAAGGAGACAAATATGTTAAGTGTGCCAAGCTGCAAAGTCTGAAAGGAAAGTTTGAAAACTTGAAGATGAGTGAAGATGAGAATATCACTTTATATATGACAAAAGTAAATGAGCTTGTATGTGGCATCAGATGTGTTGGTGGAGTATTGGACGAAGATGAAATTGTTGCTAAAGTTCTTAGATCTTTACCTCCTACATATAAACACAAAGTTGCTGTTATTGAGGAAATCAGATCTTTAACAACTATCACAAGGGATCATTTGGTTGGTAAGATATCTGCATTTGAGTTGGCTATGTTTGGTGATGTACTTCCCAAAACTAAATCTGCATTCAAAGCTAGTGCCTCTACAAAAGGCAAACAGAGATATGATCCAAGAGAAAGTTCCTCAAGGAAATCAACTTGGTATGATAAAGCAAGGAAAGATCTAGAAGAAGATGAGTTAGAAGCCGAACAACTTGAAGCCCTTATTGCAAAGAGACTGCCAAGAGGATCTGATAAGTATGAAGGAAAATTACCTTTCAAATGCTTTGCCTACAATAAGATTCGTCATTTTGCCTCAAGATGTCCAAAAAGGTTTTCAAGGCTAAACCCTAATAGATCAAGGTTTCAGAAGAAGTGTTACTTTGTTCAAGAAGATGATGATGAAGGAGTAACAGATGATGAATCTGAGGTAGGAAACAAACCTGAAAGTGACTGGGTGTTTATTGCCATCAAAGAAGAAGATCCAATGCCTATTGAATCTATCAATCATAATATGATAGAAAGTGCTTTGGCTACTCAAGTTGAAGAAAAGGATGAATGGGTTATTGGTAGTGGATGCTCTCACCATATGACTGGTGACAAGAGTAAGTTCCTAAACTTGGAAAGATGTGAAGGTGGAGTTGTAAAGTTTGGAGATAATTCTACTAGCAGAATCAGAGGCAGAGGAACCATTTCTTTTGATGGAAAGAACAAAACCAGTGATGTTATGTATGTTGAAGGTCTGAAGCATAATATTTTTAGTGTTGGACAATTGGTGGACAAAGGCTATGATCTCCATTTCAAAAATGGAAAATGCAAGATCTTTGAAAGCTCTGGAACTAAGATTGCATCCGGTACACAGACAAAGGGTAAAATCTTCCAATTAGTTGGTACTAGCAAAAGTTACTTATTTGTTTAAATTGATTAGAGTTGGTTGTGGTATAGGAGAATGTGTCATGTGAATTTTGATAATATCATCAAGATAAGAAACACTCAGGCTGTAATAGATATGCCAAGACTGATGAAACTTGCTAACAGTTTGTGTAAAGAATGTCAGTTGGGTAAGTAGAGTGGAGTCTGATTCAAAAGTAAGGAATAATCTTCAACCAGATTGTTAGACCTGGTGAACACTAATCTCTGTGGCCTAGCAAGAATCAGGAGTTTGCAAGGAGATAGGTATTTCATGTTGCTGATTGATGACCACTCCTGGATGATGTGGGTAACTTTCTTAAAAGAGAAATCTGAAGCACTTGAGAAGTTCAAAATATTCAAAGCTATGGTAGAAAATGAAACTGGCATAAACATAAAATGCCTCAAGTCTGATAGAGGTGGAGAATTCACATCCAGTGAGTTCAAAACATTCTGTGAGAAACATGGGATAAAGAGATAGTTATCTGCTCCAAGGACTCCACAATAGAATGGAGTAGTGGAGAGAAAGAACCAGACCATCTAGGAAGCCTCTAGGACCATGATGATGGAAGCAAATGTTCCTCAGATCTATTGGAGAGAAGTTGTTAGCACTACTATCTACACTCTTAATCGGGTACAAATCAGAGGCAATATTGGTAAGACTCCTTATGAACTTTGGTTTGGTATCACTCCTACTGTGAAGTATTTCAAAGTCTTTGTTAGTAAATGCTACATCAAAAGAGATGAAGACCTTGGCAAGTTTGATGCTAGAAGTGATGAAGGAATATTCTTGGGGTATTCTACTCAAAGCAAAGCATACTAGTGTTATAACAAGAGATTGAGAAAGATTGTAGAAAGCACAAATGTGAAGGCTGATGAAGGCATGGAAAATTTGTCAAGGATTTATGAGTATGAAGAAGATAATTAGAATGATGTCTTAGTCCAAGGAGAACAAGCCCCAACTCCAGTTCAGATTTAGATTGATCTAGAGAATCTTGAAATACAAGAAGAAGAGACAAGTTTGTATGAACCTGTCCAAGAATTAGAAGTGCAAGAGAATCCCAAAACTCCCAGGTATGTTAGACTAAATCATTCTAAAGATCAAATCATAGGAGATAGAAGAAAAGGTGTTCAAACCAGAAGAAAAATTGCTCAAGATTCAGTGAAGTACTGTTTGATTTCAAAAATTGAACCAAAAACAATAAGTGAAGCATGCAATGATGAAAGTTGGGTTAAAGCAATGGAGCAAAAATTGATGCAGATTGAAAAGAATCACACTTGGGATGTTGTTCCTAGACCTAAGGACAAAAATATGATTGGGACTAAGTGGGTCTTCCAAAATAAACTGAATGAAGAAGGTGAAGTAGTAAGAAACAAAGCCAGATTGATCTGTAAGGGTTATTCTCAAGTAGAAGGAATTGACTTTGAAGAAACTTTTGCTCCGGTGGCAAGAATTGAAGCAATCAAATTATTTCATGCCTTTGTTGCCTTCAAGGATTTCAAGGTATATCAGATGGATGTCAAGTTTGCTTTCCTAAATGGAGATTTGGAAGAAGAGGTATACATTGAGCAATCGGATGGATTCCAATTGTCTGATCATGGAGATATGGTAGACTACAAGTTGAAAAAGGCATTGTATGGACTCAAACAAGCCCCAAGAGCCTGGTATGAAAGACTGGACAAACATCTTTTGAAGATTGGTTTCAACAAAGGTAATGCTGACAGTAATATGTATTTTAAGATTGATCATGAAAATATCTTGATTTTAGAAGTATTTGTTGATGATATCATTTTTGGAGGGAAAGATAGTATGTGCAAGACTTTTGCAAATCAAATGCAAAGTGAATTTGAGATGTCTATGTTTGGGGAAATGAATTTCTTCTTGGGTCTGCAAATCATTCAAACAAAGAAAGGAATCTTCATATCTCAGACCAAATATGTGAAAGAATTGTTAAAGAAATTTGGGATTGAGGATTCAAAGGTAATGAATACTCCCATGGAAATCGGATGTAAGCTGAGTAAAGATGATGAATCCCCTAAGACTGATCAGAAAAAGTACAGGTCAATGATTGGAGGACTGCTCTACCTTACTCAAACTAGACCTAATATTATGAATGTTGTTGGTCTTGTTGCCAAATTCCAAGCTGATCCTAGAGAGTCTCATGTCATGGAAATCAAGAGAATTCTTAGATATCTAAAGGGAATAGTTGAGTATGGATTATGGTATCCTAAGGATCATGATTTCTCTCTTCATGCATATACAAATGTTGATTGGGCAGGAGATGTGGATGACCGGAAGAGTACCAGTGGTGGTGCATTCTTTTTGAGAAAAAGATTGGTTTCTTGGCTAAGAAAGAAACAAGAGGCAATACCTCTATCCACTATAGAAGCAGAATATATTGCAGCAGCAGGTAGTTGCACTCAAGTTTTGTGGATGAAGCAAATGCTAAGAGATATCAAAGTGGAGTATGAAGAACCTATCACAATCTTCTGTGATAATTCAAGTACAATAAACATATCAAAAAATTTGGTGTTACATTCAAAGGCAAAACATATATCCATCAAGTTCCACTTTTTAAGAGAGCAAGTGAACAAGAATGAAGTCAGATTGGAGTTTGTGCCCTCAAAGGATTAGATTGCAGACATTTTTACTAAACCTCTACTTAAGGACTCTTTTGAGTATCTTAGGGAGAAGTTAGGGGTGATTACCCCTCATTTCTGAATTAAGGTGCACTGATGTGCATCAGTCCGGTGGATCCCATAGTCATATCTTGTGATCCAGATTGATGTTAGGAGGCTACTACTCAGGGGGAGCAGTCTATATGATTCTGAAGAATGTGAGGTGGTTGCAAGTATGCGCCCTTTTCCATTGATGTCAAAGGGGGAGAGAAAACATGTGACAAACACAAAGTGGTTGCTGATCAAAGGGGGAATAGTAAAAGAAAAGAAGACATGTGAATGGTTGTTGTTGATAGGGGGAGCTATGTTAGTCAGTAAGGAGAAGTTTTTGTCTTGATAGTTAAAACATTTTTTCACATTATATGTTGCCATCAATGACAAAGGGGGAGATTATTGCAAGTATGGGCCTAACTGGTGTTGTCATTGATGTCAACATACTCCTATTGCATTGATGTCAAGGATTGGATGAGTTGTATGCTGAGGATATTGAGAAAATTAGTTCCATTAGAAATAGAGAAGATCAGTGAAGACACTGAAGCTCTATGAAGTAAAGATCCCAACTAGATGAAGATCAGAGAATGCACATCAAAGGGTTTGTAAATATGTGTCTAATGATGATCTGGTCAAGATTTGAGAGGTCCACATGAAAATGTGGAGGAGTTATGGCCATGAGAGTAAAACTAGTTCTAGCAACTGTTCAGAGGTGACAGAGTGACTCTAATAGGTCCAGTGAGATCTAGAAATTCAATATCATGTTCTACGGATCTGGTGGCATGTTTGGGAAGCTAATGTGAATTGACAACTCAATTGGTTCATGGTTTGGAGGTCCACAAGCAATCCTTCTAATGTGACAGCATTGACCGACTGTGTTCTTAAGGTTCTATATGAAGATGCAAATGATTACAGTAAGTAGAAGTGGTGCGGATGTTCTTAGTGATTCAAGCAAGCTTGTGGAGATCTCTAGATTATATCCAGTTTTTGTTGGCAGTCTATATTGAAGATTGAGCTCGTAATTGAAGGCTTACCTTTGAGTGATGGTGTTCCTCCTAGTCTTGGCTGACCAGATGATTTGCGCATGTTGTGGATGATCTTGAAGATGTTGTGTGAAGCATGGCATGTTCCTTGAAGAAGATTGAAGTCCTAGTTATGTTTGGCTGATAGTGGAGTAATGCGTATGAAGTTTTTGTAATAAGTCAAGTTGTATTTTTGTAATTGCTCTATAATAAAATAAGTGTATGTTGTTCTGACTTTGATGATCGTTCCAAAGTCAATGTCATGTATAAATAAGAATTGAGAAGTCATTCAAATGTATCCTTGTGGTTGTGATAAGAAGGTTGTAGTGAAGAGGAGCCAGAAGTAGAGCAGAGGTGTTGAGCTGAAATGGAACTGACTCAAGCATAGTAAAGATGCTTATCTAGTTCAAGTATGTAATACTTATATTCTTTTGTAGACAGTGTGTCTCCTATAGGCAGTGGGCCTCTTGTGAGTAGTGTGCTTGGGCAGTGAACCCTAATTGGCAAGTGCCATTTTATTCATCCTTATTCTTCTAATAGAGAATACAATCTTGGGTTAGTCACCCCGTGGTTTTTCCTTTAATTGGGTTTTGCACGTCAAAATCTTGGTGTTATATGTGTTGAATTTGTTTCTGTTCTTGAATTATTGCATTATGCTTCCATGATTAAATCTTTGATATGCTATTGAAATATAAGAAGGCTTAAAGTAAATAAAGAATAGGTTTTTGGTAACAACTGATTCATCCCCCCTCTCAGTTGTCTGTCCTAAATCCAATAGTCTATACCTAGGAGTTCAATTAGAGATAATTTGATCAAGGGTAAGCATAGTGGTGGATTAATAGGACATTTTGGAATTGACAAGAGAGTAACTTTGGTAACTGAACATTATTTTTGGCCTCATATATATAAGGATGTAAGGAAATTTATTCAGAGTTGTAGAGTATGTCAAGTTGCAAAAGGAAGTAGTCAGAATACTAGATTGTATAGATCTTTGATAGTACCAAAGAGACCTTGGGAAAATATAAGAATGCATTTCATATTAGGATTGCCAAGAACACAGAGGGGATATGATTCTATATTTGTAGTAGTGGACAGATTTTCAAATATGGCACATGTCATTTATTTTAAGAAGATAAATGATGCAGCACATGTTGCTAACCTATTTTTCAAGGAGATTGTGAGATTGCATGGATTACTTAAGAGTATAGTTTCAAACAGGGATACAAGATTCATTGGATATTTTTGGAGGACATTGTGGAAGAAGATGAAGATAGACCTAAAGTTTAGTTCAGCATTTCACCCACAGATAGATAGACAAACTGAAGTGGTAAATAGGAGTTTGGTAACTTGTTGAGATGTTTAGTAGGAGATAAATCAAGAAATTGGGATATAATTCTACCACAAGTAGAGTTTGCATACAATAATTTAGTGAACATAAGTATAGGGAAGACACCATGTGAAGTTGTGACAGGAGTACAACCTAGAGGAGTTGCAGAACTGAGTGACATCAGTATGGAGATCAAGAGAAGTGCAGAGGCAGAAGAATTTGTAGGATACATGGAGACACTACATAATCAAGTTAGGAAACATTTGGAGGAGATGAATAGTAAGTATAAGGAGAAAGCAAATGGGAAGAGGAGACAAAGAAATTTTTAATTGGAGATGAAGTAATTATGGTATATCTAAGAAAGGAGAGATTTCCAGTGGGCACATACAACAAGCTGAAGATGAGGAAGTTTGGACCATGTAAGATTCTTAAGAAGTTTGATTTAGGGAATGCATATGAAATAGAGATACCAGAGACATTTGGTATATCACTTATATTCAACATTGCAGACCTATATCAGTATCATGAAGGAGAGTCAAGTGATAGCATTGAAGATGGTTGGAAGAATCAGTTACCACATCAACAACCAAAGCAAATAAAATAGATCTTGAATAGCAAAATTGGAAGAAGCACTAGAGGCATGCAGTATAAAGAGTATTTGGTTAAATGGAAAGGAAGACCAAAAGAAGATTCGTCATGGATATCTGAGGCTGAGGTGGACTACCTTGGTTTTCCTCTAGCTCCAGCAAAGTGAGGAACACACTTTTTTCAACAACCCCAGGTGTCTGAAGTAGGAGCATCCCAGGTTCAAGAGCAATCTTGCATCAACCAATAACATCTGCATTCTTTTCATTTCTTTTCAAAAGCACAAAGTTGTGTCACACTTTTATAAAGGGAACGGCCAACGCTGATCCAAATTTTAAACTTGAATCACTAAAAAGTGACATATATGTTTTGAATTTTTAAATGATGTAAACTAATAAAATATTTATTTTTTAGTATATTTTATGTTTGTATTTTTTTTTTTTTAAAAAAAAAAATTATTTGAATATAGTTTTTAATAAATTGACACTATAATTTAGTTGGTGATAAAATGCTAAAAAATGAAGTTACATGAGATGTCAATCTTTATATGGTAGATTTTATTTTTTTTCTTCAATTTTTTTGTGTATTTATAACTTGAAACTTTAGTGCATGGATATATTTTTTTCCAATTTTGATAAATATATATTTTTAAATAAATAATAAAATGTGCATGTATTAAAACGTAGTTGTTTCCATTCGACATCAACTTTCATATAACTATTTATCTAAAATAGAAAAAAAATATACCATCTTGATACAAATTCTTTTATCTAGTGCATCATATTTTTTTTCAAATTTTTTAATAAGTTTACTATTTTTCCTTGACATGGTAATCAACCTAATGTTTTGTGCTGATAACCTACTTTTAGTAAAAGTAGAAAGGAAAATATAAATAATAATTAAACTATTAAAATATATATATTTTTGAAAACTAAACTTATAGATCTACAAAAAGGTATTTTTTATATTTTTAAAAAATGTTATTTACATGAGTAGAAGTTGTTGAAATATCAAGTTTTTCAAATAATTTTATTTTTTTGGTAAATTGGCCTCATAGTGGTACTACATATGCATTTAGCCAACAATTTTAGTTAGAAAAGTTGTGGACATATCAAACTTAGCTAGAATTAATCTTACAAGATCATATGTTTGACCAAAATTGATTTTTAGTTAGAAATACTTAAATTCACTTATGCTGATAAGTCGACTAAAAGTAGTTCAGTGATTTGCAGTTCAACATTTTCTATTGCATTTTACTACATCTTCATATCAAAAATCACAGAGCAAGGATTAGCTTCTATGCCATGTCAGCTACATCATACTAAGTTTTCAAGAGATTTGGATTCGTCTACAGAAAGTTATCGCTATCAAGAGATCATCAACATTCATAGAGTAGAGCATTCATGCAGTCAATTGAAAACATAATGTTTACAGAACACTTCCATAACTTTTAGAGCCTTATGGAACATCATACAAGGAAATTAAGGACTAGATAGACCTTCCTTGAGTTATGCACCATTTTTCATTCTTTTGTGGAGAAATACCATGTGTTATAGGTCGACATGCATGTTTCCTACATGTTTCATCACTCATTGGAGTTTGAAATCTCTTAAGGCCAACGCGAAGGATTCTATGAGCCTGGAGATGATATATATATATAGTAAGTAATTTATGTAGTTAAGTAGTTTTAGATGATAGTTTCTTTCTAGAAGGCACTTCAATGCATATCTTTCATACTTGTTGTAACCCTGAAAGAAGGCATGTGAGCCCTCTCATTGTAGCTCGCATGTTGCCGGCATATAAGCATTGTGATATTTGATACATTGAGCATTTGAATCTTCTATTGCATTCTATTATTGTGTTTTTTCTATTGTGTTTACTCTAGCTGCATGGTTTGGACAATCCCTTTTTAGGACCCTCCATCCATGACTACACCAGTTAACTATTTTGATGCAAAAATAGGTACAATTCAAGGAAAGAATATTCAAGTGACAATCAATGCTGATGCTATCAGGGAGATGTTTTAGTTGAGATATGATGAAGAAACCTTTGTCTGCTCTTACCAAAGATTACAAAAAACATGGGACAAAAGAAATAATCATCTTAGCTTCTTGGATAACAATCTTCTCTGACCAAGGGATAACACCATGCTTCCCGCTCTCTTGATTGCTTTGCCAAAGTTTGCACAAGATGTCTAGGATGGATGCTCCATGATGGCCATTATTTTTGGTTTCGATAATGATAGGAACATATATGATTTTTAGCTAGGCACTCTCTTCAACCTCAATAATATCACATGAGATCAAGCTTTGAAGCTTGATTTTGCAAAAGTTATAGTAGACATGATATGCTACCAACTTGTCTATTTTGGTACAAAACAATTCTTCAAGTATTCTTATTTTCTTCTCCACTTGATTTTATATTAGAACTCCCAATTTTTCCATCCCCATATGCATATTTCCATTGTTGGTGTGTCCATTGATGCACACAAGATCATTTTGATGTCCGCTTGGACAAACGCCCTTTCAGAAACCTTGGACTACTATGAGTTTGTGGAAAATTTTCTTACCCCATTCCTTATAGATCTCAATTATCATGATAATGTCTCTAGAGTAAGTGATAGTTAGAGAGGATTAATCGAAAATGGTTGAATCCCTTATGACTAGTATTTTCAAGCACACTATACAATGATTATGGTGCATGGTTTCAAAGAGGAGCCTTTTAGGATCCCTAAATTTCTTACAAATAGGGTTCTAGGAATTGAATATGCCTAATAGTTGGATGTAATTGACTCCAAATTTGGAGCTGGCAAAAAGAAAAAGGTATTTTATGATATTCCTTTCTCTTTTGGGGTATAAAAATCAAGAGAGTGGAGCATCTTCTGATGCTGAAATTGGTAGAGCTTATATTTGATTATTATTTGTATGACCCAAATGGATTCCTGGACAACTAGGTTAAAGGGATGAAAACTAAGGAGGTGTTTGTTCACCAGAGTCAACCAACCATTGAGGCTAAAAAATCACTTGTTACTGACTCACTAGATATATATGTTTAGATCCATGACCTCCCTAGCACACTGCTTCCACCATGGGAGACCTTTGATAAATCTATTTGCATGTATGATCCTTCTAAAACCATGATGTATTATCTCTAGAAAGCCCTCATAAATGAGGATTGGAGTGAAAATAATATTAAAGCCTATTCCAGAAATATAAACAAGAGATAGTGGAGCTAAAGAAATCATATGGGCTAGTTCCAACAGACGAGATGAGAGAATCTATGGGATGTGAAACACTCCTTGCCTACTTCAAAATATGATGTCAGTAACATTCAAGTAGGTGAGGGATCTAAGGTTTAAGAACAAGTAGAAGAAGGTAGTATTTCTTTCATAGAAGAAATCTAAGAACTACATCATAGTCCTAGTTACAAATAGAGATCCAAACTATGATTCATGCACCTAGAGTTGTGTAGTTGATCAAAGACTTATATGCTTCCTATTGGGTCAAAATAGTGGCAAGCATAACTGAGCTAAAATCAGCCCTCAAATTCATTACATCTGCTCAAAAGTTAATAGGGCAAGTCAAGGTGGAAGTAGATCAAAGTCTCTTGTCACTAGCACCTATAATCACCCAGACTCAAGACTAGGTTGAGAAACTATATAGTGTGACATATGAGGTTCTTCTATCCACGAGGATTGACCACATGAGAGTTTTAGTGGCTATGAAGGAAATGAGAGAGAATTTCTTATTTGGTACAAAAAGGATTACCCACTCCATTTTAGAATGATGATGGTGTTGTGGGAGAAGAATAATTCAAAGCAATGCTCATGGACAAACAAGAAAACTAGACATTGTTTTAGGGCTAGGAACAATTACTGAGTATTGCAAAAATTGAGGCAGGCCTTTGTCTACTAGCTCAACTAGAATATGAAGAAATGGCTGCAGTTGGGAAGTTTTGATGCGTTTCCCCCAAGGAAATAATATAACTGGATAAGGCTTCCAAAGACTTCAAAATAAAGGGTAGCCTTCAAATAATGAATGGGTGTTGTTGGAGACCACCCTTGAGAAGTTCTAAAGTTGTCTCTGTATTCAAATAGTTCAATAGCAATTTTTGTTGTTATGTAGCTATGTTTCGTAACTATTAGTTCCATTTCAATTGTAAAATTATTGTATATTAATATAATATAGTGGTCCTATACCACTTTCATTGATCAAAATATAAATGTGTGTGTACCCCTTGGTCGCAACTTGCCTTTTCATATTTTATTAATGGTGATGGGATGAATATAATGTTGTTGACACATTATAATTTGACTTGTCCAGCCATCCACTTAAAAAAAATTCCACTAGGTCTGATGAACAAACGATGGACAGTTGTAGCTAAATTTCAGAGGGTAGATCTTGAAAGCTACTTATTTCCAACAAAAACCTCTAGAATCAGTCGAGAGTCGTTAGATATTTTTAGATCAATGGTTTAAATTTGATATTTTGAAATCATGAATTAATGAATTTATTGAAGTTGAAGGGTATCATTCTGATTCAATTTCATTTATAGATTGTAAAATAAAATTAATTATCAATTGTATATTGTTATTAAAATATATATTATATATGGTTATAGTGATGTGTGTTAGGACTTCATTTCGCAGGTCCCACTAGGTATTCCTCCATTAAAAGTATATATATTAAAAATGTACATAATGTAAAATATGATATACAATAATAATAAAAATAACTATAATAAATATTTTCATTTCATATGACATAATAATATATCACTATAAAAATAGAAATCATATATAAAAATATTTCACCATTCGATGAGCGTTCGATGGACAGTTGTAGTTGAATTCCATAATGAAATGTTCGGAGCACTAGATTTGCAAACTCAAACCTCTAGAATCACTCTAGAGCTATTAGATTTGTAAATATCAATGGTTGAGATTTTATAATATGTTTTGAATGTCACTGCCTACCAAATGTGTTAAATTAATTGAAGTTGCAAACTTGCAGGCCATCCTTAAATTTTGTTTGAAGTGGCAGTACAAAATTGTAATGTAATAATTGTGGAGACAGGAAGTAACACATTTGATTCAATTTATCTATTACTAGGCACTTGTTTGAGAATAAGAATAAAATTAAGAAGTTAAGTCGTAGTATTGCACACATGCATTGGGCAATTGAAGTTGCAACTGCTAAGTGATATTATTTTTAAGTGAGAGGACGAGAGAGATTACAGTGCACCAAGGAGATTCTGGTATGCAACATAGTCAGTCCATGAAAGTCTTTGTATTCATATTTTCAAATTTCAGTTAAGTGAAAGACAAAAATCCTACCTTCCATCAATTTCTCTATTATTATAATCCTTCAGTTTAAATTTTTCAACTTGGGTTTTAGGGTTGAGGGTTTACAAGCATGTCTACTACCACTACCAAACCAGGGATTGGAAAAGACAAAGCAATTTACAAAAAATAGACTACATCAGACTGCTTAAAACCCCAAGTTTCACTAATGAATACAATGATATTTATGATTTTGTAATCTTTGGTAGGCTTAACTTAGAACTTAGATTTTCATCTGAAAATAAGGTTGTAACACAAATGCAAGCTAACAAAAGTAAAACATTACCAATTAATTGTATCACTCCACTATGGGTAGTCGGATTGGGATGCATGATGTTCCTTGAGGTTTTCCCTTGCCCAAAATTTATCATGGTCTATGTCAAGAATTATGATGAAAATAGGAAATCAATTATTAAAAAAGATAGCCAAGAAAAATGTTACTCATTACTGCAGAAGAAGTTGGTAGACTATTGGGGTTTCTAGCTGAAGATTTTGGAAACACCAACATTAACCTAGAAAATCTTGCTAGTGATTATGAAGTAGCCACTCTAAATTCTAAACTTTCTTTTCTCAGAAAAATAACAATGGATGGTACTGTACTCAAAGAGAACCATAAGCCTCCTTATCAAATTAAAATTTTTAAACCATGGGTTTAGGACACAATTTACATGCTAGCATTTTGCCTTGGATTTTGATAGTAATAGGAAAGTTGGTTGAAGCCTCCCTGAAATGGTATACAATATCCATTATGTTACTCCACCTATTAAATATGGATTTCTTGATCATGTTGCAAAATCCATGCAGAAACATTTTTAATGATTAAATGAGGTTCCACTTCTAATTCTAACACTAAGACATTTAGGTTCACAACCTACTTGTATTATTTATTTCTAGTGCAATTTAGTGGAAAATTTTTGGCCAATGAGCTTCAAATTCATCCCTATACAAATAATAACATGAAAATATTGGTTCCAAGTTACATGATTGGAACCCTAAGATAAGGATGCATGGTAATCAAAGGAACTACAATCATTTTGTGGACTACTTTTTGGCTTTGTTCAATCAATCAATTACAAATACTCCAATGCGTAGATTGCCTGAGTCTTGTAGAGATTACATTCAACTGGGATTAGAAATACAATTGGTTGATGTGTACTTATGGAAAAGTATACCATGCTAAGATTTTATGGATCACACGTAGAGCCCTACAAACTTCCAATGCATGTGATAGAGAGGGATTTTGCATTGGACTATAGACGATAGATGGACAATACAGATCAACCATACTTTGTTAGTAAAAAAAAGAGGAGCATATTTCCTCCATTACCTTTTTCATGTAGAGGATTCACATTTGAGAGAATAGAATTCACTATGGTACATGAAATTTTAAAAGAATTAAATTTAATGTTGGCTCTCACTAGTAGTATGACCCATGTGACATGATTAAAGAAAGGCTTCTAGCCAATAAGAACATTGGAAGTAGAATTCAACATCAAAGTAAACACTTGCTAGAAATATTGAAAAACAAGAATTCTTGGGATGAGGTCAAAAAATAATGGAGGCAACTACTATTGAGAAAGGTATTTCTTTTGAACAATTGTCAATAGAAATAATGGCATTACACCCACAGAGAGCAGAAGAGATGCCAATCAGGAGGTACACCAATTTTTTATAAAAGAGTTGCTCAACCATCTAGTTTAAAAAAATACTAGAGACTCTAAGAGTAGCTTGATTAGAGGAACAATGGACACAAACAAAACTAAATACCTTTTGGTCTATGAGGAAGGACCTAGGTGATCCAAAAACTAATGCACATTTTGAAGAGATCTTAGAAGATGAAGAGTTTACAAAATTGTGGAATATAAAGCATCCCTCTAAAGCAATTAATAATGAATTGGATGATGATAGGGAAAAGCAATCCTTGGATCCCACTAGTACTACCAATGTAGACTATGCTTACAAACCTAGTTTGAGTGAGACCACAAAATAAACATATTCTTCAGGGGCATCCAAGGTCAAAAAATTGGGTTATGAAGGTGGTGGTTTGGGGTCCAAAGGACAAGGTAGCCCTTGGGTGGTAACACAGGTATACCCTAAAAGACCTGGTGATTTTCGAGGGATTAGAGTTGATAAAACAAGCCAAACGGCATACAAGAATAGATGATACAGTTAAATTTGTTACAACTTCAAACCCTGACAATCACAACTAGTACCACAAGGGTTTACAGATCTTCAAAATACTCATTTAATTTGTAAATATGGTGGAGAATATAGTACTACTAGTGGTGATGGTACGAGTAGTAATAGTGGTCAACAAGTGCTACACCAACAAAATATCAGAAGAGGCCAAGACTAGAATATATTATACAAAAACTCAGTGATCAAGGCATTCTAAAGAGGCAAAAGATGATGATAGTTCCAAGTCCAACTACCTCCATTTCCATCTCAAAAGAATTATTTCCAGAAGGAACCCCTCTAGTTGTTAGTGTGATTGGGACATGAATGGCTAATCCTCAACCTCAAATAATTAGAGATGTCCCCAACACTCCAAGTACTCCTTCACCATTCAAGCATTTGATTGTGTCAGCAGTCCTAGGTTTTGATTACAAAACTAAGTTTAAAATGAAAAAAGAAAAATCTAAAAGACACAAGAAGCAAGTGCTAGAGAGTACAACCATTGTAACTTTAGAGCTTGCAAAAACTAGGGTATTACCTACATATGAACCATATACAAAAACCATAGAGTACATGATTGTTGTGCCCAAAGTTCAAAATAAACTAGAGGATTAGATGCATCACTTTGACTATGAGGTGAGCACTGTCCAAGTGGATTTTTCTGGAATGAAAAATTATGACAAAATTAATGTATCAAAAAGGAACAATGAAGTGGTGTACACATGATTGCTAAAGCAAGAGAGAGATAGAACTAGGTTGCAGAATCAAATAGAAAAGTTATAAGCAGACCTAGAAAATAAGAAAGCAAAGAGGAAAGAAACAAATGACAAGAGCAATGAATTAGAGAAAAGGATAAAAAAATCTACCTCTAAGTCTACAAGCAAATAGAATGAATAGACAGAGGTTGAATTGAATCAACTAAAGCAAAGGTTAGATGAAAGTATAAAGAAATATGATAATGAAGGATCCAATTCAGAAAAATTACAATAAAATCTGGTAGAAGCCAATACATTAGCAAATACATTACAAGTCAAACTAGACAAATAAAAATAAAAAGTAGAACTATGGGACCATAAAATAGAGGAAGAGAGAAGAAACATTGAAAAAATGATGTTAGCACTGAAGAAAGAAGAAAATAAAATAAAGTATTCCCAAACCAAAGTATCTAATTTTATAGAAAAACAATGAGGCATATAAAACAAAATATTTGGGAGGAAATAATGCAGAGGACTGATCATTTGTGTCAATTGTTTGAATTGATTGATTGTCTAATAGTATAGAATATGAAGCTCAAACAATACATTCTTGACAATAGAAATGTGAACTTAAGAGAGAAAATTGCAAAGCAAATTTTGCAAACAACCTACAAAGTAAGTGACAATGAATTGGCATCTAAATTAATTCACCACTGAATTGATGCCTCAATAAAGGCATCATCTATCATTCAAAAGTGTACAAAGCTAGGTGAAGTAGATGAATTTTTGTATCAGGATGCAAAAATGATGCAGAAGTTGCATAAAAAGGTAGAATACTTGACAAAGCTTGGTTTATCATTGGCTTTTGACACAACAGAGAAATACATTGGAAAGGGTGCTTTTGAAAAGAAGATGGAGGATACAATGAAGTTGGATTTGGACCAGTTTCCTTAGAAGCTAGATGAGGTAAACTTTTTGGATTCCATCAAACCATTGATAACCTTGAATGCAACTAAGATTGATACATTCAAGTTATATTTGACTAGTAATTATGCATTGTTAACAAATTTACAAGTCAAATACTATAAGTTCAAACAAATTGCACTTCCATCAAATAAATAGTGGAGCATGCTATAAAATCTAATAGAATGATTTGATAATATGAGTTTCCAACTTAGTATTGTGTAAAGTTATTTTTTAGCAAGATATTTTAATACTTCTATGTATTCCTTCTTTTGAAAATCAATATAAAACTCAAATCCATTTGTGTTCAAATTATCTATATTATTTAATTGCTTACTTCAGGAAAACTCTAGTTTCTAGATACACATTAAACATTTGCTAATATTAGAAAGCAGTAGCTTCTGGTAAAAATTGTGTAGTGTTTTTTTTGGATTGACATTTCGGATCACACTCCATGATCCATGATCAAGACAAAAAAGATGAGAAAGAGATGAATCAAACTACAGAGGAACTTCCTTTAAAAAGAGAGAGGGGTTGAGTGAGGGGTAGAACATGAGGTTAAGAAATAGTAGAGGGGTAGGAAAAAGACTAAAACAAACTGAGTGAAGTTAGAACAAACAAAAAAGAAAAGGTCAATTAGGAAATGGAAAAAGAATTTAAGAAATACAAGAAAAAGAAATTGAAAACAAAAAAGAAATAAAAAGACAAGGATGAAAAAGAGTAAACCCTGAAAAAAAGAAATGAAAAATGAAAGGGATAAACCCTAAGGTGACCCAAACCCTAAGCAAACAAAGTCTAAGAATGAAAGGAGTAAAGAAAAAGAAAGAAAAAGAAAAAGATACAACTAACAAGTACGAATTAAAGTTACATAACCCAAAAAGAAATAAGGAGAGGAAATATATCCTTGTCTTTTTATTTCTTTTTTGTTTTCAATTTCTTTTTCTTGTATTTCTTAAATTCTTTTTCCTTTTCCTAATTGACCTTTTCTTTTTTGTTTGTTCCAACGTCACTTAGTTTATTTGTCTATTTCCTACCCCTCTACTATTTCTTAACCTCGTGTTATACCCCTCACTCAACCCCTCTCTCTCTTTTTATAGGAGGTCTCTCTACAATTTAACTCATTTCTTTCTCATCTTTTTTGTCCTGGTCATGGATCACGGAGTGTAATCCGAAATGTCAATCCAGAAAAAGGACTACACAGTTTTTACTAGAAGATAATGATTTCTCATATTATGGACTGTGGAAATATCATGACTACTATTTGCTAATATTGTATATGCTACTATTGTTAGTATGCATTTAGTTGAGTGCATGTAAAACTAATCAGTATCATGCAATAAGAATATGAAATTATTAATAATATGTTAATTAATAAATGGAAATTGAAAAATGTGTTTAAAAAATAAAATCTGAAAACATTGTTTAAAATTTAGATTCTAATTTATGGAACATTGGAAAATAGTAGTATGCTAATTTATTAATTTTTTAATGTAAAATGAAAAATGTATATTAAGATTCAGTGATAGGGAAACAAAAATATCATCAACAATAGTTTCGATTTTGTAATATGAAATACATTATAAATACCTAGTAAGTGCTAATTCTCTTCCATTTTCCAAATCATCTCCTCACTCTAACCATGAGATTCAAGGTCATCCTGATCCTAGTCTTTGTTTTCTTTGCTTTGCATACTTCCACTTAAGTGCATCTAATCACTACCACCACATGTGTTATTCATTGTGTCACTATCATGTATGTGCCAATATGGTTTGAAGTGTTCCATAACCCTCTTGTTTCACATATGGACCTCTAGATTACGAGTGCCCCTTCAAAAGGAAAACTTCAGATATCATACCTAGTTGTAGACATCCTCAAGAAATTTTCCATTTTTTTTTCAAGTTTGTTTCTTATCTTTGATTTCAAGAACCCCAATGCACTTAAAACTCTCTCATCCTCCACTGATCCCAATATCATGATTTGATATAAATTGGCAAGTTTGAAATATTTCAATATTGAATCACACAATATTTTTCTCTAACTTAAGCTCACCCAAAGATTTGTTATCGATCCATCTTGGAAGGGACTCTCCATGAGTTTAAATTGTTCCATCATGGATGTTGTAAAAAGTGTTGATTTCTTTGTAAGCTTATATTTATTTATAATTCCTTTTATTTGTTATCCATTGAATGTTGAACTTCTAGATAAAATAATTGACCAAAGTCTTTATCTTAATATGAAAATCAGTTGGTTGACAGTTGATCCATTATTGAGGATACACAACAGACATCGATTCAAGTAGTTCATCACGAGGGAATCAATATATTATCTCTAAGGAAAGAGATCTCACAATATCCTTTAAATTCTAGTATGTCACATCCCTAATTTTTTACTATGTTTTACTTTTTACTTTTAAGTAATTAGTAGATGATTACACATGATTTAGTGATTTGACGTTTAGTGAAAATGTCAGGAAAAATCAATAATTTCATGAGTTTATATTTATATGATTAGAATTGACATATGATTATTGTCAAAATGTTATGATTTCATAAGGATTATGAATTGACTAATGATACACTAATCACAGTTGGTGATTGCAAGTTGTACTCAGGAAACAAGTTTTTGCCCTCTGAGAAGGAGAGGGAGAGAATCATCTAAGAGAAGTGAATAGATGTATGGGAAAGAATAGTTGTTGCCATCTTAGTCTTGTGCTTGTACAATTTAGTGAACCCTCATTGAGTTGGGTAAGGCGTACTTGACCCTTTTGATCTAAGTTAGTTTTGACTCAACAGTTGTCGGTTTGTCGTCATGATTTCTTAGTGTAGATTCTATTGAGATTATGTCAGGAAACTTCGACCATTGACACATAAATGGTTGATAGCCGTTAGTCCTTGACTGATATGAATATAATTATATTCAAGAGAAAACATTATTATTGGTTAAACTATTTCTTTATTGGTGATTCCAGTATGAATTCCATTAAGAGAACCTATTTATTCTAAGTGTTTTTGCAAGGTCAAGAGGGGGAGAATACCTCGACCCCATTCTCGTAATCTTGACAAGTGTTTGGAACATCATAGGAGTACATTGTACATACCTACACTATGTTATTTTATATCTATTTAGATATTATCTATAAGTTTGTATTTATAACATGATGTTGAAAAAACTTATATGCAGATCATGCTATGACAATAATTATTATAAATCTCTTAATGTATTTAAGAGAGTACTCAAGTCCCATCCCCACATCCAATAAGGATTTAAGGAGGAGTATTATTTGGTCATTAAGACCAACTACTCCACCATTCATCCATGCGAGTGAAGCATGATTTTATACAAATTTTTTTCCAAGGCCTCTTGGGATGGTGTAGTGGTCAAGATTTTAATAAGACCATCACCACCATTATTATAGAAGCCTTATTTGAAGTTAAGGAAAAATGGCTTGGAGAGTCTAGAGGAGCTTTTGATTAAGTTAGTAGAGTGGTCTTAATGACTAGACACTCTGCCTGCCAACCACTTGCATCATGGAGATTGATGAAAAGCGATATTTTATCTAGGAATCTCAAGAGTAAGGCAAGGTATAAGCCTTCTAAAAAGACTACTTTGTCAAAATCTGTGGAAGAGTGACTCCAAACTGGTTTTAACACAGAGTTCAGTGTGTAAGAAATCTCCATGGGCATGGGAGATTAAGCCTTCAAAAGGCTATATTATCATAGTAAATAGGATATACAACACCATTACTTATGTGTTAGAGTATAGTGAAGGTTGCGGGGTGGTGCAATGCACCTAGAGAAATCTTTAAATCAAATTTTTATAAATTTGTTTGTAAAAGGCAAAATGAGTTTCAAAATAATGTAATAGAGCCTTAAAAAGGCATAGGTCAGTAAGTGGGGGATGAATTTAGTCATTTTATGTTAGTGGAGTATGAAAATAGTTAGTTTCATTTAGTGGTCTGTAGTCATCAAGAGTATGACAGTCTATTTTTAGTAAAATCAGTTTTTTAGTAAAAATTAGTAGTTTTAGGCTATTTTGAGCCTTTTCCACGATGGGAATCTTGGAGAAAAGATTATAAACAATTGTAAATTATTTTTAAAGGCAGAGGGGTCATGTGTATGGAGTTTTGGTTGAAGTTTGAAGAGAAAGAAATAAAGATTCTGATTGTTTTGTTATCCCATTAATATTTTCTAAATATTGTTGTTCCCTCTCATTTTTCTTGGTCGTACAATACTAATGTAAGATTATCATGCTTGGAATCTTGTAGTGTATGGTCTCATCTTTGTTTTAAGCTAGGTTGGAGAATATTTGATGAAGGTTTGAGTACTTTCCCAACATTTTCTTTGGGACTGTTCTTTTTCCTAGTTTATGACTATTTTATTGATGTTCCCAAGAATGGTACTGGGCCGTACTACTCTGTCATGAGCTCAAATGCATCTTTACTTCAAAATCATAGAGTCACCTTTCATCTAAGCCTAGTTGGAGGAGTTTAGACCAAGGAAGAAGCATTTTGTGGTTGTTTTTGTGTAAACGGGCCTGTAAGAAGGGTTTTAGTAGGGTTTATGTGGGTTTTGTGAAATCGATGGTTTCTTGACTCCCCACACTTGCATCTTGGATTGAAATGACTGTAATAAGTTTTATTTGCATGTTTGATAAGTGGGTTTTGTGCAAGAAAAATGAAGTTTAAGACAAGGGTAGATTTTGTGTTCTTAAAGTCTAATTTCTCTATGTTTTGGATAGTCCTAGCATAGGTAGAGTTTACTTTTTAAAGCAAGTAATTTGTGTGGTGGTTAGAACCTTGAAAATAGTTAATTTTATTAGTATTCAACACCTCCTACACCTGGGAACAAGAATTTGTGGAGTGGGTTATCATTTTCATGTATTTGTGGTGTTGTGGGAGGCCTAATTAGCCCTTGGGATAGCAGGAACAGTCCTATTTTGAGTGTGGTGTTCCAAAACAACCTTATGTGCATGTTTAGTATGTTGAAGGGTAAGATACTGGGTATCCAAAAATCCCATAACAGTTTGGATAGGAGGTCTAAGTCAAAAGTTATTGCATGACAGTCCTAAAAAGAGAGCTACAAGGAAGTGAGGAAGTGTTACAAGGAGGTACCCTCAGTGCATTTTGCGAGTTTTGTAAGCTTGGGACAGTCAAACCTAGTTAGTCTAGGGTCCCTAGAAGGTTTGGGAAAGTTCCCATATGTTTGAACCTATAAATGGTGATATTGTGTTGTGTTGAAGTCATGGAGTGTGAGTGGACAGTCAAGTCCAAATTGAAGTCAAGTGTTGTTGTTTGGTCCACTGAGGCCTAGATGAGTTGTTTGCATTTCCATCCCCTGTATCCTCTTCCTCCAATGTTGTTAGTTTGATCCTTTGTGGTCTTGTGTTAGTGAGCTCTGCATCAAATTGGTATCAGAGCACAGTTCGTAGGTCTATGAAGTGTTAAGTTGAAAAGGCAGTTTGTCAAGATGCCTCCAAGAGTGAGAAACATGGCTCAAGAGATGAATGAGCTTAAGGAGAAACATGCTAGAGAGTTGAGGGAGCTGAAAGAAAGAATGTCTACCCTAGAACAAAATCAAAGAAGAGGAGTGGCTCTAGGTGAAGAGATTGAGTCTGAGGAAGAAGAAGAAGCTGAGTATGAAGATGTGGAAGAAGAGTTAGAACCTAAGGATTAGAGGATGGTAAAGTTGTTGAGGGCAGTAAAAGAAGACAAGCACAAGATGAAGATAGATGTGCCAAATTTTGGAGGAAGCCTGAATGATGAAGAGTTGTTAGACTGGGTTGTAGCATTGGATAACCACTTTGAGTGTGAAGAAGTTCCTGATGATCAAAAATTGAAGATTGCAAAGACCAAGATGATAGGTCATGCTTTGTTATGGTGGGATTATCAGTAGATAGAGAGAAGAAAGAAAGGAAAATCAAAGATTGTCTCATGGGACAAGATGGTAGCCAAGATCAAAGGTAAGTTCTTGCCTAAAGATTATGAAGTTCAAATGTTTAAAAAGCTTCAAGGTTTAAGGAAAAAGGAAATGGATGTTAATTCATATACTAAAGAGTTTTATAAATTGAGTATAAGGTCTGGTCAAAGTGAAAGTGAAGTGCAAAAGGTTGCTAGGTATATTCGTGGTTTGAGATTTAACATGCATGATGAACTAGTGTTGGCAAATCCAAGGAGTGTTGAAGACTATTACCAGATCGCAGTTAGAGTGGAAGAGAAGCTAAAAAGAAGATAGGATAAGTTAGCTAGAGGTAGAGGTTCTTTCAATAAAAAACAACTTAGTGAAAGTCAAGAAGACATGAACAAGTCACAAGGACAAGGTGTTGATTTCAAGCAAGGACAAAGTGTAGATTTTAGAGGTAGAGGTTCTAGAGGCAGATTTGGTGATGGAAGGAGTGCAAATACCTTTGTAGGTAAGTGTTACAATTGTCAAGAGTTTGGGCACCCAGCATATAAGTGTCCTGAGAAGCAAAATTTTTCAAGTGATGGTGAGAAGAAGAGTGAAAGAAGGACTCAATTAGTCCAAGAAGAAGAATGTGGTTCTAGTTCCACAAGGTGTGATTCTGAGGCAGGAGAAGCATTGATGTTGAGAGAAAGAGCACTATTGAAGACTTCCAAGGAGAAGGAGTTGATTCAAAGGAGAGCATTGTTTAGGACAAATTGCAAAAGAAAGGACAAGGCACATGTAAAGTGATAGTGGATTCCGGTTGTACTGACAAGATGGTGTCTAGTGAGATGGTAGACAAACTAAAATTAAAGAGAGTTCCTAGGGAAGTTCCCTACAAAATTTCTTGGGTGAGTGATCATCAATCTATTTCAGTAACTAAGCAAGCATTAGTTGAGTTTAAGCCTACCAATGGATTGTTGTCATGTGATACTTGGAAGACCCTAGCAATTTGATAGGTTTGCAGTCTATGATGGAAGAGCTAATACCTTCACTATCAAGAAGGATGAGAAGACTTTTATGCTACTGCCATTAGAGGAGCAGTCAAGAACAGTAAGTATGATTATGCTTGGCAAGAAGGAGCCAATGATGTTTGAGGAGAGTGAAAACAAGGAGTGTGCAGCCTTTTCAAGGCATGAAGTTGTTGAAACAACAAATAGGAAGTGTGGAGCTGATTTGCAGCTTGTTGAGAAGAGAAATATCTGCATGTGGAAGAAGGAAGTGACTGAAAATGTGAAGTACAAGAATGTAGAGCTTGTGGTAAGGCAAGAAGTGAGTTAAGGAGTCTTAGTAGGGACAATCATGTGCCCTGTAGTGAAGAAAAGACAGCCAAGAGAAGTTGGTGCAGCAATTGACAAGATAACAAGGAAAGTGAACACACAAGTTGCAGGCCTGATAGAGGTTGAGAAAGATAATGACAGTGGAAAGAATAGTATGAGATAGTGTTGTGAGAAAGAAGTTGAGAAGACAAGTAGGAAGACAGTAGAGAGAAGCATAGTTGCTGATGAAGATGACAAAGTTAGAGGACCAAGAATGAGACAGTCCACAAAGATTGCATATGGTCAAACAACAAGAAATGTTGGCAAGCATGCCATAGACAGTGAAGATGGACCTGATGAAGACAAGCATGGAGAAATGAAGGACAATTTACAAGAATATTTCCAAGGGACTTGGAAAAGTTTCAAGTTAGGGTGTATGGTGCAGTGCACCTAGAGAAATCTTTAAGTCAAATTTTTAGAAATTTGTTTGTAAAAGGCAAAATGAGTTTCAAAATAATGTAATAGAGCATTAAAAAGGCCTAGGTCAGTAAGTGGGGGATGACTTTAGTCATTTTATGTTAGTGGAGTTTGAAAATAGTTAGTTTCATTTAGTGGTTTGCAGTCATCAAGAGTATGACAATCTATTTTTAGTAAAATCAATTTTTTAGTAAAAATCAATAGTTTTAGGCTATTTTGAGCCTTCCCCACGATGGAAATCTTGGATAAAATATTATAAACAATTATAAATTCATTGTAAAGGTAGAGGGGTCATGTGTATGGAGTTTTGGTTGAAGTTTGAAGAGAAAGAAATAAAGATTATGACTTTTTTGTTGTCCCATTAATAGTTTTCGGAATGTTGTTCCCTCTCATTTTTCTTGGTTGTACAGTACTAATGTAAGATTATCATGCTTGGAATGTTATAGTGTATGGTTTCATCTTTGTTTTAATCTAGGTTGGAGGAGATTTGAAGGTTTGAGCACTTTCCCAATGTTTTCTTTGGGACTACTCTTTTTCCCAGTTTATGACTGTTTTATTGTTGTTCCCAAGAATAGTATTGGGCCCTACTGCTCTATCATGAGCTCAAATTCCTATTCACTTCAAAATCATGGAGTCACCTTTCATCTAAGCCTAGTTGGAGGAGTTTAGACCAAGGAAGAAGTATTTTGTGGTTGTTTTTGTGTAAACGGGCATGTAAGAAGGGTTTTAGTAGGGTTTATGTGGGTTTTGTGAAATCGATGGTTTCTTGACTCCCCACACTTGCATCTTGGATGGAAATGACTGTAATAAGTTTGTTTTACATGTTTTATAAGTGGGTTTTGTGTATGAACAATGAAGTTTAAGACAAGGGCAGATTTTGTGTTCTTAAAGTCTAATTTCTCTATGTTTTGGATAATCCTAGCATAGGTAAAGTTTGCTTTTTAAAGCAAGGTAATTTGTGTGGTAGATAGAACATTGAAACTAGTTAATTTTATCAGTATTCAACACCTCCTACACCTGGGAACAAGAATTTGTAGAGTGGGTTATCATTTTCATGTATTTGTGGTGTTGTGGGAGGCCTAATTAGCCCTTGGGACAATAGGAACAATCCTATTTTGAGTGTGGTGTTCCAAAACAACCTTATGTGCATGTTTAGTATGTTGAAGGGTAAGATAATGGGTATCCAAAAAGCCCATAATAGTTTGTATAGGAGGTCTGAGTCAAAATGTATTGCATGACAGTCCTAATAAGAGGGCTATAAGGAAGTGAGTGGATTTGTGAAGGAAGTGGTACAAGGAGGTACCCTTAGTGCATTTTGTGAGTTTTGTGAGATTGGGATAGTCAAACCTAGTTAGTCTAGGGTCCCTAGAAGGTTTGGGAAGGTCCCCATATGTTTGAACCTATAAATGGTGATATTGTGTTGTGTTGAAGTCATGGAGTGTGAGTGGACAATCAAGTCCAAATTGAAGTCAAGTGTTGTTGTTTGGTCCACTGAGGCCTAGATGAGTTTTTTTCCCTACCATCCCCTATATCCTCTTCCTCCAGTGTTGTTAGTTTGATCCTTTGTGGTCTTGTGTTAGTGAGCTCTGCATCACGGGGAAACAAAAAAAATACTTGAAGAGTTTTAGCATCAAGAAGAAGTCTAGATATATATCTCTTCACAGAAAATGGATGGAAATATATGCATGTTAAATGTTCACAAGCATTCCATGGCTCTGGAAATTCAATAGGATGTGTTAACCAGTTGATAGAAGATCTATTATTATCAAGTCCGGCTATGAGAATTTGCCTTAACATATCTTCTTTGTTATAATTAACTAACTGCAGTTGCATGGATAAACAATAATGAAATTATGGGTCTTTTCCTCTTTGTCTCTATGAGACACTCTGTAGGATTGAAATCTAATTTTCCTCATTTAAAAAAGTGTGTGTATCCTCCTATAGCTGCCATGTTTATGCCTTCCTTGTCTATGTAGTCGTATTAAGCATGCATATCTATGCGGTCACATTAAGCATGCATGTATACCAAGATAGTAGAAACCTTGGAAATCATCCTTCCTTGTTCATAGGAATTCCTTTATTGCTTATCTTGTAGGCAATTGGAATTATTTTTGTTGTATATCTTAATATTCGCCATATATATGCCTTAGATATGATTGGATGGATGTCTTTACCCTTTACCAAGGTTCCAATTTTAACGTAGATAAGGAGGATGCTAACAAGGGTTGTGGAGTCTATTTTTACACCCACCAATTGCATTTTCTTGAAAGTGTTTAAAATCTTTTCAATAGATCCATTTTGTGTGTATCTTGCAATCAATGCATTTCATGATAACACATTTCTTCGAAGCATTTGTTGGAATAGTTCACGTGCTTCATGTATGCTTGTACATTTTGCATACATGTCTACCAGGCTAGTTGAACTATATTATCTATTAAATTCCTCTATCCTTTATGTTTTTATATAGGATTTATACTTCGCCCTAAACTCCCATTTTGGCAAGAATTGGGAGCCTGCTAGAAAAAGTGAATGGAATGGGTTGGAGACTCATTCATTGCATTTGATGAAGCATTATATGAGATTTTGTCAAATGTTAAACATTATTTTATTATTCTTGACTCAAACCCATTCAAATTTGAAAGATTGAATTTGATCAAGAATATCTATACTAAAGGTAGCATTATCATGATTTTTTATAGAGGATAAAACCTCATATTGTATATATGTAAATTGAGTTAAAGTTAAAAGTTTGATACTTTGAGTTTAAACATTTTGGTATTGATATATTCATATATGTTAGAATGATATTATTACCATTAAGAACAACTTTGAATAGTGATATAGTATAACTTGCATATTCAACAACAAAAATAAGTATCATCAAGATAACCTTAGGATGTTAACTATTAATCCCTATTCTTGTTTAGTGAAGGCCTATTGACTTGAGAAGACTAAGAAGGTTGATAATTATTTTATAGATTCTGTTGGTTTTTTCCCTGACTGGATGCTCATTCCCAGATTTCCCTACAAGGTAGCCATCAGTGATCAACAGGATCTCTAGGCCAGGGGCCAACAATATAGGAGATAGACTCTATTTTTATCACCTCTTCTTCTTTAGGCTCTGCAAATCCTAGGGGGTTATTCCCTATTCAACATCCATAGGATATGCTTATGGGTAACTGGGACGTTGACACAAAGCAGATAAATCCACCTATATGAAGACCAAAACTGTGGGATAAGTGCAAAGGGGCTAGCTTTGGGCTTATGTTCAGTTGTGAATCAAAGGACTTGGGTCCTAAACTACTTCTAAAGTCCTAATGGTTGTTTTGGAGTTTGAATTTAATTTATGTTTGGATGCAAACCTGGACCTAGTATATAACCTCAACACAGAGCTAGATTGGTGCCTATCCAGGGCTTGGAGTCAGTAGACATACACCTGTGAATGATTAGCATGAACCACTAAAACTAGATTTCAAGGGGATGTTATGGTATCTGCCTTACAGACACCTCCCAGAACAGAGTGTTAAGCTATCTCTACTTAAGGTATCCCTATTGCAGTATATCCTTCCCAATACTTAATTTAAAAATAATTTAATCTACCCCTTGAGCAGAAGTTAAAAGATCAAGCATTCAATATAGGAATTTTGTATTCTAGAATCTCAGACATTCCTCAAATACCTAGACTCAGAAGAAGGACACATGCCATACTGGAGATAGAATTAACAAAACACATGCAAATACAGTATTACTCATATAAAAGCAATCATGAAATTAGTAGATTCATGCATGAGACATACAACAGTAGATACATAAACTCACAAGATTTTCTATATAGAGCAACCAAAACCAGTTGTGTCTTGTTACAGAGGCAGAGGTTTCCAGTTTTCCAACCCCATAGAAAGAGTAGCACAGTCCCTCAAATACCACAGGGAAGCGTACTCAGCATTAATTACATGGTAGATTCAAAAATTCGCCAGATACATACATTCCTGAGAAGAATAGCACTCAAAAGTCATCAATGCAGCAGGTATGGGAAGAGACAGGGGGAGGCCTCGAGCCTTGCACCACCACCTGGGTAACCACACTTCAAACGGGCAGTTCCTCCATTCGTACCATCACCCATACTCCTGCAATAGTCGCCATTGATGGCTCAACCACCCGTGGCCACCGAGAAATGTAAGAACAGTGTGTTTGACGCCTTCCTGTCAAGACACATTCGCTTTGATAACTCAAAAATGCAGGAAAGATATATCCCACATGTACCCCACGGAGATCTCCTTGTTACTTTATAAGCATGGCCACATGTTCACTAAGTGTCGAGCATTTTACCCTGCTCGACCCACGAATCCACCGCTAGCAGTCACCACTGCCCAACTTCCATCTCCGTCAGTGTGACCTACACCATCGGCACCACAAAAAACCCTCCAGCCGACAACACTACTCCCACTGATAACACATCCCTTGCTAGGTCATCGGCGAGAGATTAACCATCGGAACGATACAAAGCTCCTTCACTGATATCACCCCTCACACCGATGCACACTCCATACTCCCTTGTCAGCTAGACAATCTCCATTGTCACCTCAACATGTCGAACGTCAACTCCATCGTCAGCCAGACCTCCAACTGTCGGCCCAACATGAAACTCCCTCGCCAATAGCCATCACTACACTGATGACATCATCGATTAGACTGAACACAAAGTCCTCCTGATGGCCACCTCGCATCCCCCATCGGTGAGACCTAGACCGTCGGTAGAACCTCCATCAGCTGGGCTGATATGCAATGTTATGCCGATGGACACCTTCAAAACCGCACACCGCCCTCTGTCGGTGAGACCAAACACATCGGCAGGGCTAAACACTCTTCCGCTGATAACACATGTTACCCCGATGCAAGCCCTAAGCCACATTCTGTTGGCCAGACTAGCTCCATCGGAAAGACATCAACCCCGGTCGCCGATAGACCATGTCATGCCGATGGCACAATACAAATTGCACGATGTTGGTAAGACCCCATCCCATCGGCGAACTTGAAAACTCATCTGCCGATGACCTAGCACACGCTAATGACACTTCATCGGCCAAACCAAACATATCGGCAAAGCCTAGAAAACCTTCACCGACCACAGAAATCATGCCGATGAACACTTGATAAGAGCTTCAAATCACAATCCATCAGCTGGACACTGACCATTGGCAGAACTCTCACCAGCTTGCCCGATAAGTAATGTCACCCCGATTGAGGTCCCATCGACCAAACACAAAGGTGTTGGTGAACCACAAAACACTTCGGTCGATACACCAAATCTTGCTGATGAACACGTGAATTACCCTCATTGGCTTGACCATCTCCTTCAGTGGAACAATAATTTCCTTTGCCGATAACACAAAGTCTTGGTGATATAAAGAACACACCATGTTGTTGACACAATCGCCAAGACACAAACAACCTCAAGCTGATGGACAAGAAAACCTAGGGCCTCAATGAAGAACCTACAAACACCAAAGCTCAACTTCAGACCAAAATGAGTGCCAACACAGGCTCTGAATGGGGACGTGCAGGTGCAAAACTACAGCGAGAACTAGATCTCCAGGCAGACCAGCCAAAACCCAAAACTCAAAATAGGGACGACTATACAAGGCATTTACAAACAATATACATATATTTTACAATTGTGCACAAAGACAAGTCACTTATGCAAAATAAAACTTGAGGAATTGGCCATGCACAGGCAATTCCAGGATCTCACCATCTAGGGCCTGGAGGAAATAAGAATCCTCCCCATGAGTATTGCAAACCTGATATGGGCGCATCCATAAGGGTTCAAACTTACCATGTTTGCCCTTGTCCTGACTTTTTGCATTCCAGATGAGCACCCAGTCATTTATCTGGAACTTCCTTTCTATAGCTCTCCTGTCAAATAGATACTTCACATTTTGTTGTCTCTTGAGATTGATCTGGTGGGCTTTCCTTCTGTTTTCATCCAGTGCAACCAGCTGGTTTATTCTTTCTGTCATGGGGCCCTCAATCTCCTCATCATTCTCTTGGATGAATTTGTAAACCAGTAGGAGATTGTTTATGGGCAACCTGGCTGATGCACCATATACCAGTTCAAAAGGGGACCTTCCAATTGATCTTTTCACTGTCACCCTATCAGCTTATAATGCCAACTTTAATTTTGAATCCCAAGCTCTCTTGTTCTTATCTAGTATCCTCTTGATGATTTTCATGAGGCTTTAATTGCTTGACTCTGCTTTACCATTTCCTTGTGGGTGGTATGGTGATGCATATGACAAGTTCATCCCATATTTGTTGCAAAAATCAACAAATTCACCTGATCTAAAGCACATAGCATTATCTGTGACTATCTTGAATGGTACTCCAAACCTGATGATAATATTTTCCAGTATGAAATCCATCGCCACCTTACTTGTAGCTCTTTTAGTTGGAATGGCCTCAATCCATTTGGTGAATTAGTCAGTTGCTACCAAAATCCAACTATGTCCCCCACTTGACTTTTCTGCAATTTCCCCTATGAAGTCAACTCCCCATTGCTGAAATGGAGCCTCCACAGTTATAGTTCTAAGGGGTGGTGTACCTTCATATCTTAACTTTCCTGAGAACCTTTGGCACGGGTCACATTTCCTCACTAATCCCTGTGCATCTAAAAAGAGAGTGGGCCACCAATATCTTGCCCTAAGGATATTATGAGCTGTTGTTTGGGCAGTATAATGTCCACCACACAATCCCTTATGCATGTCATTCAAAACATTGTTAGCTTCATCTTCATCCACACATCTCAGCAACACACCACCAGGATTCTTCCAGTACAGCTCACCTTGAACAATAACATACCTGATTGCATGTAGTTTTAAAGTTCTCTTTTGACTGTCGCTGAAATGAGAAGGATAATTCAAATTTTGCAAATAATATATGATGTTCTTATACCATTCAGATTTAGATACATTGACAATCTCATTCTAGACTACATTGATCTGGCATGCTTCCAAATTTGACTATGCCATCATCTTGGCTAATCCTTGTCCTCTTACCAACTTGGTAATTTGTATTTCTATGTTGAACTCTTGCAGTTTGTTTATCCATCTGCACCTTCTTCCAGTTACCTCCTGCTGAGTGAAGATGTCCTTGACTGCTGTATGAGGCACATATGCAACTATCTGGGATCCTACCAGATACGGCCTGAAACTCTTGACTGCTCTGACTAGTGCATATGTTTGTTTCTCCATAATGTCATATTTTAACTCAGAAGCCTACAAGGACATACTAAATAAAGCTATGGGTTGCTCAAAACCATCCTCATTTTTCTGTAACAAACATGCAGCAACAGTGTGGAAAGAAGCAAATGAAAACAATTGAAATGGCCTAAAGAAATCAGGAGATTTAAGAACAGGAGCCATCTTGATTTCTTCCTTGATGTCCTGAAAAGATTTGCTTGCTTCACCTTCCCAACTGACAATCTCACCTTTCTTTAGCATTTTAGAAATGTTCCTTGTGGTTTCTGTAAAGTTGGGAACAAATCTCCTAACAAAATTTATTTGTCCAAAGAAGGACTGGATTCCTTTTACTGTTTTTGGCATCTGGATCCTATCAATTGTAGCTACTCTTTCAGGATCAATCCTGACTCCATCTTTGGAAACAATGTGCCCTAGGAGCTTTCCTTCAACTACCCCAAAAGCACACTTCTTTGGATTTAAAGAAATGCCATACTCTAGTGCTCTAATGAAAATCTGTTCTAAATGCATACAATGCTGCTCTTCCTTCTTTGAATAGGCAGTCAGATCATCCTGATAAACAACCAAGATTGAATCAATCAACCCTGCAAAAGCAACATCCATTGCTCTTTGAAATGTAGCACCTGCATTCGTTAGCCCAAATGGCATTCTAACATATACATATGTTCCCCATGGAGTGGTGAAGGCAGTCTTGTATTGCTCTAATTCCTTTACTTTCACCTAATTATAACCTGAGAATCCATCCATCATGGATAGGAGTTCACAACCAGTCACTTTCTGCAACATAGCTTCCATATTAGGCAATGGGTAATTATCCTTTAAGGAGGATACATTCAAATTTCTAAATCCAACACAAAGCCTAATATCACCATTCTTTTTTCTGACTGGGACAAGGTTAGACACCCAAGTTGAATGTCTGATTAGCACAATTATTCCAGCCTCCCTAAGCTTTTTGAGTTCTTCCTACATTTTTGGAGCTAAGGTAGGATTAATAGGCCTTTGCTTCTGTCTAAATGGCTTAGCTCCAGGCTTTAAATGGATCTCATGTTGGAATAGGTCTTCTCTATAAGCTTTGAGGTCTTCATATGACTAGGCAAAAACATGCTTATATCTTTTCAGTAATGCAATTAGCATGCTCTTAATGTGTGGTTTGAGCTGTTTGCCAATGTATACCTTCTTGGGGGCCTAAGATGTTCCCAAATTTATCTCTTCTAAGTCATCTTTGTTTGTGGGAGATGTCTTTGTGACCAATTGGTCTCTATTTTCGAAAGCTCTTTCCAAAGCTACTAACCCTCTAGGGATTTTGTTAGTCTTCAACTGAATTATTTCTTTCCCCATAAGAGTTTTTTTTCCATCTATAGTTTCTACAAAAGCTTGAAAGTCAATTTCTTGGTTCTCATATTCATCTATGCAATGCAAAAATTTTAACAAGTCGTTGTCATCATCAAACACTTGCCAACTGCATATGTTTTCTGGTACTGCAGGTCTGATTTTAACTTCAACATTTGTAATGTCAGACAGGGTTTATCATCTAGTCTAATAGCCACATTAGCAAGAAAATCAGCCATGACATTTTTTGATCTCTCTACCCAACCTATTGAAAATGCATCAAATAATTCAACTATATCCCAAACAACATGCTTGTATTGTTTTAATCTTTTGTTCTTTGAGGCATACCTATCTCTAATTTGGAATACAATTAACTCAGAATCCCCAAATACCCTTAGCATCTTGATTCCATGTTTGAGAGCTATATTTAAGCCTAAGAGTAAGGCTTCATACTCTACAATGTTGTTTGTACAAGCAAACCCTAGCAAGAAGGAGAATTTGAGGAGCTTACTAGTTGGAGATAGGAAAACAACTCCAGGTCCAAAACCTTCCTTTGCACAAGCTCCATCAAAATACATGGTCCATAGACCATGCTGGTCTAGTTCTCCAATGCAAACATTTTTCTCTCTATCCTCTTTATCATCTGAGACAACCCTGAAGTTACCACAATCGGTGTTCACAAAGCATATATGTTCTTCTGATTCTTGATTCTCTACTATCTCTAATGACCTTTCTTCTCTAACCAGTTTGACATCCCTGCCATTCATTGGAATCATAGCATATGACAGGTCCAGCTGCATACTTCCACCAATCAGTGTTGCCCATCTTCTTGACAACAGCATACCATACTGTGGCTTGATGTCAACCACCATTATATTCATCTTGTATGTCCTCTCTGGATATGCTGCCAGTCTGAAATCCACATCCTTTATGATTCCAATGACTGGTACCTCTCTAGCATCCATAGCATAACATTTTCCACATGCTTTGTCTATTTTCAATCTAGCTTGTTGCATGATAGCCAGAGGCATAATGTTCGTGGATGCTCCAGAATCAAGCATACAATTTCTAATTACTTTTCCATTTATAACCAGGGATACATAAAATGGCTCCACTTGCGAAGGGCATTTTGTCATGGTCATCCCTAAATACACCTCAAGGACCTCATCTTCTTCATTGCATAAGGCCTGCTTCTTACCTTAGGCCTCATCATTTATCTTAGCTTGACAAGGCACTCCAGAAATTAGGGATACTATCCTATTCTTGATTTCTTCAACCTTCATAAGTTCCATTAATGGGACAGAAACCTTTACCTATGACAAGACTTGAGCTATATCAAAAGGAGCACAATTTTGCACTATAGTTGTAGCTTGTGTTACGGCTTTACTTCCATCCTGAGATGATTTAGCTTTAGTCTTTATGGTTGCTTGACTGTCACTCATAACTCGAGGCTTCCTACTTTGGTCTTCATTCTGGGGGCCTTCATTTTCTGATCTGTGGAAATCATGACCTAGTTTTTGTTTGAAACCTTGCTTGTTGATGTTCCATTGTTTCTTATATGTTTCAGCCCCTTTATGATCACGCATTGGCTGACTTGCAGAAATGCCTTCTAGCTGATGTGGGCTGCTTACCTGAGCTTTACCTCTGAGATTATAATTGCTTTTGACTTGAGCTACTGTTGTAGCAGTGAGAGCCCTAATCTCTTCATCAGAAGGTCTCTGCAGGTTACTCAAAAAACTATGTGAGCCCTGAGCATACACATAACTATCTTCATTATCCTCATCATAAAAAAACTATTGATAGGCCTGAGTCCCATCATCTATACTCTCATCAGTATCATGAGAAGGATGTCCACTGCTTATGGACAGCATATTAACATCATCATCTTGTACATAATGTGGCTCATTGCATTCATTACAGGATATAGCATTATCATACAAAGACTGAGCAATCATGCATTGTGACTGTGAATGTGGCCTCTGACAGATTATGCACCAGGTAAGTGCAAGAAGATGGGGGGCCAAAAAGTGGCCAAAAAATTTTCAAAAAAAATTAAGTTATAACGCGAGCACGTTATGGCTTGGTAATGACAAGCCTCAGGCTCGTCATTACCGAGCCATAACACGAGCACGTTATAACTTGTTATAAATTTAAAAAAAGCAATGCCATTTCATTTCATTCTATTTTTCTCCTCTGCCCGTGGCTTCAAAACCCTCAAAAATGCGCTCGCGTTCTACAAAACGCCAATCAACACAAAAAGCTTGTCGATTCATCGCCAAAATGCCGCCGCGACGTCGAGCACCCCAAAGGGGTGAGTTATCTTTATTTTTTTGTTTGAATTTCTTCCTAAATAGGTAGGTTTTTGTTGATTTTTGATGTATATTTCATTAATTGTAGGAAATGTTAATGCACCTCCTCCTCCTCCTCCTCCTCCTCCTCCTCAAAATCCACAAAATCCTGAGGAGGAAATACCTGCAGAACAACAACCTCCTCCATTCATTCCTCGACATGCCCCTGGAACACAAGATAATATAATGGGAGAAATTAAAAACAACAAAAAACAAATTGAAGATACAATTGCAAGGTTGAAAGATCCTTCCACTTCAACCTTGCATAGGTCCACGCTTGCTGAATCTCTTGAGTCTATATTATCAAATGTAAATTCAATTAGCAAGCAAATAACTAGTTGGACCGATAAAAAGAGAGAGTTTAGAGATTACTATGCAGATAAATTGTCATACCAAGATGTCAAAAAATTACAAATTACAAAATTAGACTTGTGTTAAATTTTCACAAATCCACAAACAAATCAACCTCCACCCATTACATGCAAGAGGTTCCATATCCATTGGTGCAACAACCAAGCGATAAGGGACAATTTCAGGCAGAGGTGGTGGATGGTTTTTGACCATCCTCCATGCAATAATAATGAGGTCCCGCAATACTTTTTGAGGAAACTCTACTGCGAGTTTGTCCTCAATAAAGTGCCAAACTATTTTGATATGCGGGACTTCCAGGGTAGAGGTGGGGGCTCAGCACAGGATAGACCAAGGGCACGTCTTGACCCACAGCGGGTAGTGAGACGAGTAATCAGCAGACCAGCCCATGAGCATGTTTCTATCCCTTCCATTGTGAAGGAGAGTGTTGAGGTCGATTAGTGCCTTGACCCAAAGCATCATAGAGCATGTTGATCCTGCAACACAGAGTGGGTTGGGAGATAGTGCGAGGAGTAGGGTCCCACCGCATACTTGCCAGGCTTGCGGGTCAGCCTGTGGTTATGACCCCATGGACAGTCAGGACGCAGGTGCATAGGCTACATCTGCAGCTGAGCAGATGGTGATGACAGATACCCTCCTGAGTGAGACTTTCGGCCTTGATACTCAGGTAAATATTAGCAAGTTTATTGAATTTAATTCATTAAATTTCATTTTTGAAATACAAGATTAACTAATTTAAATTGATGATTTTAATGAAATTTCAGGGTCATAGCGTCGATGCAGTTTTCAGTGGTTCTCCACCTACATTTTTCACTAGATCATCTACTGTCGAGGTATGTAACTAGTAAACAATTATAAATATTACATGTGAATAGCATCGTTATATGAATGGTATTCTAATTTCTGATTTTGGATGTTGAATAGGTTAACACTGTAGATTTCATGGCAACACCTGCCAGCGGTGGTGGACTTCAAAGCTTTACGGAGGTAATAAAATAAATAGTTTAATGAATGAATTGTACTTACTAAATTTTTGTATGTGATTTGTGTGTTTTATTGTGTGTACTTCCATGTTTAGATGAATGTGTGTGTATGTTAGGAGCCATGATTTGCATCACTATTATAGTTTTCGTAATTGAATAATGTTGTTTTATTTCCAGATGATGTAGGCTGCGGATACACCTCCCCATGTTCATAGGGCAATGGAGCAGGGTGTGGCCTCTGCAATTCATAGCTCTATGGCATTGACAGGGGTATGAGGTAGATTACTAAATTTCAATTTACATTCATTGTTATAGTTGTCTATTTTTGAAAAATCAAAAGATTATTGATTTGAAGTTTAATTTCTATTTGGATGGTTTCTATAGGACATGACATCACCAAGGCCTATTCCTGCTACTGAGGCAAGCAAGGAGACAAATTATATGTTAGCGGTAAGTGATTATTTTTTTAAATGTTTGATGCAGAGCATCTAGGACAGCAGTCACCACTATGTTTTCTTGAGACAGTCATAACATGACTTGTCAGTCACAATAAACTTCATAAGTGGACTCTTTGAAGGTAACCTTTTGCCTAGTTTATAACATACAAAATTAGTAACTCACTAAGTATCTAATGCCTTTCTTGCAAACCAATAATATGATGCACAAATTATCAACTCTTGATGTGACTGTGTCCTTCACATGGTTCTACAGGGTCCCTTAACATGCTTAACTTACACTAGATCATTCTCCTGCCTTCCCAATCTTCACAAGACTCTGAAAAAATTAAAATACACTTCATTCCATTAAACAAAGATAGAAAAATGATCAATAGAATGGACAAAAATACATTGGCTTGCTCAGAAATACCCAAAGGCAAGGTTCTAACCCACTTCCAAACAAAATAGAAATGCAGAGATAAAAATGGATGTCAAGAATCCAAACAAGATGCATATGATAGGTAACTCACTACCCTAACCACCCATCACCAACACCATCCACTTCCAGGCCGTACAAGTACAGATTTTTTAGGCAAACATCAAATAACTTAAGGAGACAGCAATTAAAACACAGTTTTAGGAAACCAGCTATATCTCTCACCGAGTTTGCTTTCAAGACTCCAAACCAAGTTTAAAACAAAGGTGTCTCAACACTCTTTGTATCCATCATAAGATTATGCCATGACAAGACCGTACATGTACGGCAAACTGTAGGAAAACAGCAAGTTTCTTAACTATGACAGCAAGTTTCAAAGCAGATTTCAATTTTACACCCATATCTTTCTCTTCCTACAATGTCAAGATATCAAATTAGCTTTACAAGATATTTAACTCATCCACCTTTATTTCCAAGTAGCCAACCCCCCATGAAAATGCCGTACAATAGAAAAGTACGGACTGTTACAAAGAGCAAATTTAGAAAAAATAGTTACAGAGCAGATTTTGGGAAAACTTGGATATCTTTCTATTTATCAACTGCCAAGATGTCTAACCAATTGCATTTGGAGGCTATATCACCCCTCTACACATGTAGTATAAATGGAGATCATGACACTACTGTACCATAGTATAGTACGGCTGAGAACAGTGACTAAAAATAAGAAAAATAGTAAAAAACAGCAAAAGAAAACAGTCTTCTATTTCTTCTTTCTTCCTCCTCTGAATCTCTGTACAAAAAAATGTTTGGAAAGCTACAAATAAACCTCATGGAGTGGTTGGGTCGAAGCAAACTACCCAAACCAATGAGTTTTTCTTGATTTTTTGCTACACTAACTGACTCTTTTTTAGAAACTGTCCTTTCTTGGACTGTATTTCCAGCTTTTTAGGGTTTAAATGCTTTTTGATATGTAATTTAATCTTTGGCAAGGTGTTAACCAACTTCTAAACCTTAGACATGCATTTTAAAGGCTTACAACAATAGACACTTAATGGCTATCCTAAACAAGTATTAAAATTTAAAAACTGTCCTAATGCCTCTACAAAGGCTTATATAAAAGATTATAGTTAACATGCAAAGTAGACCCTAGCTAAATGGACATGGTCCCTTACAAATATGGCTTTCAAGCCTAATAACAACATGTAAATGGTCTCAAAGACCTTATCTGAACAAGACAACCTTAGGGAAAATCAGATAAAATCTCGATAGCTTGGTGCTCCTGCACCATACTCCCCGGCAGGATGAAAACTCTTGTCCCAAGAGTTAGGGGATCTATTCCAACCATTCTTCCATCTTGTTGGGATGTTCCTCTGAGTGGTGACAGGGAACATGAACTCTCCAAGAGTGAGCTTCCTCCTTCTCCAACCTGCATGGCTCCTGTAAATAGTGTTAGAAATAGAAAACTTGTTTTGGTGTCCTTGTCTAGGACCTTGCTGCTGCACTGCTTCAGCTCTTCTCAACTGAAGGTTCTGATTCATTCCTTCTTGGACTCTCTGCTGTTTGTTTTCCTTCTTCTGGCTCCTTATAGGACACTCAATGTCTCCAACTTTGACATAACTCAAGTCCCAAGCCTGCTGCTCTCTAGGACTGTCATCCACCTTCTTGTGTTGCATCTGTGTCTACTGTGTGCAATCACCCTGAACCTGCACATTCAACTTCAATTTCTCTCCAAAGAAAATTGTAACCTATTCCTTCTTCTCCTCACAAGGTAAAGGAATCAATTGGAACTTCTTACCAGCTTTGTGCACTACATAGGTATTAGTATACCCATCATGAATAGTTCTTCTCGAATACTGCCATGGTCTACCCAAGATTACATGCCCACATGTCATAGGAATGACATCACACAAAACAGAGTCCTGATATGGACCAATTGTGAAATCAACATAAGCCTTCTTAGTGACCATTACCTGCTGCTCTTGACTCACCCAAGTGACATGGTAAGGACTGGGATGATCAAAAGTCTTCAACCCCAACTTATTCACCATTTCCCAAGAAACTAAGTTATCATGAGAACCTGAATCTACAATCAACTTGCATATCTTGCCATTGCTCAAACAATTAGTTCTGAAAATAGATACATGTGGTGGTTGCTGCATCTTACCTCTTTCCACCATGAGCATCTCTCCATCCATCATAGGAGAGGCTGATGACATCTCTGGTTCTTCTGGCTTCTTCTCCTCTTGTGCCAAGTGAACTCTTGTATCCTTTCTCTTGTCAACACCATCCTTCTTAGGACAGTTGAAAGATGTGTATCCCACCTCATTGCAGTGATAACATCTGCCTGTGAACACTCCCCTTCCTGATCCAAATCTACCTCCACCTCTATGTCCACCTCTCTGTTCTGTAGACAACTCCTTACCCTTCTCATTGTTGTTCTGAACTTCATTAGTAGGTTTGCCCCTACCTCTATTTCCTCTTCCATAACCTCCTTGCCTTTCTTGCTTCCTATTCACTCTCTCTTCAGCCCTGATGGCCAACTAAAAACACTCTCCAAGTGTTTTTGCTATTGCTAACCCAATCTCATCCTACAAGTTATACCTAAGCCCATTAAGGTACCTTGCTACTTTCTCTTCTTCATCTTCCAGCCCACCTCTAATACTAAGCTTATGAAATTGCTCAGTATAGGACAGAACATCCATGTCCTTCTATTTTAGATTCTACCTCATCCTCTTTGTCTGAATAGAGTAATCAGATGGAAGGAATTGATCCTTCAACATATCCTTCATCCTACTCCAAGAAGTGATTTTTGATGCACCTCTAGCCATTCTCTCTATCTGCACACTACTCCACCAGGTAAGTGTTGTTCCTCTTAGTTTTGTTTTTGCAAACTTAATCTTTTTCTCATCATTCATCTCCTCATATTCAAAAAAATTTTCCAGGGCATCTATCCACCCTAACACTTCTTCACTATCCATCTTCCCCTAATAGATAGGTAGCTCTATGTTTGCCTTAGTTCCACTTCCTTGGACTGCCTTCAGCAATCTTACAAACTTCTTCTCTTCAGCATCTAACTCATCCTCATGAGGATTCTCATCTGCATCCTCATCTCCTTCTGACTCACTTTGTTCAACCTTTCTTGGATTCTTCTCTAATGCTTCCAATCTTGCCAAGATTGTTGCATTCTCCCTTCTTACTTGCCTCAGCTCTCTGTCTCTAGCAGCATCTTGCTCTCTTCTGTCCCTCAGCTCTTTCTCTCTTACCTCTAAGGCTTCTCTCAACTCAGCATTCTCTCTTGCCATCTGGTTCTTTGGAGGCATCTTCACAACTCTCTCACAAACCTTGTCTTCTTCCAAAAGATCCACAACACCTTCAAGGATCTACTAGCTAGCTTTGATACCACAAATGATGCAAAGCATCTAGGACAACAGTCACCACTATGTTTTCTTGAGACAGTCATAACATGACTTGTCAGTCACAATAACCTTCATAAGTGGACTCTTTGAAGGTAACCTTTTGCCTAGTTTATAACATACAAAATTAGTAACTCACTAAGTATCTAATGCCTTTCTTGCAAACCAATAATATGATGCACAAATTATCAACTCTTGATGTGACTGTGTCCTTCACATGGTTCTACAAGGTCTCTTAACATGCTTAACTTACACTAGATCATTCTCCTGCCTTCCCAATATTCACAAGACTCTGAAACAATTAAAATACACTTCATTCCATTAAACAAAGACAGAAAAATGATCAATAGAATGGACAAAAATACATTGGCTTGCTCAGAAATACCCAAAGGCAGGGTTCTAACCCACTTCCAAACAAAATGGAAATGCAGAGATAAAAATGGATGTCAAGAATCCAAACAAGATGCACAGGATAGGTAACTCACTACCCTAACCACCCATCACCAGCAACACCCACTTCCAGGCCGTACAAGTATGGATTTTTCAGGCAAACATCAAATAACTTAAGGAGACAGCAATTAAAACACGGTTTTAGGAAACCAGCTATATCTCTCACCGAGTTTGCTTTCAAGACTCCAAACCAAGTTTAAAACAAATATGTCTCAACACTCTTTCTATCCATCATAAGATTATGCCATGACAGGACCGTACATGTACAGCAAACTGCAGGAAAACAGCAAGTTTCTTAACTATGACAGCAAGTTTCAAAGTAGATTTCAATTTTACACCCATATCTTTCTCTTCCTGCAATGTCAAGATATCAAATTAGCTTTACAAGATATTTAACTCATCCACCTTTATTTCCAAGTAGCCAACCCCCCATGAAAATGCCGAACAACAGAAAAGTACGGACTGTTACAAAGAGCAAATTCAGAAAAAATAGTTACAGAGCAGATTTTGGGAAAACTTAGGTATCTTTCTATTTATCAACTACCAAGATGTCTAACCAATTGCATTTGGAGGCTATCTCACCCCTCTACACATGCAGCACAAATGGAGATCATGACACTGCCGTACCACAGTGCAGTACGGCTGAGAACAGTGACTGAAAATAAGAAAAACAGTAAAAAACAGCAAAAGAAAACAGTCTTCTATTCCTTCTTTCTTCCTCCTCTGAATCTCTCTACAAAAAATGTTTGGAAAGCTACAAATAAACCTCATGGAGTGGTTGGGTCGAAGCAAACTGCCCAAACCAATGAGTTTTTCTTGATTTTTTGCTACACTAACTGACTCTTTTTTAGAAACTGTCCTTTCTTAGACTGTATTTCCAGCTTTTTAGGGTTTAAATGCTTTTTGATATGTAATTTAATCTTTGGCAAGGTGTTAACCAACTTCTAAACCTTAGACATGCCTTTTAAAGGCTTACAACAATAGACACTTAATGGCTATCCTAAACAAGTATTAAAATTTAAAAACTGTCCTAATGCCTCTACAAAGGCTTATATAAAAGATTATAGTAAACATGCAAAATAGACCCTAGCTAAATGGACATGGTCCCTTACAAATATGGCTTTCAAGCCTAATAACGACATGTAAATGGTCTCAAAGACCTTATCTGAACAAGACAACCTTAGGGAAAATCAGATAAAATCTCGATAGCTTGGTGCTCCTGCACCAATGTTTCATTTTTTTATAACATGTAATTTCTATATATTAATGTCTATACTTTTTTTTGTAACAGGTAAAGGTGCAGGAAGAACTAAATAGGAGGAGTAGCCCTCGGGTTTGTAGTAGACCACCCACATGCATGTCTCCATCCCCTAGAAGATCAAAGGCTGCTCGTGATTTATTCTCTTCACCAGCCAGAGGGGAATGACTTTTTATTGTGTTCCTTTGTTGTATGCCTATATGGCATTTGTGGACATATATTTTGTATTGTACATAGTTGACATTGTATGCCTATATGGCATTCTTGTAAGCCTATATGGCTATTTTGTATATATGTTATACTTATATCGACAGATATTGATGAATGCCTATATGGATATTTGGTTAATACAAATCTTTTTTATTGATGGCATCCATACTTGCATTATAAATCCACTTTTGAATGGATATTTGTAGATGGTTACTTCAAATATTTAAAGTCCGATTGTATTACATAGGATGTTTGCATTTTCTTTGATAGGCTTGATAGGCTATGGATTACATGATGGTGTTTGATGGAAAAGTATGGTACTAGAAGACTCTAGTTCATTCTTAATAGGCTTGTGATTGATAATATCTTTGCATGATTACACTTGATCTTGGATCATGGGCATGTTGTTAGGATTTTGATTGCATTGTGATGTTTGATGGATAGGCATGGTGTAAGTGTAAGATACCCAACTAGTTCTACGAAAATTTTTCCTTACTTAGACACTTTTACTTGCTAACAATTCATCAACTACTTCAATAACATAAAGATATACATCAAGATAACTATTTGAATGAAACAACATTAGAGTTGGATACTTGTCTTGTTACTTGATTCAATCAACTTGCAATGTCTTTATTACATGGAAAATGCTTTCAATAGCATGAAGTACAACTCATTCAATGGAAATACAAGGACAGGCGAAGATTTGGAATGTTCAACTCATCACCTCACAAGGTAGGCGCATATTTGAAGGATTTATAGGTTTTTCTGACTTGGGCGCCAAGTTGAGGTGACCTCCTCCTGAAGTTGCGCCTTGTCAACATTAGGCGCCAATTAGAGTTTATGGATGCTCTGGATTGTTTCCAAGAGTAGGCGCCAAAACATCATCATTAAGAAAGTGTTTTAAATGCTAGGCACCCAAATGAGCCCTCTAGAGTCTAGGCGCTCCTTTCATGCATTCTGTGTTCTAGGCGCCAATTGAAAGGAGTGGAGAACAGGGCAAGCACCTTCCAAACTAGGTGTTTCCTTGAGGTGACAAGGACTTAGAAAGTGCGCCTAAGGTGAGCACCTTGAGTGAAAAGGTCTAACAAACATCTTTGAACCCCCTTTCAAGGTTAGGCGCATTCTGGAGGTGGAAACAAGTAGAAGGTGCGCCTTGGCTTCCTTTGTCAATTCTTTCAAGTCTTTGTTGATTAGGAAGGTGGAATGCTTCATTGTAGAATGAGCACTTATCTTCTAATGTCCAAACTACTTCTTCTGGCTCACTCTGTGGCTAGGCGCCAGAGCTAAACTGTTCACACAAGGGAGTGCACCTAGACTCACTTGATGTTTTCTTACTACTTCAACCCCTAGAAGATGTTCCAAGGTGTTCCCTTTTACAAGCACCTGACCTCCCAAGTTCCTTCATGTGCTATTCCTTGAAGGCGCCAAAACTGAGCTCCAGTGCCATGGGATTGTGCCTAACATCTTTGAAGAGTTTCTAAGCCTTTTGCAAGTTGATATCCCAAACTCATGCTTCTAGGCGCAACAGGAGCTTTCCAAAGGAGTTTCCAAGTTTTAGATGCCAAGCGAGGTCATGGGTGAATGGAACTGCGCCTTAGGAGATGACTGGATCCTAAGCGTCAGTCTGGAGTTACAGTGGAATTGATATACGCCTCAACTAGCTTAGGCGCCCATTTGAAGTGATTCCTTTAACACTTCTCTGTCAATCTCAACTGCAAGGATGATCTCCTAATCCAATTTTGATCCTCTGGAGATGCAAATAGCTTTTCATTTCACTAGGCGCCATCAATGATGATCATCAACCAAAGCTCATTTCAAAGGTGAGATAGGCAAGTGAGGCACCAAACTAGTCCTTAAGACTTATCTCCTTCTATCAAGTCAATTTCAACTATGTGAGAGAGTTCTATTCTAGGCACAAAATGGAAATGTTTCATCAATTGGTGCATCTTACAAAGCTCCCAATTCTAGGCGCCAGAGCCAAAGAGTTTTTCCCAACACATGCACCTGGGCTAGGAATTCACCTAAGAGACATCACTTAGCTTTAAAACTTTCAATCTATAGCCATTTGGGCTAGGCGCTCCAATGGAGGATCCTTGAACTCATGCATTGGCACCTTCTAGTTCTAGGCACCCATTTTGGATGATTCATCCTTATACTAGCGCCCAAAATGACTAAACTCTCTTCATCATCCAATTCACTTAGAAGACTCAAGTTGGAGACTTAGTTGTCTATCCATGTTCTCCAGAAGATTCATTGTACCTCTATGCACTTAGGCGCCCTAGTTGATGTGATTAAAGTGCTTCAAAGCTCCATGATTCTTGGTTAGGTGCACATTTGACATTGAGCAAGCAAGAAAGTGCGCCCTGACTCTAGGAGTCCTACCTTAGTCAAGTTTAGCATCCAAACTTAACTAATTTCAAGTTTCTGACTTTGTTCCTGCAAAAAACAAAAGTTAATTTAGTCAAAAACCAATTCATTCCCTCATTATTTTGAATTAGCCTCTGGGAATAAGGAATAGGCTAACTCATTCTTCATTTGATGATTAGGCCAGAAACAGGGACATGACAATAAGATACCCAACTAGTTCTACGAAAATTTTTCCTTAAACAATTTTACTTGCTATCAATTCATCAACTACTTCAACAACACAAAGATATACATCAAAGATAACTACTTGAATGAATCAACCTTAGAGTTGGGTACTTGTCTAGTTATTTGACTCAATCAACTTGTAATGTCTTATTACATGGATAATGCTTTCAATAGCATGAAGTTACAACTTATTCAATGGAGATACAAAAGAAAGGCCTTGAAGCCTTGATGTTTACAATGGCGTCTACACTTGATCAACTCAATCAAACTCAATGATGTCAACTGAATGTCAACACCTCACAATATCACAAGGGAGCATCACCTTGCTTGTTGCATGGATGAACGTCATAGTTGCAAGACTCTTAGGGTTAGGTGCCAACTGAAGGTAGTAGAGACCAGACTAGGCGCCATCCTAAGCTGGGCGCTTCCTTGAGGTGGTAGAGACATGGATGAACGTCTGGTGGGGTTTGATGACTCTATATTGACACTCAAATTCACTTAGGTGCAATATTAGTGTTCTTCTAACTAGGCGCCAGATAGGAGGATTCTCAGGGGTTTTGGCGCCTAGGTTACAACTTGTCAATTTCTCAAAGAATCTTTGAAACACTTGACTTCCAAGGATTATCATCTTAAGAGTAGATGATGATGACATGAAGTAGAGATCTCTCTAGGACTGGATGAAGCCTTGCTTGATGATAAGACGAAGATGAAGTGATCCTTCATGACGACCCTTGGAGTGACCCTCTTGGAGTTGTGGACTTTGAAACTTTGAAGATTGAGAGATCTTGAAACTCGGATGGATGAATGTCTATCATTGATGAAGTACACTTGCAAGATATTCCTCGGAGAACTTGAATGGATAGATGCCTTGAAATTTCAACATGACGTTAGTGATGAAGAGTATTGACATGTTGGACTTGATGTGACCTTGCTGAAGGCGCATTTTCTTTCTTAGCATGATCATCCCAAACCAAGGCACCAACTTGGAAAACCCTGTGAAGGCGCCACTATCTGGAATTTCTTCCAAGGTGTTAAAACTTGACATCTTTTCTTCTCTAGGTACTATCTCCTTCAAGGTGCTCCTTAAAATCATTGGAAGTGCTCAGGACTTACCTTAGTCCAAAGTGCCACAATCCATTCCTTAAAGCACAAAGAATTCTCAGAGGCACCCCTATTTACCTCTAAGCACTTGAATATCATTTAGATTCAAGGTGCACATTTAGCTCCAAAGCACAAATTTCCATCATCAACCCATCAAGGTGCATCATCTTCCCTTTGTATCCCCTTCAAGGTGCAAGCATTCACTTCTTCACACTCAAACTCACTCTCTGGCACCAGAATAGGTGTATAACTTCAAATAAGGCGCTAATCTTAGGTTTCTAAGTACTTAGTTTGATCTTAAGGCTATCCTTCCTCTAAACACTCTCTTCAACTCCCTCACTGAAGGCCCTCTATAAGTTTGGGCGCATTTCATTCCAAGGCGCTTCAACATCATCCAAGGCGCAAATTCACTCTCCAAGACAAGGTGCAAAAAACCCTATCCTAAGGCGCTCAAATCTTGCTTCTAGACCTAGGTGCACAAACATGAGATTGTGACTTCAATCATCATTCTTGGTTAAGGCACACAAACTCTCATTCAAGGCGCATATCTTTCTCCAACAAGGTGCATATATTCCTCCAACAAGGCGCATATTCAATTCTAGAGCGCTCTATCTTGGATTAAATCAGGGTATCTCCTCAACAAGGTGCTCCAAACCATACCAAGGCGCTAAAACACTTAATGCAAGTTATTCAAGTGCTTATCCAACTTGATTCCTCCAACACAGGGCGCTCAATCTACTTTCTCAAACTTTCAACTCAAATCCTCACCTTATATTCTCCAAGGCAAAAAGGTGCAATTTGATTGAGGGCGCTAAAACTCTTAGGTGCACTTATCTCCCTGAACTTACCTCTCTTCTTCCCTAGGCGCCAGAAACACCTCTTTATCTCAACTAGGCACTTATCTTCTCTAGGCACACATGGTCTTCAAGGTGCATTTCATTCATCAAGGCACCTATCTCTAACAATCTCAACACTCAAAGGGACTCAAAACTCATCTGGACACCATCACTTCCCTAAAGGCACAAAATTGGCGTAGATACATTCCATTTATTAAGGATCATTCTGGCACCCAAATCTTGTCAAAGCAAAGGATCAATAGGTTCTCTCTAAGGCGCACTCCAGGGTTTGATCTTGCAAGACTTCTCACGTCAAAATTTTGACCAAGACACTCAAGGCGCTAGTCTTTATCATCTAACCCTACAGTGCACTTACTCATTATGATATACTCCTCAACTTTGTATTCAACCTTACCCAAGGCGCATATTCACTATAAGGCATTCTCACTTTGTCAAGGCTCAGAGGGCTTCAACTTGCTAAAGGGTAGAGGTCTAGGCGCATATCTGACTTGAAGCTCAAGGCGCTCCAACCCTCTTGCTCTGGAATTCCTTCTAGGCACTAAGTGACTTCTCCAATTCCTTCAAAACATTTGAAGTGTTTTACCTTCTCAAGGTGCTCCTTCGAACTTGACTCCAAGGTGTTATAATCTCAAAGGTGCTGACATCATCTCAACCAAAGGCGCTCAATGATTCATCCCATATCTAAGTGCTAAAACACTTAATCAACCAAGTCATTCAAGGTGCCATTCAGTAAACTCATCTTCCATGATATTCCTATCAAGGCGCATATCACTTCTCTCATGGGCTTTAGGTACTCAGTTGAGTGTTTCAATACTACTTAGGTGCCAAATTCATTTTAATGCACCAAACACAAAGAGCTTTCAAACACTGGGTGCTCACAAAGAGTCTTCCAACCTTGGGTGCAAAATTAGGTCTTTGCAACTATCCAAGGCGCATATCTTGGTTTGAACAACTTATGGTGCCAAGACAACTTCTCATTAGGGCGCTCAAAACACTTGTGTTTACATTTGAAGTGCTTTACCTTCTTAAGGTGCTCTAGACTAACCTGACTCCAAGGCGCTCCATCATCATCCTTAAGGCACTAAAAACATCATCTCCACTCTAGGCAAAAACATCATCCAACTCCTTAAGGCACTTCACTGTCAAAGTCTGAAGGCGCTCTACCTAGACCTTTCCCCTAGGCGCCAGAACTCCTAAGCGCTCACCAGATAACTCTCTTCTTCAAGGCACAAATCTTCCTATACTATGATTGCCTCTGAAACACCGATTAACATGATGTGAGGGTGCAAAGACTACTCCAATCCTCAGTGAGTGCCTAGTTTAAACAAGGAGAAATAAAGCATTCAAAACTACCCAAACGATCATCCCCTTCCTAACATCTTCACTGCTCTGAAAAACCTTGGCCAAAATGACACATAACAACTCCTGTGCAAAGCACCTGAGCAAGAAAAGAGGGGGTCCCCAATCTGATGGGGGGATGTGTGATTTGGTCACAACAGTTACCCTTTTGGGGTGATGTGTGATTTGGGGTGATGTGTGATTTGGAGGGCTCAATTCTTCAAGGCGCCCATTTTGTTCACCACTTGTAGCATCACTTGTTCAAGGCACATGTGTGATTTGGTCAAAAACAGGTGCCTAGAGTGAATAGGCTTTCACCCTGACCTAATACACTGCCTCCTTCTGATGATTTTTGGGGCAGCAGAAAACCTTTCACCACGGGCAAATGGCTCAGAGCTATAAAAAATTGAGAGAGGTTATTGTAGAGGCACTCTACATGATCGTGTTGCCTCAGATGGAATGTTTCTAAGTGACATGATTTTTTAGTAACATCTCATCAAAGATTGCTACCTTTTTACACTTTGGACTCTTCAGGGATATCGTTGGTACAATGTAGCTCCGACTGTTTCGACATATTTGGGTGAAAAATAGGACCATGCCTAGTGTAAATGTACCCATTCAGACGCGTTGGAATAGTCAGTTTGGTCACATCACGAGTAGGATGAAAGTTACACCCCTTTGCAACTTTACACTGCCTCCTTCTGACGATTTTTGGGGCAGCAAAAAGCCTTTCACCACAGGCAAATGCCTCAGAGCTATAAAAAACTAAGAGAGGTTATTGTAGAGGCACTCTACATGATCTTGTTGCCTCAGACAAAATGTTTCTAAGTGACACAATTTTTGAGTAACATCTCGTCAAAGATTGCTACCTTTTTACACTTTGGACTCTTCAGGGATATCGTCGGTACAATGTAGCTCCGACTGTTTTGACATGTTTGGGTGAAAAATAGGACCATGCCTAGCGTAAATGTACCCATTTGGACGCGTTGGAATAGTTAGTTTGGTCGCATCAGGAACAGGATGAAAGTTACACCCCTTTGCAACTTTACACTGCCTCCTTCTGACGATTTTTGGGGCAACAGAAAACCTTTCATCACGGGCAAATGCCTCAGAGCTATAAAAATCTGAGAGAGATTATTGTAGAGGCACTCTACATGATCGCATTGCCTTAGATAGAATGTTTCTAAGTGACACAGTTTTTGAATAACATCTCGTCAAAGATTGCTGCCTTTTTGCACTTTGGACTCTTCAGGGATATCATCGGTACAATGTAGCTCCGACTGTTTCGACATATTTGGGTGAAAAATAGGACCATGCCTAGCGTAAATGTACCCATTCAGACGCGTTGGAATAGTCAGTTTGGTCACATCACGAGCAGGACAAAAGTTACACCCCTTTGCAACTTTACACTGCCTCCTTCTGACGATTTTTGGGGCAGCAGAAAACCTTTCACCACTGGCAAATGCCTCAGAGCTATAAAAAACTGAGAGAGGTTATTGTAGAGGCACTCTACGTGATCCCGTTGCCTTAGACGGAATGTTTCTAAGTGACACAATTTTTGAGTAACATCTCATCAAAGATTGCTGCCTTTTTGCACTTTGGACTCTTCAGGGATATCGTCGGTACAATGTAGCTCTGACTGTTTTGACATGTTTGGGTAAAAAATAGGACCATGCCTAGCGTAAATGTACCCATTTAGATGCGTTGGAATAGTCAGTTTGGTCGCATCAGGAGCAGGATGAAAGTTACACCCCTTTGCAACTTTACACTGCCTCCTTCTGACGATTTTTGGGGCAACAGAAAACCTTTCACCACGGGCAAATGCCTCAGAGCTATAAAAAACTGAGAGAGATTATTGTAGAGGCACTCTACATGATCACGTTACCTCAGACGGAATGTTTCTAAGTGACACAATTTTTAAGTAACATCTCGTCAAAGATTGTTGCATTTTTGCACTTTGGACTCTTCAGGGATATCATCGGTACAATGTAGCTCCGACTGTTTTGACATGTTTGGGTGAAAATAGGACTATGCCTAGCATAAACGTACCCATTTGAACACATTGGAATAGTCAGTTTGGTCGCATCAGGAGCAGGATGAAAGTTACACCCCTTTGCAACTTTACACTGCCTCCTTCTGATGATTTTTGGGGCAGCAGAAAACCTTTCACCACGGGCAAATGCCTCAAAGCTATAAAAAACTGAGAGAGGTTATTGTAGAGGCACTCTACATGATCGCGTTTCCTTAGATAGAATGTTTCTAAGTGACATAGTTTTTGAGTAACATCTCATCAAAGATTGTTGCATTTTTGCACTTTGGACTCTTCAGGGATATCGTCAGTACAATGTAGCTCCGACTATTTTGACATGTTTGGGTGAAAAATAGGACTATTCCTAGCGTAAATGTACCCATTCAGACGCATTGGAATAGTCAGTTTGGTCGCATCAGGAGCAAGACGAAAGTTACACCCCTTTGCAACTTTACACTGCCTCCTTCTAACGATTTTTGGGGCAGCAGAAAACCCTTCACCATAGTCAAATACCTCAAAGATATAAAAAACCAAGAGAGGTTATTATAGAGGCACTCTACGTGATCACGTTGCCTCAAACAGAATGTTTCTAAGTGACACAGTTTTCGAGTAACATCTCGTCAAAGATTGCTGCCTTTTTACACTTTGGACTCTTCAGAGATATCGTCGGTACAATGTAGCTCTGACTATTTTGACATGTTTGGGTGAAAAATAGGACCATGCCTAGCGTAAATGTACCCATCCGGACGCGTTGGAATAGTCAGTTTGGTCACATCACGAGCAGGACACCAAAAATGCAAAAGTTGCTTTGTGCAACTTAACAACATTGACACTTTTTTGCAACATGACTCAAAGACTCAAACTGACCCCAAATGACTCAAAGTGACTTAAAATCACCTTGATTTGGTGCCCAATGTACATTATAGAGGTCAAGGCGCTCCTTATCATTCAAACATCTTAGATGAGCGCATAGGAAAGGAAAAAGCTCTAAGTTTCATCATCATGAACGCCTAATATCAAGAGACTTTAATGGCTCGAACCTTAGCATGGAGTCCTAAGGCGCATTTCATGTCTCCTTTCATCCAGTTTGGCACCCTTATGTAGATTTTTCAACTTGATTTGGTGCCCTATATGTGAAGGAAGATCTAAAGGCATGAAAGTGGATGTCATATTGCAAGAGTTTGGATCATCAAAATTGAAAAAAATAAGTCTATTAAGCTTGGGCACCCTTGGTCTTCTTTTCATTCATTATGAGCGCCTTGGGAGAATGGTATATAGGTCATCATCATGATTGGGCACCCTAGATCCAGAGTGTTGGAGAGATCATCAAATGGTGTCTAGTAGGGTGAGTTATGAGTTTGGTCGCATCAGGAGTAGGACACCAAAAATGCATAACATGATGATGTAAAAATGTGTACATATGTGTAAAAATGCAAGAGGAAATAAAAAAATACAAACCTTACAAATTAATGTGCATACTTACAACTCAATGTAACATAACTTTACAAAATCAATGTGAATACTTACAAATTAATCCAATGAACCATCCGGGTCTGCTCTACTCTTTATTGTGTCAAGTATTGCTTCATGGTCAAACTCACACACCTTCCACAATATTTTGTTCAAAGGTCTATCCCGATATTTTATCAAATGAACATTGGATGCCACGACAAGGTTTGAGTAATGAAGAATCTTCTGATGCATGTCAAAGTCCTGAAATAGCCAAATATTAACACTCTTATGTGGGTATCTTCTAAGCCATGTTCCAGTAATAACCACTGATCCTGTAGGGTATTCGATGTTTTCTCCATCTGTAACAGGGGCCTCCAATTTCTTTTTGGCCTCAACACAATGACATAAGTAATAATCTATTTCCTATTCATTATCTTCATCTGCAATAACTGCATATACGTGCCCTACATTGATATGTGTAGCAAATTAGATGAAATTAGTCAACATTACAAAACCACTACAAAGTAAGATGACATTACCTGGTTGAACTAGATGAAATTAGATGCATATACATGCCCTATATTACCTAGTTGAACTAAATCTGATATGTGGTCAAAGTCAACTGACGATTCCATCTGTGTTAGTTCCAGTGCCGTCGGGGGTCGATACGTGTCAAGTGGGCTAAGATAACTTAACTGCCATTCGTCAACCCACTCCTTTGACTCGCACTCATCCCAGACTTGAATTGTATAGGAAGAACAAAAGCATGACATCTTTCATGTATGGATACTCCATGAACCTGCAATTGAGCTTCTGAAAGAGTGCATCTCATTTGATCCTGTCAGTGTACAACAATCCTCATATGGTGCAATGTTAGTATCATCTATCAACCAAAAAAATCTACGAACTAAAGACTTACCTTCATTACCTGGACCCATGGAAGCATTACACCACTCGACAATCGATTTTGCATCTGTCAACTTTGCATTGTCTTTATACTTTAACTCTTCTCGTGCTATGGCTCTTTTGATACATGCTCCTACACCATCATGCTCCCCCTTTCCATGCCTAGCCTCACAAAAGTTTCACATATGTTGAATACCTATAAAATTATGGCTCCTACTTAGCCAATAAAAATTTCACGAGTTCTTGAATTGTGATGCACAATTATCTGACCATATGATATGCTAACTGAACGATATGCCCCTTCTAGCCAAATCATTGTAGAACACCTGAAAGCAACCTTGCACGAACTCCGTAGAATGCGTACGATCATCACTAATATAGAAATTATACTCCCTTATGATCTTTCTGTCATCCTCTGTACTATCATTCGCATGAATGAATGTGATGTGCACAAATATAGAAACCTATGTGGAGTTGTAATATTGTGATTGCACCTCACGCTGTGGCTATAGACTGTAGTTCTCTGCAAAGTCGACGACTGAAACAATGCTACCAACCAGAAATGTGTCCTTGCATAACTTGAATTGCAAGTCCAACCATCGAGCTCTATGGGCATGTCTTGCATACTCATACACTATGCTGTCACAAAATATAGGCATAAACTGATACACTAGAATCTTTTCAATAACTAATTCACACCTCTTTGCTTCTTTACCATCTTTTGTATTGTATGCCACTGTTTTATACTTGCCAAACTCTACTAGTTCGTTTCCAACCGCATGTGTTATTTCCATATGTTCACATATTGGCAAATGTTGCAAGCCACCGCAATGATGACATGTGCCATCCAAGCATAATTTCTTGTAGAATATTTGACCTTCCTCTCTTTCACATAAAATTCTTGATATGAAGTCTCTTGAAGATGTTGGTGGGGCACATATGGCACAACCCTGCAAATCATTGTTAGTATGCATATCTAAACATATAGACCTATAAGCATCAAAATGGTTAGAAAATTCAATATGTAATCTACAACAATAAGTAGTGCGTGTGTGATTTATCTTAACATAGAAAGGTTTTAGCATTTCAAAATATCTTTGACAAATTTTAATTTGTGGATACTTCTCTAGAAATTTACCATAAAACTATGTTTGAGTCTCATCCAAAAAATGCTTTGGATGTGGCTCATGGTTCTGACTACCAATTCTCCTTCTTACCACATCCCTTTGATTCAGAGATACCCTTGTGTAATTCTTCCAAAAGTCTTCAATTAGTGATCTCAATGCTTCAATAATTGGTTTATCTTTTCGTGGTAGTCTCCCCGAGAACGCCCATAATTCATTGGCATTAGTGTCCTCAATTCTTTGGTGTCTTCCAACGGCTCTTGATAAATTTTTCCTATTAATTCTCAATTCTTGACTTGTCTTTCTAATGAGACGAGCTTTCCTCATTTGACTACTTACTATAGTCGATGTAATCACACGCCGTGTTGCATTACTATCTTTTGTGCGTGAGGTGTTACCCACACTCTCATACGCACTCATTAGATTCTTGACAATAGATTTTTCACTTGAAGCCTCTGATGTTCTCAACCCAAGAATCTTCATGATAGACCTATACTTTATACTTCGCATCATTTCAACGAATAGTTGACATCTTGCAGTCTCATTTAACTTTTCAAAGAACAATCTCTAAATCTTATTAGCATATCTTCTACAAGTGCGTTTTGGAATCTTACCTTCCATTGGCTGCAAAATATTCTCATCAATATCAATCAAATACTTTGGCTTTCTATGCAAAATTCTAGGTGGTGTCAAGTTAGGTAAATTCATCTCAACATTAGGAATTTCATCAATATTTAAATGAGATGGGGTAGATGGCATACCTTCGATCGAAGATGGAATAGATGACATACCTTGAAGTTGAGGTGGGAATGATGGCGTACCTCCTTCATCACATGTGAGTGATGATGTACTCTCAACTTGAGATGTGGTAGATGGTGTCCCTACATGTTGACTTGCAGTAAAGGACATGTCTCCAACTATGGTATTCAAATCTCTCATACCACAAAGTTTTTACATTCGTTCTCTTTGTGCCGCCAATACCATATCTCTTTGTGATGGTTGTGGTTCCTCTTCAATTGGTATGTCTTCATTTATCGTGTCCAATTTCCTCTTCTCACGAAGTTCCCTCATAGCCATTGCTTTCTTTACATTCTTAGCTTCTATCTCTTCCTGTGTTGCTTTAATTCTTGATCATTTCCTTGGCATGACAGAGAATTTGTCTGTAGCATGATAAAGAGACCAATATTAGTTCCTAAGAAATGAATACATGATAATAGTGGGATTGTATTTTTTTTATGTTGTAAGGATTTATTCTTGTATAGTTTGACATCATGGTATGAACTAAGGTTTGTTTATTACACATAATTATTAAAGAGCCCAAGTGTAGAAAATATACATGGCATCATGTGAGATTGTAGGTTGCTTTCTTGATTGGGAATGTGTCTATTTTAAACATGTATGATAAAGCATGATAAAGTAATTCAATCCGAAATAAGGAAAACGTAAAGAACATGCATGTAAAGACTTGACATACCTAAATAACGAAGATTTGAATGGAGAGAGTACCCAATTATGTAGTGTTTTTATCTTCTTGCATCAAACTCCTCAACAATTTGAGTTTTTCACCACTTGCTTCCTTTTCAATGTTAAATTCTTAAAATTGAATCACAATTAACATTGCAACACTACAAAAATTGAAACTTGAATAGATATATATCAAACTTGGTGTGAAAACTATGTTATTTCCTCCTTCTCAAGTTGGCAAAGCAGAAAAGGTGGTGGAAAGATCATGCAAAGGTGGTACAATGTGTCAAATGTGCATGTGAACTTCCCAATAGCATGAAAGCACTTTTTTTGTCAGAGGACGCGCAGAATCAGTAAGAAAATAGAGCATGTGGGCCTGGATCATGGGGGTAACCACTTTTTTACCGTTTCAATAGAAATACAAAATGCGAGCGCGTTATAACGCGCTCACGTTTTATCCTGCGTTACATTCATCACATCCTTTGCATTGATCACATCTTTTTCTTGCAAGGGCTTGCCAGATGCTTCGCCATATGATAGGCATAACAATGAAGGGGCAAGCCCTCATAATCAAGTTCATGATAGAAAATGCCCTCAACCCTCAACGTCAAACCCTAATCCCTAAACCCTCAACTCTGATCCCTCGACCCTCAACCCTCAATGTCAAATCCTAATCCCTCAACCCTATCCCTAAACCCTCAACCCTCAACATCAAATCCTAATCCCTCAACCCTATCCCTAAACCCTCAATGTCAAATCCTAAACCCTCAAACCTATCCCTAAACCCTCAACATCAAATCCTAATCCCTTATCCCTAAACCCTCCAACCCTATCCCTAATCCTTACAACCCTTAACCCTAATCCCTCAACCCTTAACTCTGATCCATCAACCCTCAACACTATACCTTAAACCCTAATCCCTTCAACCTCAACCCTATCCCTAAACCCTTGACCCTTGAACCTCAACCCTCAACCCTCAACGTCAAACCCTAATCCCTCAACCCTTAACTCTGATCCCTCATCTCTCAACCCTAACCCTAAACCCTCAACCCTCAACATCAAATCCTAATCCCTCAACCCTTCACTCTAATCCCTCAACCTTAAACCCTATCCCTAAACCCTCAACACTATACCTTAAACCCTAATCCCTCAGCCCTCAACCCTAAACCTTATCCCTAAACCCTAATCCCTCAACCCTCAACCCTAATCCATCATCCCTCAACTCTAATCCCTCATCCCTAAACCCTAAATGCTATCCCTATTCCTACACCCTCAACAGAATTGATACTATACCTTAAATCCTAATCCCTCAACCCTTAACTCTGATCCCTCGACCTTCAACCCTAATCCTAAACCCTAAACCCTCAACGTCAAATTCTAATCCCTCAACCCTTCACTCTAATCCCTCAACCCTAAACCCTATCCCTAAACCCTCAACACTATAACTTAAACTCTAATCGCTCAACCCTAACCCTAAACCTTGTCCCTAAACCCTAATCCCTCAACCCTCAACCCTAATCTATCATCCGTCATCCCTCAACTCTAATCCCTCATTCCTAAACCCTAAACGCTATCCCTATTCCTAGACCCTCAATAGGCTCGATACTATACCTTAAACCCTAATCCCTCTACCCTCGACACTCTTATTTAACCTTAATCCCTTGACCATTAACCCTATCCCTCAACCTCAACCCTCAACCCTCAACCCTCAACCCTCAACTCTCAACATTAAACCCTATATCATCAACCCTAAACCCTAATCCCTCAAACCTAAACCCTATCCCTAAACCATCAACCCTCAACACTATACCTTAAACCCTAATCCCTCAACCCTCAACCCTAAACCTTATCCCTAAACCCTAATCCCTCAACCCTCAACCCTAATCCATCATCCCTCAACTCTAATCCCTCATCCCTAAACCCTAAATGCTATCCCTATTCCTAAACCCTCAACAGACTCGATACTATACCTTAAACTCTAATCCCTTATCCCTAAACCCTCCAACCCTATCCCTAATCCTTATACCCTCCACACTCAACTTTAACCCTAATTCCTCGACCCTCAACCCTATCCCTAAACCCTTGACCCTCGAACCTCAACCCTCAACCCTTAACTCTGATCCCTCAACCTTCAACCCTAACCCTAAACCCTAAACCCTCAATGTCAAATTCTAATCCCTCAACCCTTCACTCTAATCCCTCAACCCTAAACCCTATCCCTAAACCCTCAACACTATACCTTAAACCCTAATCCCTCAACCCTAACCCTAAACCTTGTCCCTAAACCCTAATCTCTCAACCCTCAACCCTAATCTGTCATCCGTCATCCCTCAACTCTAATCCCTCATTCCTAAACCCTAAACGCTATCCCTGTTCCTTGACCCTCAACAGGCTCAATACTATACCTTAAACCCTAATCCCTCTACCCTCGACACTCTTATTTAACCCTAATCCCTTGACCATTAACACTATCCCTCAACCTCAACCCTCAACCCTCAACCCTCAACTCTCAACATTAAACCCTAATTCATCAACCCTAAACCCTAATCCCTCAAACCTAAACCCTATCCCTAAACCATCAACCCTCAACACTATACCTTAAACCCTAATCCCTCAACCCTCAACCCTAAACCTTATCCCTAAACCCTAATCCCTCAACCCTCAACCCTAATCCATCATCCCTCAACTCTAATCCCTCATCCCTAAACCCTAAATGCTATCCCTATTCCTAAACCCTCAACAGACTCGATACTATACCTTAAACTCTAATCCCTTATCCCTGAACCCTCCAACCCTATCCCTAATCCTTATACCCTCCACACTCAACTCTAACCCTAATTCCTCGACCCTCAACCCTATCCCTAAATCCTTGACCCTCGAACCTCAACCCTCAACATCAAACCCTAATCCCTCAACCCTTAACTCTAATCCCTCGACCTTCAACCCTAACCCTAAACCCTAAACCCTCAACATCAAATTCTAATCCCTCAACCCTTCACTCTAATCCCTCAACCCTAAACCCTATCCCTAAACCCTCAACACTATACCTTAAACCCTAATTCCTCAACCCTCAACCCTAAACCTTATCCCTAAACCCTAATCCCTCAACCCTCAACCCTAATCCATCATCCCTCAACTCTAATCCCTCATCCCTAAACCCTAAATGCTATCCCTATTCCTAAACCCTCAACAGACTCGATACTATACCTTAAACTCTAATCCCTTATCCCTAAACCCTCCAACCCTATCCCTAATCCTTATACCCTCCACACTCAACTTTAACCCTAATTCCTCGACCCTCAACCCTATCCCTAAACCCTTGACCCTCAAACCTCAACCCTCAACCCTCAACATCAAACCTAATCCCTCAACCCTTAACTCTGATCCCTCGACCTTCAACCCTAACCCTAAACCCTAAACCCTCAATGTCAAATTCTAATCCCTCAACCCTTCACTCTAATCCCTCAACCCTAAACCCTATCCCTAAACCCTCAACACTATACCTTAAACCCTAACCCCTCAACCCTAACTCTAAACCTTATCCCTAAACCCTAATCCCTCAACCCTCAACCCTAATCTGTCATCCATCATCCCTCAACTCTAATCCCTCATTCCTAAACCCTAAACGCTATCCCTATTCCTAGACCCTCAACAGGCTCGATACTATACCTTAAACCCTAATCCCTCTACCCTCGACACTCTTATTTAACCCTAATCCCTTGACCATTAACCCTATCCCTCAACCTCAACCCTCAACCCTCAACCCTCAACCCTCAACATTAAACCCTAATTCATCAACCCTCAAACCTAATCCCTCAAACCTAAACCCTATCCCTAAACCATCAACCCTCAACACTATACCTTAAACAATAATCCCTCAACCCTCAACCCTAAACCTTATCCCTAAACCCTAATCCCTCAACCCTTAACCCTAATCCATCATCCCTCAACTCTAATCCCTCATCCCTAAACCCTAAATGCTATTCCTATTCCTAAACCCTCAACAGACTCGATACTATACCTTAAACTCTAATCCCTTATCCCTAAACCCTCCAACCCTATCCCTAATCCTTATACCCTCCACACTCAACTCTAACCCTAATTCCTCGACCCTTAACCCTATCCCTAAACCCTTGACCCTCGAACCTCAACCCTCAACCCTCAACATCAAACCCTAATCCCTCAACCCTTAACTCTGATCCCTCGACCTTCAACCGTAACCCTAAACCCTAAACCCTCAACGTCAAATTCTAATCCCTTAACCCTAAACCCTATCCCTAAACCCTCAACACTATACCTTAAACCCTAATCCCTCAACCCTCAACCCTAAACCTTATCCCTAAACCCTAATCCCTCAACCCTAATTCGTCATCCCTCAACTCTAATCCCTCATCCCTAAACCCTAAATGCTATCCCTATTCCTACACCCTCAACAAAATCGATACTATACCTTAAACCCTAATCCCTTATCCCTAAACCCTCAAACCCTATCCCTAATCCTTATACCCTCCACACTCTACTTTAACCCTAATTCCTCGACCCTCAACCCTATCCCTAAACCCTTGACCCTCGAACCTCAACCCTCAACCCTCAACGTCAAACCCTAATCCCTCAACCCTTAACTCTGATCCCTTGACCCTCAACACTATACCTTAAACCCTAATCCCTATCCCTCAACCCTTAACCCTTAAAACTTAAACCCTATCCCTACACCCTCAACACTTGACACTATATCTTAAGCCTTAACCCTCATCCCTAAAGCCTCAACCCTCAATCCTTAAACCTTCAACCCTAAACCCTATCCCTAATCCCTCTACCCTCGACACTCTAACCATAACCTCAACATTAAATGCTAATCCGTCAACCCTAAACCCTAATCCTAAACCCTCAACCCTCAACCCTCAACACTATACCTTAAACCCTAATCCCTCAACCCTCAACCCTAAACCTTATCCCTAAACCCTAATCCCTCAACCCTCAACCCTAATCCATCATCCCTCAACTATAATCCCTCATCCCTAATCCCTAAATGCTATCCCTATTCCTAAACCCTCAATAGACTCGATACTATACCTTAAACCCTAATCCCTTACCCCTAAACCCTCCAACCCTATCCCTAATCCTTACACCCTCCACACTCTACTTTAACCCTAATCGCTCGACCCTAAACCCTATCCCTAAACCCTTGACCCTTGAACCTCAACCCTCAACCCTCAATGTAAAACCCTAATTCCTCAACCCTTAACTTTGATCCCTCGACCCTCAACTCTATCCCTAAACCCTAAACTGTAATCTGTCATCCCTCATCCCTAAACCTTAAACGCTATCCCTATTCCTAGACCCTCAACGGACTCGATACTATACCTTAAACGCTAATCCCTTATCCCTAAACCCTCCAACTCTATCCCTTATCCCTTAACCCTCATGATTAATAGCCTTGAACGTAAAAAAATTTGAGTGGGACATAACGCGAGCGCGTTATAACGCGCTCGCATTATGTCAAACATGGCAAAAGACAGACTTGCGGGAAAGAAAAATGCAAGGGAAAACATAACGCGAGCGCACTATAATGCGCTCGCGTTATTTCTTGCTTTGGGAATCCCAAGCCTTGGGCTTGGGATTTGCTTTGGATTTCCAACCCAAAGGCTTGGAGTGCCTTATGAACAGTCACAGACGTGTTTTTCTATATTCTTCAAATTTTCACATAATTTCATTCGTGCTAACCCTCAGATTTGCACGTGTTTTGAGGTTGAACAAATAGAACACATGGGTAATGTTAGGCTTTCTCTTAGCTATTTGACGATGTGATTTTTTTCACATTTTAACAATGTTAAGCCTTTCATCTTTAATTTCTTTTGTTTGTGTGTCTGTTTTTAGGCAAAAACCACTGTTTGGTCTTTTTTTCATTGTAAAATAACTATTCACTCAAATTTCAAAAAAATTACATATTTAGAAACTAGACTCCATTCTACAAATATTAAAAAAATAAAAAAATGATTTTCAATTAGTTTCAAAATTTATAGGGGTAGCACGGCCAAAATTCTATTTTTTAGGATGTGTCCACTTTAAAAATTAGTAAAAAATCAAATATTCATCAAAAAATTATTAGAAAAATCGGGCATAAACTACATGCTATTAGCTAATTTCTCACAAAAGCGATTTTAAAAATACCAAAAAAAAGTTGACATTTTGAGGGAGCCACAAAACATGCTATGTTATGTTTTTTTGACAGAAACAACACCAATTTCTGTGGCTCCCTCTTTTGAACCCCTTAATCTATGCCATTTTCAAAACAAAATAGTAGTTTAGAAAGTAGACTCGGAGCACTACGAACATTGTTTTGGTTGCATCTCCAAATTTTGAGTGTAACTATGCTCAATTTCTCATCCAAGGCCAGTATTTCCTGATTTCAGAAAAAAAGTGGCCACTTAAGACCCCTTTTTGGCCCCCCATCTTCTTGCACTTACCCCACCATGGAGTATCATCAGCAATATTTACAGCTTTCTTCAAAGGATCAGGAGTTTCCTTGGTATGTTGAACTCTCTAATTTGTGTTGTTATGTGAAAATACAGGTTTACCATTATGCCAATTGGTATTATATGGCATATCATGCAATGATGGCCTTTTTTCCTGCCTTTGGTAGACCTGCCTATCAGGACCTATCCCTTTTTCACTTCTAGCCAATCTATAGCTTAGGTCATTAACAACATTTGCCAGTTTATCAATTTTGTCTTTAGGGGCAGATGTATTACCTTGAACATTCTGAGGTTTGTTTGGATTCTGCAGAATTTTCACATCATCCCTCCTGTTTGTCTTACCTGATGCTTTCCTGTTATTCTCAATATTTATTGCTATCTTGAAAGCATCCCTGAGAGTAGCAGGACCTTTATCTCTTAACCCATATGCAGTTTTGGCATCAAAAGCATTGATATACAATATTATGCACATTGGTTCATTTGGTCTCATGTGATGTGGCAATTTGTTCAATACTTTAGTAAATCTTGCATTAAAATCTGCAACCTACTCATTTGACCCCTTGGTGATACTAGTGAACTCATTTACAAAAAAGCTAGGGTCAGTTTTGTCACCATACTGCTCCTTAAACATCCTTTTGAAATCATCCCATGATGAAATGCTTTTATCAGGCAGATTTTTGTACCATTCTCTAGCCTCATTGACCAAAGATTGCATGAATGACTTCATAAAAATATCCTCATGCTCAACCTCAAAGTTGTCCATGACATGTTGGAAAGCTTTTAGATGATCCTCCCCTGACACAGTGTTATTTCCTAAAAATTTTGGTACTTGCAGCCTTACATGCTTATCAATGGGGTTAGGATAACCAAGAATGCCATCAAACACCAGCTGTCTAAATCTATCCAGCTGCATGGGTTGCCTACCAAGCTAATTGGCATTGATATTTCTGTTTACATTCTGATTTCTTACATTGTTTAACAATATTCTGGCATCATTTACATTCTATCCTTGATTATTATGTTGATGTTGTACTTCATTTCTTTGTTGATTTCTCTGCACATTTGCATTTTCCAGGGTAGGAACTGAATCACTCTGAGCAGCCCTTAAAGCTTGCACTTTCTGTCTCATGTCATCTCTGACTCTCATTGCTTGTAAATATTCTAATTCAGCTCTTAGGCTTTTGATTTCTTCAGCTAACTGTTCTTCTTTAGGCATGGAGGTAGATGGTCTCATACCATTCTGGTCATCATCTTCATCATCCCTCAGAGATTCTACCTCTTCAAATCTTTCACCAAAGTCTAAGAAAGGGTGTTCTTGGAACACCTCTGACCTCATCCTTAAACCGCCACCCTATTGCCTCTCATATGCACCTTGGATATCAGCTTCTGCATTTGAAAAATAAGGCACATGTTGTCTTAACGGCCTAGGGTTATCCTAAATATCATCATTATTCCTAGGGGAACCCTCATGACTGACTGAGACGGTTCCCTTTCTTCTATACATCATCCTTTTTTCTACTGGTAACTCTTCAAATAAAGGATTACGTTGGGATCTTCTCCCCTGCATATAAATTTCACTTTGACCAGTTGGGAGATTACTCAGAGTCGCCACCTATAACTAGGAACTGTTTTCTTTTAAATCAGGGTTCTTTCAATAAATTCCACAGCGGAGTCACCAATTTCTGTTGTGACTCAGATGGGCCACAAATATATCACCAGAGATAATTAGATAGTCCTTTTACTTCACATCCCCAGTAGAGTCACCAATTTCTGTTGGTTTTTTCCCTGACTGGATGCTCATTCCTAGATTTCCTTATAAGGTAGCCATCAGTGATCAACAAGATCTCTGGGCCAGGGGCCAACAGTATAGGAGATAGACTCTATTTTTATCTCCTCTTCTTCTTCAGGCTCTACAAAACTTAGGGGGTATTCCCTATTCAACATCCATAGGATATGCTTATGGATAACTGGGACGTTGACACAAAGCAGATAAATCCTCCTATATGAAGACCAAAACTGTGGGATAAGTGCAAAGGGGCTAGCTTTGGGATTATGTTCAGTTGTGAATCAGAGGACTTGGGTCCTAAACTACTTCTAAAGTCCTAATGGTTGTTTTGGAGTTTGAATTTAATTTATGTTTGGATGCAAACCTAGACCTGGTATATAACCTCAACACAGAGCTAGATTGGTGCCTATCCAGGGCTTGGAGTCAGTAGACATACACCTGTGAATAATAAGCATGAACCACTAAAACAGGATTTCAAGGGGATGTTATGGTATCTGCCTTACAGACACCTCCCAGAACAAAGTGTTAAGCTATCTCTACTTAATGTATCCCTATTGCAGTATATCCTTCCCAATACTTAATTTAAAAATAATTTAATCTACCCCTTGAGCAGAAGTTAAAAGATCAAGCATTCAATACAGGAATTCTGTATTCTAGAATCTCAGACATTCCTCAAATACCTAGACTCAGAAGAAGGACACATGCCATACTGGAGATAGAATTAACAAAACACATGCAAATACAGCATTACTCATATAAAAGCAATCATGAAATTAGTAGATTCATGCATGAGACATACAACAGTAGATACATAAACCCATAAGATTTTCTATATAGAGCAACCAAAACCAGTCATGTCTTGTTACAGAGCCAAAGGTTTCCAGTTTTCCAACCCCATAGAAAGAGTAACACAGTCGCTCAAATACCACAGGAAAACGTACTCAGCATTAATTACATGGCAGATTCAAAAATTCACCAGATACATACATTCTTGAGAAGAATAGCACTCAAAAGTCATCAATGCAGCAGGTATGGGAAGAGACAAGGGAGGCCTCGAGCCTTGCACCACCACCTGGGTAACCACACTTCAAATGGGCAGTTCCTCCATTCGTACCATTGCCCATACTCCTGCAACAATCGCCATTGATGGCTCAACCACCCGCGGCCACCGAGAAATGTAACAACAGTGTGTTTGATGCCTTCCCGCCAAGACACATTCGCTTTGATAACTCAAAAATGTGGGAAAGATATATCCCACATATACCCCGCAGAGATCTCCTTGTTACTTTATAAGCATGGCCGCATGTTCACTAAGTGTTGAGCATTTTGCCTCGCTCGACCCACGAATCCACCGCTAGCGGTCACCACTGCCCAACTTCCATCTCTGTCGGTGTGACCTACACCATTGGCACCATAAAAAACCCTCCGGCCGACAACACTACTCCCGCTGATAACACATCCCTTGCTAGGTCATCGGCGAGAGATTAACCGTCAGAGCGATACAAAGCTCCTTCACCGATATCACCCATCACACCGATACACACTCCATACTCCCTTGTCGGCCAGACAATCTCCATTGTCACCCCAACATGTCGAACTTCAACTCCACCGTCGGCCAGACCTCCAACTGTCGGCCCAACATGAAACTCCCTCATCGATAGCCATCACTACACCGATGACATCGTCGGTCAGACCAAACACAAAGTCCTCCTGATGGCCACCTCGCATCCCCCGTCAGTGAGACCTAGACCGTCGGTGGAACCTCCATCGGCTGGGCCGATATGCAATGTTATGCTGATGGACACCTTCAAAACTGTACACCACCCTCTGTCGACAAGACCAAACACATCGGCGGGGAAACACCCCTCCGCCGATAACACATGTTACCCCGATGCAAGCCCTAAGCCACATTCTATCGGCTAGACCAACTCCGTCGGAAAGACATCAACCCTGGTCGTCGATAGACCATGTTGTGCCGATGGCACAATACAAATTGCACATCGTTGGTAAGACCCCATCCCATCGGCGAACTTGAAAACTCATCTGCCGTTGACCTAGCACATGCCAATGACACTTCATCGACCAAACCAAACATATCGGCGGAGCCTAGAAAACCTTCGCTGACCACAAAAATCATGCCAATGAACACTTGATAAGAGCTTCAAATCACAATCCATCGGCTAGACACTGACCATCGGTGGAACTCTCGCCAGCTTGCCCAATAAGTAATGTCACCCCGATTGAGGTCCCATCGGCCAAACACAAAGGCATCGGTGAACCACAAAACACTTCAGCCGATACACCAAATCTTGCCGATGAACACCTAAATTACCCTCATCAGCTTGACCATCTCCTTTGGTGGAACAATAATTTCCTTTGCTGATAACACAAAGTCTTGGCGATATAAAGAACACACCATGCTGTTGACACGATCGCCAAGACACAAACAACCTCAAGTCGATGGACAAGAAAACCTAGGGCCTCAATGAAGAACCTGCAAACACCAAAGCTCAACTCCAGACCAAAATGAGTGCCAACAGATTCAACTTATCAAGGATTGATTAAATCCAAAGTGAATATCCAAGATAAATCCATAGATATATCCTTACTAGATTGAAACATATAATTATTATTTTCCAAATAGATATTTGGAGAGATAATATCATTATGATTTCAAAGTGACAATGATACAACTTGGAATTAGATTTCCTTATGTGAAATAGAGTTTTTCTTGTCATATTGGAATATGATTTAGAGGAATGGGTGAACCCAAAAGTGGAAACCTAGATAATCTTTTTATTAGCAACTATTAATTATGTTAACTATCTCAAGAAAGAGTATATTAGGAGATATAACTGACTTCTCCTATGTTTCAAGTTGGTGGACCTAAGTAGACCAAGAAGTTGAAAGTATTATTACCTACCTATTAAGGTTGATAGATTGAATTTAGTCAAAAGACTAGTTGAGAAATGAAAGTATCCATTTAGATATATATGAATGCTTGGACATACCTCATATACTATGTTATTTCATGTTACGTGTGAACTGTGAATTCAAACAATGCCAAGTGGTCTAGGAAAGACTAGAGGTATTTGTTCCCATGTTTTGTTATATATTTATGTCATTATTTTTGGAAAACAAGGGTATTGATATTTCCCTACATTGGATTAGAGAAGTTAAACCCTAAAATCATAACCTGAAGGGTTTATAAAACTTATAACTCTTATGTCAGATATGACCTTATTTTTATATATATTGGTCTACAACATGAATAGTCGATAAAACCATAGAATAAGACAGAAAGAGTCTAAGTTGTACTTTAACATATTTAAGTTTTTCCATGATAGAGTCGAAACTTGTTATATTGCACAAAGGATGTTGATATTTGAGTGAGTGAGTAGAATGACAGGAGGTCATAGACCCTAGAAATTGCAAGTATGAAAAGAGAGACTCTCTGAAAGGTTTGAATTATCTAAACCTATATATTGTATGTATATCCTAGATTAATTATTAATTCTAAGTCACATTGACTAGGATTGAATATTGTACAAACAAATTTATGTCTAGAGATACTAAGTGAAGAAAGTCAAACTGTAGGATGAAATAGTCTCCAAGTCAAGTTAGAGGTGTGTGAACTCATGACTATGTTCATTGTGAACGTCTATTTATATTGAATATTTGGCCAAAGTAATGTATCCATCTATGCATGCATTAGGCAGTTCACTGTGCTCTAAATTTGTATAACCATCTAGTAGTGTCATACTCAGTTAAAAGGAGTCTATAGTTGTTTGACCGTGTTGGTTATGTAGGACACAACACTAGAAACTCAAATGGAAAAAAAACTATTGGTTCCTTATATCTATACTCTTCGTGAAGGGTAGGGCCACTTCTAGGAAGGAAGGTATGCGGGAAACCACCAGTCTATGGTTGGAGGTAAAACACTTGGATGATGCTCTCCCTCTATAGCAGATGACTCACTGAGACTTGTGAAGACAAATATCAATATTCCAGATGCAGTGCATTTCATGTTATGACCTATGATAGTCAAACTTATGATGTAAAACTATTCTTTATGCCAAGTACAATTTATATATATTCTAAATATAAAGTGAAATGATTTCACTATGATTCTATCTTTGAATATGTTGTAATTTCAAGGTTTAAAATATTTAGAAAGATATACTTTATTTCTTTGTGTTTATGCAAATGATATTTATTTAATTTTTTTTTAAATTTTCACTCATGTTTACCATGTTTATTTACTTCTTGTAAATTCTTGAGTTTCTTTGAGTAATATGAGAAGGCATGTTACATAGTACTTATAGAATTAACAATGTTTTCAAAAGCTTCCCTTGTAACAGGTACTTCTTTGATAGTGTGTCTGGCCCTGGTAAAATAGTGCTTGCATTAAACTGTAAAAAAATAGCATGATTGTTCACATTTGTCATCAACTGCCAACTACTAAATTTTGGACTTATAAATGACTTCTCCGATAGATATATATTATCGAGGGTCATGCATATCATTTTACGTATTTTAGTATATTATGAATTATACATAGTTCTTTCTTGGACTTTTTTCACAAGAATGCCCATTTCCTGCAACATGGGAAGAATACTAAATAAAGTTAAGAGTGTCTCTTTCTCACTTAACCTATTTAAGAGGTAAGGAGCTTTGTCTAATATGAAGCAATGTTCATACATTACTCCAATCAAGGATTAATACTCTAAAAAAACTTGTTACATTGGTCCATGTAAGGAGATCCATCTGGTATCAACATCCTTAAGAAGCTTGTTTCTTGCAGTTATTCCCTCAACAAAATGTTGAAATTCCATAAACCTTTTGGGACTCGAACAGAAGTATGAGTAGAGCTCACAAATCAGATCTTCAACTTTTGATACTATAGAAAACTTGCTCACAATTTTAAATGCTAAATTCATTTTGTGGGCCATGCAGTGAATGGAAATCATGTATGGTGAAAAAGAAGTTTATAGCTTTATGCAAATAATGTTCCTATGACCTTGCATAACTAAAGCTCCATCATCCCTTACACACCAACTTTTTAGAAATTGTGTACTCATCCATACCTTCAATTTCATTTAAAGATTTATTAACTAGTTCAAATAGATTTTGTGATGTCGCATTCTCCTTCATTTTATAAATAAAGAGTAGATGAGGTTGTTGGACATGTTTGTCTACACTATACACATGCATACATACCCAAGAAGTATTATCTACTATTGTGACTTCATCTAAAGATTGCAATAAAGGTTGACTCTTTTATTTTTTCTTGTAAATCTTGTTTTTCTACCTCAGCAAATTAATTTGTCCATTCCCATCCATTGTTTATTGACCAATGTGTGTTAGGAAAGTTAGGAACACCCATAAAAGATAATCAACTATTATATTCTAAGGTAGTCTATCATAGGATGCCCTCTGGTCAAAATATGAAAAATAATATTCAACTGAATAGTTTTTTTTTCCATTTGTTCTTCTCCCATCATTTGTCCAAATTGAGCTTCAATTGAACCTCCACATGCAGTGCAATATTCACCTTTCTTTGCATATGCACATTATATTCAAGGACATTCTTAACATGAAGACATTATTCCTTTGTTTTCCATCTTATCACCGACTTTTCCTTTATGTCTATGGTTTGTTTCTAATAAACTTTACCAATATTTTTTTCTCTAGTGTCAAGTTTTAGCAGCAATTTCTTGTCTCTACAATATTTCCAATTGCAAATCTTACATTGCATTTTGTTGGAGGTCCATCTTTGTTTGCATTTTGCACTGGTTTAACGAATGGGTACTTTGACACCTAATCAATCTAAAAATTCCTTGTCATATCCCACTCATGCCCCATTTTCAATTTGGCTCTTCTTTTCCCCTTCCATTTAGGACCTGCATCTTCCTTATCACTTGTTCAGGTTGATTTAATCATATTATCATTCTGACTACCCTGGGTACCACCTGGAAGATTATATGTGACATTGTCATCCAAGTCAATGAACTCATTTCAACTACCCTGGGTATCCCCTAGAACATCATCTATGACATTGTCATCCTAATCCAAGTCAATTAACTCATTCCAATCTTCCTCTGAGGTATTTCCTTGTTCGTTAATATATGGTACAAGTGCTAATGTTGTAGCTCCATCTGATGGACCACAAACATTGTCAAAGTATGGCATTATCTTTCTACATTTTGATGACCTCCCTTCATTGCTTTCAAGAAACTTGTTTCTACTCAACATCTCTCATGAAATAAAAGTTACAAAAAAGTTTTTTTTTTTCTTTATGAAGGAATCATAGAATAGAGATCCATGGGCCCTAGATGCCTCCCACTCAATATCATCTGTAAGAATGAAGTAAAACTAGCAAAGAGATAAATAATCTTATAACATTGTAAAGAAATGATCACTTACCTTTAGGTTTTCACTGACTCGCTAATTCCTTTAGTTGTAACTTACCTATGATCTGAATCAAGAGCTCGAAACATAACAAAATGTGTAAAAGATTAATTAGAGTTTCGATCGTATTTATATCAATCAATAATTGGTGAATTTCGTAGAATTTTTAAATGGTATAGTAATAATTTGGAGAATCTCTCGTGATTACAAAATGATGCATATAAATGTTGGGCAAATCGAACCTCGATAAAACACATAAATTGTAATTTTCAAGGTGATTATGGCCCTCATATTAGCATGGAGTTATAATGGTATTGGCGAAATGGGTCCTCATACATGATGAACTTTTAATGCTATTAGTGAATATGTGGGTAAATTAAAACATGCCTCCAAAATTCTAGGTGAATCACCATTAGAAATGCATAGGTTACTGTGGAAAAGTATTAATTAAAAATGCCTCATAAAATAAATTGGTGGAGAATTGAAATGCATTTGATCGATAATTCATAAAATCCAGGTGAATTTGGCTCCCTGTTGGTTGCAATATATTCACCAAATTCAAATTGGCAAATATGAACTATTGGCCAATTGGCAAATATGAACTATTGGCCAATTGGCAAAGATTTGCCACTAAAAAATTGCTATAGATAATATGAACACCAACATGTAGAGGGTCTATATCTAGATGTGATCCTTTTGTCCCTTTAGAAGTCAGAATATATTCTAATTGTTCTTTTTATACTTCTTGATCCTTGATTCCTAGATGATTATTTAATTGCACATTAAATGTCTTTAAATACCATGCCATAACATATTACGTAAGTTGGCTTATAACAACTAGTACAAAGGGTTAGGAAATTTGGAATTTGAATTTGATAATCTTGAGGTCAGAGGTGAATGTATAGAAGTAAGTGCAAATGAGAGAAAAATTGGAATGAATAGAAAATGAATGCATGGAAACTAGTGCAAATAGGGATGAAACTAATATGGATAGGAATCAAGTTGTGAGCCAAACCAACCACAAGTGTATGCCACTAGTCAATATGTTATTGCATTAAGACATTACACCAAGGTGGGCACAATACTAAATGGGAAATGTCATGGGTAAGTTGATTTTTCCATTATAGTTGTTTATCACTCAATTAGATATTCTAAATTAATTGTAGGGTGTGGTTTTATTTCCTTAATAGTTTGGTTAACCTACAATTTAATGCACAAATTTAGTTTTAGTCCTAAGGTATCTTTCATCACTTTTTTTCTATTTTCAACACTAATGAAAGGTTCAATATATTTTTTGGTTTGTTCATCTATTTTTAGATTTGAGATTTATTGAACCTCTATTGATTTATCTTTCGATTACTCTTACATTATTTCATAGGATTTAGCCCTTACTATCATGTATTCCTTACTATTTTTTTACCTATCCTTATTGATTTTCATTGCTAATTTTTTTTTATTTTAAGTCATAAAAAATCCTAAGTCATTTGTTTCTAATGGCTTCTCCAATGCTCCCATCTTTTATTTTCATGTAAATTTGATTAGATAACAAAGAAAGTCTAACATGCTTGGCAAATTACAACTCTTAAAAGAACAATATTGCCACTTTATGCAATGATTAACAATCTTCAATCATCTTTAAAGAGCTCTAACAATTACTCACGCTCAAAACACATGCACGTATTTACTTAGGCACATTGCTATAAATTTTGATGATACTTTTTCAAAACCTAAATATGATATTATTCATAATCAACAATTTTGTTAGAAACTCAATATAACTTGGACTAAGGCTCAAGAACTCGATATTGTATTGACATAAGTTTGTAAAGGATTTTAGACCTTTACAAATACCTCTTACACATTTTAATGTAAACCATATTGCAATTATCATAAGGTACTAGGCCACCTAACTCAAACCCACTTAAATCTTAATATAAAATTCAAGATTTAATTAATAACGATACACTATTTATGGAAGTGCCTAATGAGAGGGACAATAGACCATCTCAAGAGTTGCCAACATTAAAAAATGGTGAATAATTAGAAGCTCAATTAGGATCTTTTGAAGAATGTGTGGGCTTTATTGATGAACAATTATGTGCCAGCAAAGACCACCTATAATTCCATTATCCAATGCACTTTATTTAACTGGACTTCCTTGTGGTGAGGGCCACAAATATCTACCCCAACCCAACGTGCACTTTATTTTACATATTTCGTTGACCAACTAAAATGGTTTATTTATAAGGACCACCAAAAATATATAACATATGGGTAATAAATAATAAAATATATCCAATCCACATGTGGGTATCTTATTCGATCGCTTTATAGCCCTGATTCACGTGGACATTGCAAGCTGCTTGGGGAGATATATCTTTTTTCAATAACAAACGGGTACGTAAATGGTAACGTTTGTTGTTCTGAGGAATGTAATCTATTTTAACAAAGAGCAATAATGCCAGAACGTAACGATGACCTTGACTTTTGAGAATAGAAGAAAGGAGCTGGTTTGGCTTTAAATACAAATATCACAATACGCCTCTCCTTGAATTGCAGGGCTCAACACTGCACGATTAGGTATAGAGAATTGTTTGCGAGGGAAAGATATGGGTAACGTTTGGTGTTCTGAGGATCAGGAACCCATTCAATCCTGTATTGAAACCCCTGTGCCGGTAAAGCTCGTAAAGCGGTAAAGCCGAAGAAAATCTTTTCAGCAGTAGAGGCAGGGCTTTAAAGCCAGTAAAGCTAGTAAAGCCGAAGAAAATCTGCACGATTATATAGATATGGGTAACGCTTGTTGTTCTGAGAATCAGGAACCCATTCAATCCTGTATTGGAACCCCTGCTCCCGTAAAGCGGGTAAAGCCCGTAAAGCCGATAAAGCCAGTAAAGCCCGTAAAGCCAATAAAGCCGGTAAAGCCCGTAAAGCCGATAAAGCCCGTAAAGCCGGTCAAGCCGGTAAAACCAGTAAAGCCCGTCAAGCCGGTAAAGCCCATAAAGCCAGTAAAGCCGGTAAAGCCAGTAAAGCCCGTAAAGCCGGTAAAGCCTATAAAGCCAGTAAAGCCGGTAAAACCGGTAAAACGGTAAAGCCAAAGAAAATCTTTTCAGCAGTAAAGCCAGTAAAGCCGAAGAAAATATTTTCAACAATAAAGCTGAAGAAAAGATGTTGAATCGTTTAGAGTGTAATTAGCCTTTTCTTTGGTTTGAAATGCGTTCAAGACTCACGATATTTCTTCCATTCGAATGCTATACGGTTATTGATTACATGACCATTTTGTCTGCTTGGAAATGGTTTTAAGGTTTAATCTGTGCTGCTCTATGTAAATTAACGTAGTTCATTTGTTTTATCAGTTTGCCACACAGATTGGTTCGAAATGATTATGCTTGCTTGACTAACAGCCAAATATATTGGCTCGGAGTGGCGCGGATCTCTGGTCTTTTTTTTTTTTGGTTGGTGGGTGGTTAGCACAACGTCTACTATAATCATCCAAATCTAAATGGCTTTAATATAGTGGGAATAGTCAAACAATATTGAATATGTGGGAGCGCTTGAGAGTCAAAGCCTATAGAAATATGTTAAATTTTTTTACATTTGTATATGTAGTCTTTGCATATTTATACAAATTCATAAAGATCACATGTAGGGGTCCAACCAAAGAGAACTTGATTCTAGTAATAGGGCATATCAAAACTCTATAAATCACATTGGCATTTGAATAATGCATATGATATGCAAATAAACTTGCTCTAAAAGGTAATAAAAAATGAGCTCTATAAACATACCATTTTCTTTATACCATTTTAGAAATGCTTGATAACCTCATTGTATATTGTAGTCTCTATAGTACATTTTTTGGAATATGTAGATTGTAGCAAGAATTAAAATAATTATTCACTAAAATTAACAAGGGAAACCTCTAAATTTTTATCCTTTCCAAAAATGATTTTAGTAAATTTTTAGCAAAGATATAGAATCATGATAGAATATCGTCATGAACCAAATTTCATATAAAAATATAATAGTTGTGAATTTGTTATTACATAAAAAAATTCTCCAATCAAAATGAACCCAAAATAAAAAGGAAAAAACATGATTATACGATTTTCAGCATTACAATACTTAATAAAATATACAAACATAATAATAATCAGCTTTAAATATAATACACAGCTTTTTTTATGACCATTCTCCACATAATGAAAGGTCCTCTGCAACTCCACGCTGTCCCCATCGCCCACGAACACATGAACACTTGCCTGTTAACACCTTCTTACTTAGCATAAAGATAAACAGATGTAGATCGTTTATGTCGTCAATGGACGGCCCACGGTCATAGGATCCATGAACAACTTTTGCGATCAACGCAAATATCTTTACATTTATATAATCAATGAAACGAGTCCGGTTAAAAATGGAAGGTCGCTGGATCGAATTCTTTTATGGAGCCGACACGTTTTTTATGCCAACTACTAGGGATAAATTGAAAATAGAACAAAAGATTTTTCAATAAATGGTGTTTTTTTTGTCATCATCATCTATTATATATAGATTTTAATTTGTTTGAATGCCGAATCTCAGAGGATTTCTTGAACAACAAAACCTTTCGCATCAAAAACTAGTGCGCTACACTACCAAAATGACTAACTAATTACAAAGTTCATGAGTTAATCCGGACAATTGGTTGGAAGATACTTCCTCAATGATCGGCGGACCTGTGCTTCTTAACAGGCTTGATAGTAGAATGAGTGTGGAACTCTGGTATGTTGTTCCGGTCGACAAAGGAGGAGTAATAAGCGAAATTAATTTTGGCCCTCGGACCTCTCAAGGAAATCGTAGCAGCGTTGTATGCCCTGGCGGCTTCCTCAGCGATACTGAAAGTGTCGAGCTCGTATTTAGTGCAATCGATAGGACTAGGGCACGTTGGGGCCACACTCACGCGCCGGTCTTTCACAAGTTAGGAAAATACACTTGTATAAAAAAGTACGATGAGATCAAACACAAATCAGATATTAAATGCACATTTAATCGTATATATTTGTCAATAAAACAAGCCTTAGTTGGCAGCCAAACACGTGTAAGTGTTTTGAAATTGTATTGACATATCACTCTAAAGAGCCAACTAGGAAATAAAACAGCCATATCATAAAAGTTTGCACTCTTCCCCATAAACATTCAAACCCATCTGTCTCACCAATCCAGGGCTCACTTACACATTAATCACTACTACACAACAAAAAAGAGGGGCCACGTCAACACAATTCAAACCCATGTGTCCCATCTTTGACCAAAATGCTAACCCATTACAACCATGATTCCCACCATAGCATAACCTAAACAACAAGCAAATGCATTTGCCTGTCTCATCAAACATGAGACCTACAACACACATGAGCAGGAGTTTGTCCCATCTCGCCATGTAATCTGCGCATGTACTAGCTCCTTCCTCTAAAAAACTCACCTGCATACAGAAATTATTGTTGTAAGGCTGTGATTATTCAAAAAAAATTATGGAAACAAATGCAAACAATACACCAAACCAATCAACTTAAGAATTAATGGCCGAAATCAATCAAATCTACAATTCATATCACCCAGAATTCAAATTCGAACCATGGCATGGATTTAATTTGCCACACCAAATAAGCATCAATGATATTCAAATAATTCCCAATTCAAATAGTCGTGAAAACCTTCAATTATTCTGCAGTGAGTGACATAAGAAAAGGAGGAGTGATAAGCACATATTTGACCGACATAACAGCAAGAAGAGGCAGCAGCACAAAATCCATATTGTTCCAGGTATTCATATTACTGTTTTCCATTCGTAAGATTTATATTGTTCTTCATTACAACCATTAAATTCATAAGTTAGTAGTTGTGTGTCCATGTCATATAATGTAAGTGTGGTTCCCAGATTGCTGTGCGTGAGTATGTTTATGTTGTACATGCCTTTAAGATATGATATTTTTTAATAGGCAACTTACTATTTTCCATTCATAAGCTTTATATTGATCTTCATTACAACCATTACAGTTATAGGTTGGCATTTGCAATTCCCTAGGGTTTATATTGCAAATATTACAGTCACAATTTACCATTTTTATTTCCCTAGAATATTACAGTCATTGTTTAGCATTTGTGTTTCCCTAGGGTTTATATTGCAAATATTACAGTCATAGTTTACCATTTCTGTGTCCCTAGGGTTTATATTGCAAATATTGCAGTCATAGTTTAGCATTTGTTTTTCATAGGTTCTGCATTATCATTCACTCTAATTATCTTATTCTCATAGGTTATGCATTATCATTCACTCTGGTTTTCTTCGATGCCAAACATAAATTTGGGGGTTTCTCTTTTTATTAGGTTTTGTTTCATCTTTTTCATAGGTTATGCTTCATCAATTCAGTCATTCAAAATATTACATCATTTAACTTCACAATAATTAAATAATGTGAATGAGTTTGTCATACACAAAAGATGTGAGATTTGTTAAACTCTTACTGTTTTCCATTCATAAGCTTTATATTGTGTTTCCCTATAGTTTATATTGCAACCATTACAGTCATAGTTAAACAGTTGTGCTTCTCTACGGTTTATATTGCAATCGCTATAGTCATAGGTTAGCAGTTGTGTTTCCCTACATTTAAGATATGAGATCTATTAAGCTCAACCTTACTGTTTTACATTTGTAAGCTTTTAATTGTTCTTCATCACTACAGTCAAATGTTAAACAGTTGTGTTTCCATACAGGTTATATTGCAATCATTACAGTCATAGTTAAAATGTGATTACGATTCCCAGTTTGCTATGCATGAGTATGTTTATGTTGTACATGCCTAAGAGATATGAGATATTGTTTAACTCTAACTTACTGTTAAACTCTAACTCCCTTGCATACAATGTAATTTTGTGCTTGTCACTCCTCTTTTCCTTATGTCAATCACTCTAGAATAAATGTATGTCTATAAACTGTTAACAATATTTCTGAATGTTAATGCAATAAACTAAAAAGAAAACACGTACATAAACTAATTAATCTTATGTTCAAGCATCACTATCTTCATACATAAAGATAACTGTAATTCAATATGAAAATACCTTCCTATTTTTGTCAGAAGAAGTAAATATATGATGTTTTCCCTTCTTGGTTTTGATTGTACTTATTCTGTGCAGATGGCTAAGGGTAATCTAGTGGTGACCTGTACTAGAACCAAAAAAATAAAAGAGCCATGACACAGTTGCCCTCTTACAAACAAGGTTGTAAATTTGCCCCAGAAGTAGATCTTGTTGCACTTGTAGAGGAGAATTCTACTCCTCAAATACTACAGAATGAGGTTCCTACACCTCGAATATCGTAGAATGAGGTTCCTACACCTCGAATACCGCAGAAGGTGACAATGAAACAACGGATGTGGTCTTTGAAGGACATGAAAGGGGCACTCTATGACGTTAAGGAAAATGACATGTCAATAAGGGGAGCTTCCAAAAAGTGGAAAATCCCAACAGCCACACTCTCCAAATGGCTAGGCGGACTAACAACAACATCCAAGAAAGGTTTGTCAACAGTCCTCACTGAAGAGGAAGAATATCTAATTGTGGAATGGTGCAAGGAAACAGCTGAGGTTGGCCATGGTCTTGAGATAGTCAATCTTAAGGCAGAGGTTGCCCAAATTTTTCAAAATAGGCCAAACCCTTTTAGCAATGGGTTCCCGGGGAAGTCCTGGTGGATAGGTTTCAAGAACCAACATCCTAAACTTGTGTTGCAGACTACTGAAGGCCTAGACAAAGATAGGGCACTCAACCTTAGACCTGCTATTGTAGCAGCTTTCTACAATACATTTGTTGCAATGTATGAAGCACTGCCATATGGTCCTCATTGTATTTGGAATTGCAATGAAATTGGTATCTAGGTAGGCATAAATGGGTCCATGAAGATGCTAGTGAGAAAAGGAAGTAGGAATGTCTCATACATTATTCCAAAGAGTCTTGAATGGATAACCATTCTATGTTGTGTCAATGTTGCCAGGCAGAGCATTCCAAGCTTTTAGTTGTTCAAGGGGAAACAAAACATACATAATTACATTGTAGACTGCGAACCAGGTGCTTGCATGGCAGCCCAGCCCCATGCATGGATGACTAACTTGACTTGTTTATAGATTGGTTGACCCACATTAAAAACTCAGTTCCAGGCGGTGTGCCACCCGCCAACAAGCACTTGCTATTTTTTTATGGGCATGGAAGCCATGTAGTGCTTGAAACCATCCAAGAAGCAAGACAGTTGGGTGTAGATTTACTAACATTGTCATCACACACCTCACATAAGCTACAACTATTGGATGTGAGTGTCTTTTCACCTTTTAAAACTTACTTCAAATCAAAATGTGCAGCATGTTTGGCAAGGTTTCTAAATATTGAAGTGAGGAGAACATAACTTGCAAGTTAGGCAGTAAAGCAGTGATAAGAGCTTTGATAGTTGAGAACATCAAAGCAAGATTTAAAAGGATTGGGATATGGCCACTCAATCTAGATGCACTCATCGAGGACGTGCATCCCAGTGAGACATTTGAGGTCAAAAAGGATGCTTGTGCAGTGGAAAACATTCTTAGCCTTTCGAGAGTTGTGTCAAGAGATGATGTAGCACAATTGTAGTCCACTCTTCTAGATGGACAATTGCACTTGGAGACAGAATCACAATAGTCGCCTAATAGTTGTCATGTTGATTCAGTTGCACACGTGGTGGTTGATCAACAGACTCCTCCCATCATGGATAGCCCCGTTGACCAATTTAGTGAGAGTTTAGGTCTTCCATGCAACTTAGCTAACCATCCTAGTTGGTGGAGGGAGCAATGAATGTAGGCATTGGTTTGCATGTCCTAGAACAATAGGGTACTTATAGTATCCCATCACCACCACATGCAATTGACCTATCTGCAGTTGTGCATTATTGTGCTCCATCTTGCACTTTAGATTTAGGAGGCAATCAAGATTTCACCAAGGACTCACATGTAGTGGAGGAGAGCATTGTCTCACAATTGGATCAGACAGAACAAATAGAAATAGTTTTGCACATTAGCAAATTCTTCAAGCTGCATGTGCACACTATCTATAAAAAAAATCCAAATGTGGTGCAATTTGGTTGAGCAGACAGTCTTAGTTATTGACAACAGATGACTACATGAATCTGTTAATACAGCAAGAGGAAAGGAAGAAAGAGGTTGAGGAGCTAAAATCCTGAAAGAGACAAGAGAACAAGGAGAAAAAGGCAACCAAGAAAGTGGAAAAGGAGTTGAATGAGCAGGCCAAAATAGAGAGGGAGATACAGTGTAAAGAAAAAGAGCAGCAAAAATACAACAGAAGAAGGATAAAGATGCCAAAAAGGAGCAAGAGAGGCTTCAGAGAGAACAAGACCGAAAGGAAAAAGAGATTGAGGTGCAAAGGGCTTTACAAAGAGAAAGGCAATTAAGGACCCCTGCTAATCCCTTGTCTCAAAGTAATGGAGTATTTCGTGATATTCTCAACATCAATATCCCTCAGTACTTCACAATAATGAATTATTCAACCATCTCCCAAACTGAGTTCAAGTGCACTCAATATCCAATTCAGATTGCCACTCGAGATGGACAGATGTGTTCACCACTGCCCCCAACACATGTCACTTGCACCCCATTTTCTAGTCCAACTCCCAATCATGTAAGCAGCACTCCTCATCGACTGGAAGGGAACAAGAACATGGCTAGTGGCACCCCAAGCAGCCAACCACCATTTCCCTATCACAGCAGCTAGATGAAGCCTTATTTTGATTTCATTTGCAATTTGATGTTTTAGACAGTTTATATGTTTTGATATCTACAAATGCACCCTTATTGTTGATAGTTTTAAATTTATGATAACTACATATGCATCATTTTTGTTTTGATTTGTAATGTTTTCTAATCAGATTGCAATGTGTGTTGTATTTATGCTTCTTGTTTCCACCTATGTTCAATGGATAGTTTCTCATTTTCAGCTTTTATTTTTTATTCAATTGGACATGTTGGACGATGCGATTAGTCGATCCCAAAAAAATGTCATTTTTTGCCATGCAACCAAAACGTGTTCAGTCAAAATGCCAGTTGGTGCATGGCACGATATCCAAAGTGGAAAGCCTTTCCATGTTACGCCTAATCATTCTGCCACCCTTTCACTCCACTGCCTTGCATTAATCTCTTGCCACCCCTTGCATTACTTCTATACAATCATGTTTACTGCATGTCAACTCTGGCTTCTTCCACGACATCCCACGTAAACTTTGAGCCACCCTGCATTCAATGCTCCTAGTTCCTCGCACACCTTGCCAACTTTAGAGTCTTTCACTCTACCATCTTCTTGAATTTTCTTCAGACATATGCCAGAAGGTGCTCTCTAGAGGTCTCTACAACTTCCAGCCTACCAGTGCCACTACATGTTTATGCATATGTATAGACATATACATATACATATACACAGACATATGTATATGTATATGTATATACAGATGCATATTCATATACATAGACTTATATGTCTCTACAACTTCAATCCCGCCACCACTACATGTTACACTCAAACTCCAGTGTCCCTTCCAGCTTCTTTATATTGTTACATATACATATATGTATATGTTTATGCATACACACACACACACATATGTATATGTATACACATATACATAGACATACACATATACATAAATGTATACATATAAATATACATACACATATAAATATACATATACATATATGTGCATAAATCTTATTTTGTTGTTGTTCTTCAATTCAGTCATGCAACTATCGTAACTTTTTTAGGTGTCATTGATTAATTTGGGGGTGTTCTCTTTTTCATAGGTTCTGCTTCATCTATTTATTCATGTAAATATGTATACACATATATATCCATATACATATATATGAATATGTATATATGTTTATACAATTATATTTTTCCGTTGTTCTTCAATTTAGACATATAAATATTGTTGGTTTGTCCAATGTAAGCAAAACAATGCAAGTAACCAATGTATGCATGTATGTATATGTATATACCTCTTGTTCATAGGTTCTACTTCATCTATTCAGTCATGTAAATATGTATACAAATATATATGAATATGTATATATATGTTTATACAATTATATTTTGTTTTTGTTCTTCAATTCAGACATATAAATATTGTTGGTTTATCCAATGTAAGCAAAAAAATGCAAGTAACCAATGTATGCATGTATGTATGAGTATATACCTCTTTAAACATATCTATTTTACTGATGTGATTCAATTCAATCATGCAACTATTGTAACTTTTATAGGTGCGATGTATATAGTAACAAATTATATTGTTGGTTGTTTTGGTGCCATAGATAAATCTGGGGTTGTTTTTATTTTCATTATAGTAACAAATAATATTGCTGGTTGTTTTGGTGCCATAGATAAATCTAGGGTTGTTTATTTTTCATTTCAGTAAAAAATAATATTGTTGGGTGTTCTCTTTTTCATAGGTTCTGCTTCATCAATTTAGTGGATGCTATATGGTGCAATTCCTATGCTTATGTTTGGGATGACAGACACATGTGACGTGGATGAAATGATTTTGGTAATTGTTGCATTCAGTAATGATTTAGGGAGACTTGATTTTATGAATGCTCTTGTAATGGCACTCTGACCGAGCACTTGTCTACAATTCCATTTGATTTGTGAAGTGTTGCATAGGCAACCATGAAAGTCCTTCACAAAATCAAGTCCCCTAAATACATGTTGTAATAAAGTAGAATTGATGATTATTGTTCTATGGTAATACTTCACAATGTGCATGGATGAATGGATTTTGCTAATTGTTACATTCAGTAATGGTAATACATATTGTAATAAAGTCCAACTATTGATGTGCATTAAACACGACTGCACAAAAGTAATGTAGGGGCGGTGAGAGATTAATGTGAGCTATTGGAGTGAAAGGGTGGCCAACTTATACTCTTTAATGGTTCCATCAAAAATAATTTTAACTTCCATTCATACAAATATTCTTTCACAATTGGCAATGTGAAAGTTTGTGCAATGATGAACACACAAATAGAAGTCTTATTTGTCCAGGATATACATGATGTCCATGGATCAAAACATCCACAATAGATCATGTATATCTTGAACAGATGGACATCTTTCAATGTCTATCACTATTTGATGAACAAACAATAGTTGTAGGACTGAATTGATGAAGCAGAACTTATTCAAAAGAGAATACCCCCAAATTAATCAATGGCACCTAAAAACAATACAATAGTTGTAGGACTGAATTGATGAAGTAGAACCTATGCAAAAGAGAACACCCCCAAATTAATCAATGGCACCTAAGAAAGCTACAATAGTTGCATGAGTGAATTGATGTAGCATAACCTATAAAAATGAGAACACCCCCAAATTAATCAATGGCACCTAAAAACATGACAATAGTTGCAAGAATGGAATGATGAAGTAGAATCTATGCAAAAGAGAACACCCCCAAATTAATTAATGACACCTAAGAAAGCTACAATAGTTGCATGATTGAATTGATGTAGGAGAACCTATAAAAAAGATAACACCCCCAAATTAATCAATGGCCCCTAAAGACATGACAATAGTTGCCAAACTGAATTGATGAAGTAGAACCTATGCAAAAGAGAACACCCCCAAATTAATCAATGGCAGGTGCTAAGAAGGCTACAATAGTTGCATTCAAGTGAATTGATGTAGCAAAACCTATAAAAAAGATAACACCCCTAAATTAATCAATGGTACCTAAAGACATGACAATAGTTGCCAGACTAAATTGATGAAGTAGAACCTATGCAAAAGAGAACACCCCCAAATTAATCAATGGCACCTAAGAAAGCTACAATAGTTGCACAAGTGAATTGATGTAGCAGAACCTATAAAAAAGATAAAACCCCAAAATTAATCAATGGCGTGCCTAAAAACATGACAATAGTTGCAGGACTGAATTGATGAAGTAGAACCTATGCAAAAGAGAACACCCCCAAATTAATCAATGGAACCTAAGAAAGCTACAATAGTTGCATGAGTGAATTGATGTAGCAGAACCTATAAAAAATATAACACCCCCAAATTAATCAATGGCATTTAAAAACAATACAATAGTTGTAGGACTAAATTGATGAAGTAGAACCTATGCAAATGATAACACCCCCAAATTAATCAATACCACCTAAGAAAGCTACAATAGTTGCATGAGTGAATTGCTGTAGGAGAACCTATAAAAAAGATAACATGCCCAAATTAATCAATGGCACCTAAAAACGTGACAATAGTTGCAGGACTAAATTGATGAAGTAGAACCTATGCAAAAGAGAACACGCCCAAATTAATCAATGTGACCTAAGAAAGCTACAATAGTTGCATGAGTGAATTGATGTAGGAGAACCTATAAAAAAGTTAACACCCCCAAATTAATCAATGGCACGTAAAGACATGACAATAGTTGCAAGACTGAATTGATGAAGTAGAACCTATGCAAAAGAGAACACCCCCAAATTAATCAATGGCACATAAGAAAGCTACAATAGTTGCATGAGTGAATTGATGTAGCAGAACCTATAAAAAATATACACCCCCAAATTAATCAATGGCACCTAAAAACAATACAATAGTTACAGGACTGAATTGATGTAGCAGAACCTATAAAAAAGATAAAACCCCAAAATTAATCAATGGAACCTAAAAACAATACAATAGTTGCAGGACTGAATTGATGAAGTAGAACCTATGCAAAAGAGAACACTCCCAAATTAATCAATGGAACCTAAGAAAGCTACAATAGTTGCATGAGTGAATTGATGTAGCAAAACCTATAAACAAGATAACACCCCTAAATTAATCAATGGCACCAATGTGAAGAAAATTCGAGAAGATGGTAGATGGAAAGGCTCTAAAGTTGGCAAGCTGTGCGAGGCACTGGGAGCATTGAATGCAGGTTGGCTCGAAGTTTACATGGGATGTCATGGAAGCAATATATGTATATGTATATACATATGTCTATGTATATATATAAACATGTATACATTTATATATATGTATATGTCTATACATATGCATAAACATATATATCCAGGAAGCTAGAAGGGACACCAGACTCCGAGTGTAATAGGTAGTGGTGGTGGGATTGAAGTTGTAGAGAAACCAACACATTATGGCATCAATGTGAAGAAAATTAATCAATGGCTATTTGAATTGGGAAATATTTGAATCCGATTGATGCTTGTTTGGTGTGGTGAATTAAATCCCTGTCCTATATCAAATTTGAATTGTGGGTGATATGAATTGCATATTTGATTGATTTGGGCCATTGGTAGTTGAGTTGATTGGTTTGGTGTATTGTTTGCATTTGTTTCCATAAATTCTATATGAATAATGGCAGCCTTACATCTTGTATTTTTAGATGTAGGTGGGTTTTTAGAGGAAGGAGGCAATACGTTCACACCCTACTTGGCAAGATGGGATAAACTCCTACTAATACGTGTTGTAGGTCTCATGTTTGATGAGATAGATGGATGCATTTGTGAATTGTTTAGGTTATGCTATGGTGGGTAACATGGTTGTAATGGGTTATAATTTCAGTCAAAGATGGGACACATGGGTTTGAATTGTGTTGATGTGGCACCTATCTTTTTTTCTGTAGTTGTGATTAATCTATAAGTGACACCTAGATTTATGTGATAGTTGGGTTTGAATGTTTATGGGGAAGGGTGCAAACTTTTATGATACAGTTGTTTTATTTATAATAGCACGGTTTCATACTCTAATGCTTTGATACCAATCTGATGGCACAATTCCAGACAAATACACATACCCAATGCAATCTATGACTGATTACCTAGTCTCTTCATTTTAAACTGATTTCAACAGACCTCCTGTCACAATAGTGACAAGAACCAGGCAGGCACAATTAAAGATTACCATTATATAACATAACATAATCACTCTCAGCTATGTGACCGGAGCTTGCAGATAACACTCAGAACTTTGTCTCTAAGATGACATGAACCAAAATATATAATGGATCAAACTCATAATAAGGGACTGTATCAACCCAACAAAAGTAACTATCATATACATAACACAGATCAAATATTCAGACCAATAACAAAACACCACTCAATATTATGAGAACAAATTGCAAAGCTTAAATTCTCACATTGCCCAAGTGGATTGGGCTAACAATGGATATCAGTCACCTTCAAACAATGAACTTCCTGCCTCCTAGTCGTTCTGGCATTCTTTGCCCTCCTCTCAATGTGTTTATACTTAGCGACTCCTCATATTTTCTTCACAACCTCTATTTATTCACACTCTACGACCTTCTTCTATATTAATCTTATACACGGCCTCAATCTGCAACTCACTAACGGCCTATTACATTCAGCCTCCCTTCTCTTTTTGACCTCCTTTTTTTTTTGGGTGCAACCTCCTACAGATCGGCCTTCTCATTTCGGTGTCTAACCAACTCATTCAAATCAGCCACCTTCTTCTTCATATCAGCCTCATTTTTTCCTTTATTCCATAGCCTCCTCTCTCTATATGCATGCGGCATCTGCTAGATCAGGGTCCTCTTTACCTCAAGGCCTCTCCATTTCTTCTGCGCGGCCTCCACTTTCTCATCATGCTTCCCAGAATTGATTCCCTCTCTCTCTCTTAACGACCCTCAATATCTTGGCCTTTGACCTTCTTTGTCATTATTTCTACCAGTTACTTATTTATTCCTTCTGACAACATTTCTGCAGCCTGAAACTGCCTCCATTTTTTAACCTTTACTTACTACCTACTACATCTTCCCCACAACGACCCTCCAACCGTTCATCATGATGAATAGTTTTATTTTCTACTATCGACCCCCTCAGAAGTGACGGTGTTACCTCTTCCTCTCATCCATTCCTCTTTTCTTAAAACTATAACCGTCATAAATTTCAAGACTGTCAATTTAAAGAATAACTGCCAACAGTTTCTATTACTTAGTGACAGGAGAATTTTGCAACTACCTAATGAGTGACGATGGGGACTCTTTTATTAGACTAGATATACAAATGACAAGAGCATCCAAAGAGCCACCAAAGACAAAAATACAAAATATCTAGACAAAATCAAAACACATGAGAGAAACAAAGATTAAGATTCTTAGAAGCATGATGCCCCTCCATCAATTTCCAAGTTGGATTTTTTATTGTTTATTCATAATTTATTTATGTCCCTAATTTGCAAAAAAAATTATTGGTCCACATGGCATTCCATGTGGACCACCGAAAATTGGGACAGCCGAAAATTGGGTGTGCACGTTTCAGCTCCTCTCCCCTATGATAGATACAATTTCAAAACACTTATGTACTTGTTTAGCTACTAGCATGTACTAGTTTTGTTGACAAATATATATGACTAAATGTGCATTTAATATCTGATTTTGTTTGATCTCATCGTGTTTTTTTATGCAAGAGTTTTTTCCTAACTTGTGGAGGACCAGTGTACCACTATGGCAAATTAATCAATGGCACATCAGAAAGCTACAATAGTTTGAGGACTTAATTGATGAAGCAGAACCTATACAAAGGAGAAAACCTCAAATTAATCAATGTCACCAATCCCAAATTTATCTAAGGCACAAAAAAAAGCTACAATAGTTGCATGACTGTATTGATGAAGTAGAGCCTATGAAAAAGAAGACACCCCCAAATTTATCTAAGGCACCTAAAAAAGCTATCTATGTTGCATTATTGAATTGATGCAAAAGCTACAATAATTGCATGACTGAATTGGTGAATGGATAACCACATCTCATATCTTAAAAGGCATGTACATCATAAACATACTCAGGAATAGAAAACTGGTAACCACACTTACATTTTCTAGTAGGGAAAGATGACTATTTGACTATGACTATAATGATTGCAATATAAACTGTAGGGAAACACAACTACTTTAACCTATTACTGTAATGGTTGTAATGAAGAATAATATAAAGCTTACAAATGGAAAATAGTAAAAGTTTAACAAATTTATGGAAAATTGTAATATTTGCAATATAAAGCCTAGGGAAACAGATTTATCTATGGCACCAAAACAATTTGTAACTATAATGAAAAATAAACAAGCCTAGATTTATCTATGGCACTGAAACAACCAACAATAAGATAACCAAAGTGAATGATAATGCAGAACCTATGAGAATAAGATAACCAGAGTGTATGATATTGTAGAACCTATGAAACACAAATGCTAAAAAAAGTGACACTGTAATATTTACAATATAAACCCTAGGGAAACACAAATACTAAACTATGACTGTAATATTTGCAATATAAACCCTAGGGAAATACAAATGCTAAACTATGAATGTAATATTGTAATATAAACCCTAGGGAAACACAAATGGTAACCTATGGATGTAATATTTGCAATATAAAGCCTAGGGAAATAGATTTATCTATGGCACCAAAACAATTTGTTATTGTAATGAAAAATAAACAAGCCTAGATTTATCTATGGCACTGAAACAACCAACAATAAGAGAACCAAAGTGAATGATAATGTAGAACCTATGAAAATAAGATAACCAGAGTGTATGATAATGCAGAACCTATGAAACACAAATGCTACAAAGTGACATTGTAATATTTGCAATATAAACCCTAGGTAAACACAAATGCTAAACTATGACTATAATATTTGCTATATAAACCCTAGGGAAACACAAATGCTAAACTATGATTGTAATATTTGCAATATAAACCCTAGTGAAACACAAATGCTAACCTATGATTGTAATATTTGCAATATAAACCCTAGGGAAATAGATTAATCTATGGCACTGAAACAATTTGTTACTGTAATGAAAAATAAACAACCCTAGGTTTATATATGGCACCAAAACAACCAACAATATTATTTGTTATTGTAATGAAAAAAAAACCCATTTTTTAAAGAGAGCGATGCTTGAACAGAAGATTAATTTCCATAGAATTAGTGTGTTTATGAACACAAATTTCATAGTGTTCAAAAACACGAAAGCTCCATACCAAAAACCAATTCTGCAACAAAGAAAAGACCAAAAAACAAACATAAAATGAATTAAATAAGAAAAACTAAATAATAATGGAGTTATGCCGATCTGCTTCACCTACATGGTGCCAGCGAACGCGGGAATTGGGTGTATAGTGGAGCTGGAGGTAGGTTTCACGTTCTCAAACCGGTGCCTGCATGAGTCTCAACCAGAGGCTAAGCATAGCATGTTGTGGTGGCAAGATGGAAGTTACAGAGACCTCTAGCAAGCACCTTCTGGTGTATGTCTGAAGAAAATTTGAGAAAATGGTAGATTGAAAGGCTCTAAAGTTGGCAAGTTTTGTGAGGCACTGGAAGCATTGAATGAAGGTTGGCTTGAAGTTTACGTGGGATGTTGTGGAGGAAGGCGGAGTTGACGTGTAGTAAACACAACTGTATAGGAGTAATGCAAGGGGTGGCGAGAGATTAATGTGAGGAAGTGGAGTGAAAGGGTGGCAGAGTGATGTGGTGTAACGTGGCAAGGCATTCCACTTTGGATGTCGTGCCATGCACCAACTAGCATTCCGACCGTGCACGTTTTGGTCACATGGCAAAAAATGACATTTTTTTGGGATTGCCTAATCACATCATCCCACGTGTCAAATTGAAATAACATTTTTAAAAAAATATTTTTTATTGTTTATTATGATTTTATTTATGACTTTCAATTGCAAATTTTTTACTAGTCCGCGTGGCATTCCACATGGACTATCAAAAATTGGGTGTACACATTCCAACTCCTCTTCCCTAGTGGGCACACAGCTTGAGAGACATGCTCAATCAATTGCCCATTTCCAAGTATTCCCAGATAAAACAACTAATCTAGGTATCTTGCATTGCAATCTTCTATTTGTTTGACGTGCTAATTCTTTATGCCACCCTAATGTGTCCAGCTTAGATCTTCCCAATGGTCATCCACCATGTATGGCAAGTCTGCAAACCACTGATTTCAACCAAGTGCACTTGCCTCGTTCTACCACAGACTAACATAAAACTAAATAGGAGCCTTGCATAACAAGCCTTCAATGAAACTCATTTCTATATTGACATGAGACAATGTTCCTGGATTTAACCTGAATGGCTGAGATTGTTTTCATGGTCATTGTGTACCCACCGTATAATGGAGACCACTGATTGCAGCTTGACATTGGGACCTTGCCTCGCTCCGTGAGTGAAATGCCCATGCATAATTATTTATGATGGGGCATATACTTTTTTAAAAAATTCTTATAAGATGTAAATTTCAAAAACCCAAAAAAGAAAAAAAGATAGACAACACCAAGGCACCTATTATCAATCGCCTTATGTGTCACCATATGATTGGTTGTTTCTTTGATGTGATATGTGAAGTGTATTGCTACAGATGTATACGTGCTTATCAAATTTTTACTAGTATATTATTTCTAAACTACTACTAGTATATTTATATTTAAAAAAATATATCTATAGTATGCCGAGACATATCTTCTGAGGTTTTGTAGTGCTTTTTGTTTATCCATAGCTTCTGAGATTTTCTCCCTTTTTTTCGTTCAACTATTTCCAATTTCTTTTTTGGGATTTTCTCATCTTTTTTTTCTTCAACCATTTCCAATTTCTTATTTGATTTTTATTTTTATTTTTCATGTTTTTTGCGTTTTCGATGGTTTTTGTGATTTTTTCCACTTTTTTTCCTTCAACTTTTTTTTTTTTCCAATTTCTTTTCTGTTTCCATAGTTTATCTTATTTTCTCCACCTTTTTTCCTTTAATCATTTGTAATTTCTTTTTTGGTTTTTATTTTTATTTATTCCAATTTATTTGTTGGATTTTTTTATTTTTTTTGCTATATATTTACATAAAAAAAAGTTAGCGCTCTCATCTCCACCCCACTATGACTGTAGAATGCCTCTCGACATAATTATTTTTATATATTTAAGTGGGGGTCTAAGTGCGTAGCACCATAGCGGCTATTGGGGCATGGTTATCTATTGCATCTTTTACCCTATATCTTCCATAAAGATCCAATCAATGTTTGGAAGACAAATATCCATTTACCCAAGTAAACTTGACATACTTTAAAAACTTATGTTTCAAATACACACATTGCTTTCTAAAAATATTGATATGACATGAACAGCTAGAGTTTGATTTGTCTTGTGGTTGACATGACATTTGTCCACTTTCAATATAGATTTGAAAAAGATTCATATTAATTTTGAATATTACACATCATCCTATTAATACTAACATACATTATACCTAACAAGCTATAAACTATTAAACTATATTAGATTTGAACAATCCCATCAAAACAACACATATCGTTCCACATATCACCCTACTACAACAATTTCTAATTCTACAGTGCCTAAGTACTAGTGAATTTACTCTAGATGAAGCCTACACTAATAGAAAATTAGTTGTAAGGCTAACCATTAAGAATCAATAATAGTAATAATAGTTATTAATTGCACATTTTAAATCCATGTTGCATTGATCCTAAACAAATTACAATTTATTAAATTATTACAAATAGATTTCAAATCCATCCCTTATGCACTATGAAAAACATATATGAAATCATTTTCTTTCATACTTCTAATCCATCCATTAAATATACAAAATTAAAAGCTAAGTAAATTCAATTCCCTCCATTAATTCAAATCCATCCACTTGTTCAACAATCTTGAATGCATTGATCCTAACTTCCAAGATTGCCCAATCAAATGCCTCTGCATTTAATATCAACCAATCGAATGGCAACACACAAATCAAGATGAAAAATGTAAAGGCTATGTTACCTATAAAAATAAGTTCTCTTATATTAATACTTTTCTATATTTTTAGACAACTGTTGTAGTTTGGAATAAAATTTACACTCATTGCAGCTTTGGTTATAATTCAGAACTTCCTTTTCAACTGTAAGATGAACTTTTTTATTTTTTTCTACGTGTTTCAATTCTATTCTATAATGATTCCACATGTAAATATGATGCATGAATACAATTTTATTTATATGCCAACCAATCCACCATGTCCTCTAATGTGTCTGATAAAACCTATAAAACAACAAGCTCATTCCATTGTAGATATAACATGATTACAAGTACAAATTTGACTGATCAACATCATTCCAAAAACATTATATGTTTAGCTAAGACCTTATATATAAAACATATGATGTTTTTTATGCATGTGGATAAGATTCACTATGGTGTAATTAGTTAGATGAATAGACGGTTTAAGGAACTCGCTAATGTTAGAACAACATTGTCAACCCAACATAATGTAATTATTGTATATAGGGATGATCTTAAATATATTTGGATGAAATATCATTACATATACATTATATGTATAAGGACAACCTTATATATATTAGATGATCTTATGTCAAAAAATATCTTTCATATATTTCATGTTTTTAGACTAAAACATACATATATTTTTCACATACGAGTGTAAATCTAACACATGAATAAAATTCTAAATATAATATTAACAAGATTGTCCACATAAGTGCATGTCAACAATTCCATCCATGGAATTCTTAGGGTTTGACAAGGAATTTTTCTGCATAGATTGATGATATTATACAGAAACATACATATATTTTTTGACATACAAGTGGAAAGTTGAGCATTGAATATCATTCAGAAACATATAGAAATACCATTCATATATTTCATGTTTTTATACAGAAACATATATAGATATTTCTTTGTCATTAATATTTTTTTCAAATACAAAGATATGTTTTACAAATGACCTTATGTAAGATGGCACAAGAACATACTATTTTATATTTAATCCCATCCCTATACATATAATGTTTTAATGCAGATAAATGAAATGGTATTAAAAAGTAACAATTAGAGTTGTATTCATTTTATACATACAGAAGGATGAACTTGATTTACACTTGGACATATGTTTGCAGAAAAATAATTTGAATTTTACTAATTACATTATTTTGAAATTGTTCTTACATATTATGCACACAATCATTGTAGATGAAGAACAAATCCCAAATGAGAACTAGATATGGTGCAAAGAGATTGCGAACTACACTCCCTCCACATAAAAAATGTGCTTAAGGCTACAAGTTGATGAAGCTATTCAAGTTACTCACATTACATAACAAACCAAAGTAGCTATCACTTGGTGAAAGTAACTATTACACCAAAGAAGATTTCATTACAATGAGAATAGACAATAGATGATATGGAAGGTGTCATGAGAGATATTGAAGAGAATGGATATTCAACTAGGGATGCAACAAAAAAATGGGGACTTCCTACTACCATGTTGACAAATTGGGTAACTAGCATAACTACCACAAAAAAGAAAGGTCCCCCATGGTTTTGAATGCAAATAAAGAGCTAAAGATATTTCAATGGTGTAAGGAGATGGCTAAAGTTGGCCAGGGTCTTAAAATAGTCAATCTAAAGGTAGAAGTTGTGTAGATTTTCCAACAAGGCCAAACCCATTTAAGAATGGAATTCCAAGTAAATCTTGGTGGATAGGGTTTAAAAATAGACATCTTGATCTAATCTTGAGGATAGCTAAAGGAATTGATAGAGAGAGCCCTAAATTTGAGGGCCACAGCCATGGCTATGTTCTATGAGATGTTATCCACAGCTTATGATGCTAATCCTTATAGTCCTTCTAAGATTTGGAACTACAATGAGACTAGTATTCAAGATAGTTGAAATAGAGTGATGCAAGTGCTTGACAAAAGAGGTGGTAGAAGTGTTTCCTATAGAATACCCAAAAGTAGAGAATGGATCATAATTCTATGTTGTGTTAATATTGTTGGATAAAGAATTCTAGGTTTTTACTTGTTTAAGGGTAAGAAACAACTAAAAAATTACATTGTTGGTTGTGAACTAGGTGCATGCATGGTTGTTTAGGCCCATGTATGGATGATAAAAGATCTATTTGTAAACCGGTTGGATCATTTTGCACGATCGGTTCTAGGTGATGTTTCACCAAGTAGTAGACACTTGTTGACATTTCATGGCCATGGAAGTCATGTTGCTTTGACAACAATTTAAGAGGTAGGGTCACTTAGTATTGACTTTCTAACACTACCATCCCACACCTCTCACAAACTAAAACCACTTGATCTAGGCATGTTTTCAACTTCCAATCATATTTTAAGAGTGAAAAGGAAGTGTTACTAATTTTTTGTTCACACTAAAACTAGTTTGACCTAACAGTAGTTGTTCAAAAGAGAATAAAAGAAAATTTTAAAGTTATGCATTCAATGGATAGTTGATATCTTAATAGAGCAGAAATAGACTCCAGATGACAAGATGACCCATCAGTCTAAATAAGACTGATGAGTCATCATGACAAGAGAATCAGATGGCCAAGGTATCAATTGTTCATGATGTATAGTTGTTTTAACAGTGTGTTATCTTTTAGGATTTATAAGTTAAATTGATTATTCAGTTAATCAGATTTGAAATAGAGAAAGAAAGATATTTATATTGAACTGTTATTTCATGTCATGTTTTGAACATACATTCAAATATATGTTACTTTATCCTATGCATTGATTAAAAAAGAAATACACATATATCAAGTGCATATGATAAATTAACTGGTTATGTTTAAAAGAAGTCTTCAAATGTGTCCCACACAAGCTGTGGGAGTAACTAGACTAAGCAATTGCAAACATGCAAGCTATACATATGGATGATAAAAGAAATGAAATAAACACATGATAAACATCCATCATTGCTTGAGCAAGAAGGTTGTTTTGTTGATGTCGGTCTTCAATCTTTAGTCTTCATCTTTAACTCCCATCATCAGTTGAACCTGCAAAAAAATTGGGGACAACCCAGTTAGTGCTCCGGATGTTTAAAGTTATCATATGCTTTTATCAAGCAGATATATCTACTTACCACATCATGCATTGCATATGAAAGATTAGATCAGATAAGTACTACAAATTAGAAAAAATCATGAAGAGGATCAATCAACACCATCAGGGATATTTTATGCTAACTTGTTTGTTCACTGTGCAGGTATAGGACAAGTAATGTTGCTAATTTGAAGACAAATAAATATGTGGATTAAATGTGGCTCCCACAAGGGTTTGAGCCCAACATGTTTTTTTTTTCATTTGAAAAGGAGTATCAGAGAAGGACAGGATGCATCATTCCAAGCTACACTATGCATCATTTAATCAGCTTATAATGAAGCTATGTCATCATGACATTCAACGAGTCAGATCAATTTAGAATGCCTGAATCAAGTTGGCCAAGTGCAGAAAATAGAAATACAGCCATAAAATGTATTTATATCTTTCATATTACTATCAGAATACTTTATTGCTGCCTTGTTTCTTGTAACAAACTAGACTCAAGAAATGACAGAGGAGTGAATGAGATAAGTACAGTCATCAAGTGTAGACATGATCAGATATGCCAATCAGATCTCAACTACATATTAAATAGAATGAATATCTACAGGAGCCCCTCACTATTATGCATATGATGTTCAAAAGAGAGAGTAAATGACAATTCCAAACTAATGCATGTCTTGTAGTCACTATCATATGAGTGTTCACATTGCTATCTGATGATGAGAAAGAGTGAAAAAATAGTGCTTACAAGAAACATACTTATGCACATGGGCTACAAAATGCATTAAGGGACTCATCTGATTACAAACATTGAACAGTAAAAAAACATCATGTTTTAGGTTCACCATTAGTAGCATCTGATAAGATACATGTCAAAGGCAACAAGATCAAGTGCAAGTATATAAAAAGAGACAGTTTGAAATCTTAAAGTAACAGTCATAGCATTCAGATGACAAGAAGCCATGGCATAGAGATACAGGAGGATAGATGAAATCTGGAGTTGAATTACTGTTCATGATCAAAACAATCAAGATACAGGTTCATCATGGAGAGCATATGATAGGCAGCCACCAAATGACATGTTATTTAGATACATCAAGAAAAGATCATCTAACTAGTATAGCTGTAAATAAAGTTATATCAAAGAAAAATGAATGCTATAGTCTAAGAAATGATGTACAAGTATTACTACTTCTGACAGAAGAATAAATGAAATCTAGAAACAGCAAACCAGGTGATCAAGATAGAAAGACATAATGCCCTGATTGGTGATAGTCAAGCATTATCATTCACATTTTTGTGTTAGGTGTTCATTGATCATACATCATATTGTCAAAATGATATAGTGATGACATGTATATGTCATGTTCAAAAAAGAAAGAAGACAATACTAAACATGCTACAAAAGGAGGAAAATAGATACGGGAGGTAAAATGATAAAGATTCATTATATGCCATGTATATTCTACAGTCTGACTATTGAGAGAAATACAAGTTTTCTTCATTTCTGGTCAGTATAGTGATATCAAGCATTCATCAGAATTGGAAGACAGAGTGCAAAAATGAAAATATTCATGCCGAGAAGGAATGAAGATACCACATTATTACAATGAAGTTCAAATGTATGTGGACTATTAAAAGGTGTTTGAAACCCTAGCCACAACTCTCCTACATACAGTCAAATAATGCATACAGTGAAAGTTCTATCCAAGCCGTGACCAAAAAGATGGGTTTGTATGCATTTCAAGAGAAACCCTCTTTTCTGTATGTGAAGAAACCTTCATTTTTATGCCAAGAAGTTAAAGATAAACTACAGGAAGTGACTATGGCCGGGACCATATAGAGAAGAAAAGCATCCAAAATACCCATATAAAGAAAGGTTAAGACTCTTGTCTCCTTTATATGCAATGAATGAAAGATATTGATGGTATAGAAGAGCTACCTTTGTTGCAAAGAATAAGACTTTAATGGCGGCGGCCTCCTGTTGATAGGTCTTTATCATTTCTTTCTTTTTTCCTCACATTTTACCCAACATATAGAGAGCAATAACACACAAAAGGCAATAATATATCAAAGAAGTGCTACAGAAGCAACATGAAGAGAAGAAATGGCCACAACCATGAAGGAGGCTTCATAGAAAGAAAGAAATACTAGTTAAAGATGAAGAATACAATGCTTACCGCCACATCTCACTCAGGAAATGCAAGAAAAACCATGGAGTTTGACACAAAGGAATCAAAGCCGAAATAGATCAAACCCTAGTGCAATGGAGTTGTAGAGCGGCGGCTAGCAAAGAGAAAATGTGAAAATGAATAACAAGTTTAGGGTTCTTCCTTGTTTTGTTCGAAGCTTCTTTCCCATCCTCTTTTTTGACTTCATCAAAAAATATTATTACTAAATCCAAATGTCAACCGGGGTCAACAATTCCAAATGATACTTTCCTAGCAATGATAATCAGGAGTGGCCAATAGTGGGGATGCTTACATATCAAATGGTGGTCGGTAGCAATAAGGATAAGGCTTATGCCTTATGGTTTCCAAACAAGCTTTCCTTCCTTAGAGGTCGAATATCATGTGACCAAAACAAACATTGCATGGTCAAACATTGCATGGTCTAAATATGTCCTTTTTCATCATGTGTTTGGAGACAAAGACAAGTTTTCCATGTATCACATGTATTATACAGGATGACCAAATAGGGTCAAAAGATATGATTTTATGCCTTATAAAATTATCATAAAAAAAGTCAAGGCAAGAAGTTTATGAAGACAAGATATATCTAAGGTGGCAGATAATGGAGAATAGAGTATATATTTTGCATGAAGGAGATGCAAGGTGGACAAGTGAATTATTTGGCATAATAATACATATGGCAAGGTGATATGAGGACTTGGGTTTTGATTTTTGCATGATGAATATATATGGCAGTGAGGAGTTTTTTGCATGTGTATATTGGAGTTATAAGGCAAAGTTTTGATATTTTTTGCATTTTGATAATGTATTTGGAGAGATAAGGGTGTATTTTTTCCATAGGGCATATTGTCATGCAAGAGGGTGTTATTTCTGACAAGGAGTAATAAGGAGATGATATTTGTCTCTAAGTCCTAATTTTTGCTAAAATCATGCAAATTAGGCATATGTATTTGGAGTAATAAGGAGTTAGTTTTTCATGCATGATTTTACAAATACATTAATTGTAAATAAATAATAAAGTAATATTTTCCAAATTACTTTATTATTTTTCACAAATTGTAAAGTCAAATAAAGTACAAGTTGTAACGAATAATAGAGTAATTATTCTAATTACTTTATTATTTACTCACAATCAATTTTGCTAAAGCAAAATCATGCAAATTGATTAGTTGAGTTATCTAGGCCACCTAGGAGGTTTTTGCATGATTTGGGGAGTATTTTTAGGGTTTTTGTCAACTTTTTGGTCAAGCATATGAAGAGGCCCAAATTGGAGCTATTTTTGCTCAATTTGTGGCAGTTTGAGCCCCTATTTTTGATCATTTTTGAGGTTTCTCATGGATCACTTTAGAGTGCTTATTTTTAGAGGCAGTTAGCTATAAGTTCATATTTTGCATGCCTCTTAGTGAGAGTAAATCTATATATTGTAAAGCAAAAGCTTGTTTTTGCTAGTTCTTGCATTCTTTTCTCTTTTACACATTGAAAGACAAGAGGTTTTGTAACTCATCTTTGGAGTTCTTGCCTTTTTGCTCTTATACACTTTGAGAGAAGAAGGTTATGTAGCTTACCATTTTTACAGTTTTATAGAGATCAGTAGGTTACAGGTTCCATTTTTGTCTCTTTTGCAATATTTCCTTTATTCTTTGGAGTCAAGTATTTACCTTTCCATTTAATGCTAATTGTTTGAAGTGATTTGATGAAGTTTTATTGTGTTTAATCATTAAACCTTTAAAATTATTGTCTCACTTTTGCTTGTAGTATTAAGCATAGTGTTATTGTAGGTCTCAGGTTGTGTTAATGAAAATAATCTTTTTGTGTTGTGAGAAATCATTTTCCTTCATAGAAATCCTATTTTCAATCCTTCCTTAGAAATACTTTTTTGATATTTGTACCAAGATTGGATTGTGTGAGTCAGATTTCTAAGTTGTATTGTGAACCAGATTGCATATTTTTACCCATATTAGGTGCATCACCAAATTTCACAGTTTTCATTTCCTTATAGTTTCATTCTTACCCTTTTCCAAAATAGAAAATCATACATTTCAATAGAATATTTTAAGGGAACTAGCCCACAATTTGGAGGTCTAATTTCATTATAGGGCACCCACAACATGAAATTAATCCCATGTTACACGGAATGTAGAGCTTTTCCAGCCTTACATATGGGTGCAATTCCCAGTTATAACAGGAAGCATGGACAACTAAGCATCCCAATTTAGACATTAAATGGTAGAATTGGTACAACTTGGTAGCCTAGAATTTGAAAAAGCATTGACTATTGATAACATAAAATTTAGATTTAAGAGGATAGATATATGTCACCTTAATCCAGATGCACTAATGGAGGATATGTGTCCCAATGACACATTTCAATTTACAACACCTAAGGTGGCTTTTTTTATAGAAAATATTCTTAGTTTTTTAGGTTTTGTTGCCCCACATACAAAGGTCAACACAACACAGTTAAACACTCCAAGGGGGAATACTATTGATGACAGTCACATAATTGATTGCCTTGAAGCAATTGAATGTAATGGTGTGGAAGAGGGACTTAGTTTTCCCATTAAGCCAACCCCGCCATCATGGTTGTTGGAGGGGGCTATGAACTTTAGTACCCCTTTAAATTTTGATGAAGACCAAAGTCTTTCATTGCCATCTCCATCAAAAATAATGAATACGTCTCCATTGGTACACTTTTATACTAATTATGGAGAATGGGAAGTTGGGGAAGATGTTGTAAAATTGGAAGGAGCTCAAGTTTTGGAGGCAAATGTTTGTGAGTGCCAAATTGAAATAGAAGCATAATATAGCCAACTATTGGGAGGTCAATGTTGTTCAAATATTAGCCAATTCCTTAAATTGCATGTTCATCTAGTGAAGGATACCACAAACCATCAAGTTGACAACAAAATTGGCAATCTCAACTTATCACTATAAAAAGAAAGAAATCTAGGAGTTGAAAAAAAGGAAGAGAGAACAAATTGAAGAGAGAAAGGCTACAAGAATTGCTGCTAGAGACTTGAAGGAGTAATAAAAATAAAAAGAGAGCTTTAGTGGCAAGCAACTAAGCAACTCAAAATTTAGCAAAAGAGAGAGAAGGAACTAAAAAGTGAGTTTGACAGAGGATTCAATGAGAACAAGATAAAAGAGAGAGTTGGAAAAGGCAAAGAAAGAATTGGAGAGGCAAAAGCATTTTAATAATCCACTATATCCCTTTCCTGAATAGCACGATAAGTATTCGCTAGGTACTCTACCATAATACCTTTTGTAGGTATTAACCAAGGACATTCACTTGTATCAATCTTAAAACTTCTCAAACAACAACCACGGAGGACCATTTGGCTAGGATAGGTTCACCAAGCAACAACACATCAACAAACTCCATGTCATCATTAGGATTCTCCTTTCCACCATGGTTTCATTGAATTTTCATGTTAGAGATTGCATGCAGAAGATATCAATTAAATGCAAATAAAGATTAAACAGAGGAATGGAAATACACAAAAATAATAACAACGAGAGACAAGTTTGAATGTGGTTCACCCAAAACTAGGCTACATCCACCAATAGAGATTCTAATATTATTATCCAGTAAGTCAAACCAATTACAACCAGCAATCCTTACATCTCAATACCGCTGCAAAATGCTACAATACATCAACTGAAACCCTAACCCTTAGCCTCTTTTATCAAGCCTTATGTTGGTTACAAAATTAGGATTTTTTATGTCGGCCAATAGAAAAATAATTCCCAACACCTTAATAAAATAATAAAAAACTAGCATGGGGGTGCTTCCCCTTGACCCCGACTTGGGGGCGCTTCCCCCAAACCTCTGCAAGGGGTGTTACCCCTTGACCCTGTTAAATAATTTGGGGGGAAACCGTGCTGATAAAAGTAGGGAAATTTAACCTCCAAGTCTGATTAGGCTCCATATAAAAACAATCTCCCACTTGGAGACTGATCAGACTCCACATCATATCATCTCCCACTTGGAGACTAATCATAACACTGCTGACCTTGTAGCTCCCACTAGAAATAAGCACCCTAGACTCTATTGTTTTGATTTTATTATTTTCAGTCTTGAAGATCAACTTAAGATGAAGAGGAGCTCAGCTTCTCCCTTGTTACTATATTTGTAAACATATCCACTAGATTTTCATCTGTATGTATCTTTTCCAGTCGTAATTGTCCATCATCCAACACTGATCAAATGAAGTGATACCTCAACTGTATGTGTTTGGTCTTTGAATGCAAGGCAGAATTCTTTGCAAGATGTATGGCACTTTGATTGTCTGTAAACAAATAACTGTTATCATGTTGTTTGCCCAATTCTTCCATGAAGGATTATAGCCATATCATCTCCTTGCTTGCCTCTGTTGCAGCTACATACTCTACCTTTGTGGTGGGTAAAGCAACCACCTTTTACAACCTAGAGATCCAACTCACCACTGTCCCACCTACAGTAAAGACATAACCTTTAGTACTCTTCTTAGTATCAATATCCCCTACCAAATCTAAGTCCACATACCTGCTAAATCAGTATTAGAGCCCCCAAAACATAAATGTTTATTGGATGTACCTCTCAAATATCTGAGAATCTATTTTACTGCATTCCAATGCTCCAATCTGGGATGACTCATATGCCTACTTACGACTCCTACAATATGTGCAATATTCAGTCTCATGCATACCATGGCGTACATTAAACTTCCTACAGCTGAAGCATATGGTACCTTGGACATTTTTTCTTCCTCCTCTTGTGTCTTAGGACACATCTCCTTAGTCAATTTCAAATGACTAGCCAAAGGTGTGCTGATAGCTTTTGCATTCTCCATATGGAATCTCTGCAACACCTTTTCAGCATAATTAGCCTAAGATAGAGTCAATTTTCTATTATTCCTATCTCTGCAAATTTTCATACCAAGAAATTGTTTTGTTGCCCCCAAATCCTTCATAGAAAATGATTGTGCTAACTATTGTTTTAACTCTCTTATGTGATCCATGTTAGACCCTGTTACAAGCATTAATCAACATATAAACATAAAATAATGTATCTGAACATCATTATCCAACCTCTTAAATAAACACAATGGTCAGAATTACACTGGTTGTAGCATTGCTCAGCCATAAAACTATCAAATTTCAAATACCATTACCGATGTGCTTGTTTCAAGCCATACAAATTCTTCTTCAATCTGCACACCAGTTTCTCTTTACCATTGACCTCAAATCCTTAGGGTTGTTCCATATATATCTCCTCCTCCAAATCACCGTGGAGAAAGATAGTTTTCACATCTAGCTATTCCAAATGCAAATCTTTAGTAGCCACAATACTTAAAACAATATGAATAGAAGTCATCTTAACAATCGGAGAAAAAATCTCATCAAAATCAATACCTTTTTTTTTGTGAAAATTCTTTTACAACTAACCTGGCTTTAAATCTTTTGTTACCTCCATCTTCCTCTTTTAGCCTATAAACCCATTTGTTTGGTAAATCCTTTTTACCTGCAGACAACTTACATAATTCCCAAGTCTTATTTTTTAGCAAGGAGTCCATTTCTTCTTTCATTGCAAGCTCCCACTAAACCTTTGTATCCACCTGCATAGCTTCATCATACCCTTCCAGTTCACCAGCATCTGTTAACAAAATAGAATACAAAGAGGGAGAAAACATTTTAGGAGGTCTACTTAGCCTTGTTGACCGTCTAACATTCACTCGAGTTTGTGGCATTTCTTGTTGTTGTTGCAGAGCATGAGAAACCACTGGAACATCATTATATGGAGTATCATCCAACATCATATAATATTTTCTTTCTTCTCATGTTGCTGGAACTAATCTTTGTACAACACCTTCTCATTGAATACAACATCCCTTCTTCTCACAATTTTCTGATTTTCAAAATCCCAAAGCCTATAATCAAATTCATCAATGTCATATCCAACAAAGGTACACTTTTTTGATTTTGCATCTAGCTTGGTTCTATTTTTAGAATCTACATGTGCAAATGCTTCACATCTGAAAGTTTTGAGAAAAGAATAACTCACCTTCTTACCTGTCCATGCTTACTCTAGAATACCATAGCCCAAAAGAACTAAAGGACCTCTATTAATTAAATATACAGTGGTATTGACAGCCTCTTCCCACATGTTTAAAGGCAGCCCAACATGCAATCTCATGGTCCTTGCATGATCCATTATTGTCTTATTCATGCATTTAGCCACTCCATTTTCCTGTGGAGTCCCTGGAACCATTTTATACCTACGAATTCCATTAAAGGAACAATAAACCTCAAATTCTTTGCTGCAATACTCACCACCATTATCAGATCTGAGACATTTTAATCTTTTACCTGTCTCATTCTCAACCAAGCTTCTCCATTTCTTAAATGTTTCAAATACATAAGATTTTTGCCTAAAAAAATAAATCCAAACCTTCCTAGTTGCATCATCTATGAATGTAACATAATATCGAGAGCCACCAAGAGAAGATACCTGAGCTAGTCCCCATACATCTATATGCACAAGCTCCAACTTTTCATCTTTCTTTTGCTTCCCATCCTTGAGAAAACTGACTTTCTTTTGTTTTCCATATACACAACTTTCACATAAATCCATATTAATACATTTCAGACCTGGTAAAACTTTCTTAGAATGAAGTACCTTCATACCTTTTTCACTCATATGCCCAAGTCTATTATGCCACGGTGTTGTCTCAGAACCTGCAACAACTATTTCAGTCTCTTCCTGTAAACTTGCAGCAATTATTCTTAAACTTGTTTATTTTTTCTCTGCAACAACAAAAGTAGAAGGAACAATATGACCTGTACAAAGATATAAGGTGCCTACTTTCACACCTTTTGCTACTATTAAGGCACCTCTTGAAACCTTCCAATTTTCATCAGTAAATGTAACAATGCAACCTTCATCAGCTAGCTACCCTGCTAAAATTAAATTCCTACTCAGCCTTGGAACGTGCCTTACCTCTTGTAGTAGCCAATGATTCCCATTTTACAACTTAATCTTGATTCTTCCCTTTCCAACAATCTAACAGGGTTTGTTATCTCCCAAATAAACTAGCCCAAAATTTCCTTGGACATAATCAAGAAAATAACTTCTATGGGGCGTAGCATGAAATGAGGCCCCTGAATCAAAAACCCATGAATCATTAGCATTATCTAGGGAAAGAATCAAAGCATCATCTTCAGATTTATTACTTACCACATTTGCCTCCTTATTGCCTTCTTGTTTGTCTCCTTCTTTATTCTTCTGAGACTAGCAATCTTTCTTCAAATGACCTAGTTTTCCATAGTACTAACAATCCTTCTATCCTCTGGATTGGGATCTCTTGTCCTTTGATTTTCCTCGTGACTTCCCATGACCTCCACAACCTTTTCCTCTCTCCTTTGATCCACCCCTACTTTCTACATTCAAAACACTACCTAATGTGGACCCTCCTGAGCTTTTCCGTCGCATTTCCTCGCTAAGGATAACACCAACAACACCATCAAATTTCAAAGTATTTGAAGCAGAGACAAAGTTACTTATAGCCATTACCAAGCTATTCTAATTTTCTGGCAAAGAACATAATATCAAGAGAGCCCTCACCTCTTCATAAAATTTCACTTTTACAGAAGTTAACTGACTGGTAATTGTAATAAACTCATTTAAATGATCTATCATAGATCCACCTTCAATCATTTTCAAATTAAACAAATGCTTCATGAGAAATAGGCTGAGGGTTTTTCATACAATTTAGCCAAATCTTTCATCAGTTCACTTGTCATTACTTCGATTATATTGAATACCACAGATGGTGTCAGGAACAACTGAATGGTTCCTAGTGCCTTTCTATCTAGAAGATTCCAATCCTCATTAGTCATTGTTGCCAGTTTCTTGGCTATTCCTTCCAACAGCCTCCATAAATCCTTCTGATAGAGATAATCCTCCATCTGCATCTTCCATAATTGATAGTTTTGCCCATTGAATTTATCTACCTTCAATTTACCCTCATCTGACATTGCTCCCACTCAACCATGAGACCTTCTTGCAAATGATAATCAAACACAACCCACTCTGATACCACTTGTTAGAGATTGCATGCAAAAGATATCAATTAAATGCAAATAAAGATTAAATAGAGGAATGGAAATACACAAAAATAATAACAATGCGAGACAAGTTTTAACGTGGTTCACCCAAACCTGGGCTACATCCACCAACAGAGAGTCCAATATTATTATCTAGTAAATCAAACCGATTACAACTAGAAATCCTTGCAACTCAATACCACTGTAAAATGCTACAATACATCAACCAAACCCCTAACCCTTAACTGCTTTTATCAAGCCTTATGTCGGTTACAAAAATAGGGTTTTTTATGTTGGCCAATAGAAAAATAACTCCCGACACCTTAATAAAATAATAAATAATCGGCATGGGGGGGATACCCCTTGACCCCATCTTGGGGGTGTTGCCCCCAAACCCCCGCAAGGGGCACTGCCCCTTGACCTCGTTAAATAATTTGGGGGGAAACCGTGCCGATAAAAGTGGGGTAAATTTAACCTCTGAGTCTGATTAGGCTCCTTATAATAACATTTCATACCTTCATATAAGACATGGACTTATTATAGTTGCAATTTAAATTACAGATTGGATTGATATGAATGTGGAAAGGCACGAGACAAATTTACTTTTTTAGGAGGCATGTATGCCCTTGTTTGTAGTAAATAGCATGATAGATTGTATGCCATTTTGTTTAGTCAGTTAATACTATATGATTATGAAAAACATATATGTTGGTGTAGTCACAGTAGGAGGGTTCACAGAATGAACTATCTGGACTGTGCAGCAAGAGTAAACACAATGGAAACAACTCAAAGAAATAGAACAAATGCAGATTTAGTCATTCAGTATATCATAGGATTCAAATACAATCTGGCCAGCAACATGTGGGCTTATAATTAGGGCTCTCATGCCTGAAATACATACATGCACAAGATAAAGCTTTGAGGCTCTTTCTCACAAAATCTTGAAAGGAAGCTAGGTGTGTAGAAATCGCTTCCTACACTAATCTAATGAGGGGAGAGCTATACAAATTCAATTTAATACTTACAATAATAGCAACATGAAACATGTAAACAAGATATTGCAGTAATACACATGAACCAAAAAGAAGACAGAAGAAGAGAGACAAAGATTTATGGTGGGGAAAACCCTTATCGGGTGAAAAACCCCACTAAGAAACCTACATAATGTATTAACAAATCTGAAAGTTGTTTACAATGCACTTGCAATGCAAGCTTCAATGGTCTTCGACACTCATGTTTGGAGTCAATCCAATAGCATAATAGTACCTATAAAATCTATAATACATCTCCTCCAAGCACCTGTTTATATAGAATATACAAGGCAATATTGGTCCTATCTTGAGATGGGCATCCAACTTGGCCTCATGGCTCAAAACCCACACCTAAGGACACTTGGTCAACATTCTAGAATGTGCCTGACACTTGTCCATAGCTCCCATCCCAAAGAGGTCGCCTATTTCCAATATGGGCTATGACAGATGCTCTTACGACTCTTACAACCATCATAGAATTTGTCATAGCAATCACAACTTACAGCTATCAGAGAATTTGTCATACACAAGCTATAAATAGCATATTCTCTTACAACATGTCATAGTCCACCTTGGGGAAAGGTCTAAATATGCCTTTTTTAAAGATGCTTCATGACACATCTTCACCTATCTTACAACCTTCTATCTTTGACTCTTACATGTTATGACTTCGTCATAGGAATCCGTAATAACCATTTCGGTCAACATTCCCTTACACAACATCCAAGATGCCGACACATGGAAAAATTCCCCTCCACTAGGTGGGACACCTGTCTCCTCATGTGAGGACAAAATTACAAGTTGTCATCTTCCATGTAGGGTGACACATCACCATGCCACATCCCACAACATGACAATATGGAATTTACAATTATTTACAACATAGGCAATGAATTAATAAATATAAACATAAATAATGCAAGGAATTACCAAGGTTGAGACACCTTAATTCCCAACATTCTCCCACTTGTCAAACACCTTATAAGAGCCAATAGAATAACAGGATTTAACTGCTATAGGCCGAGAGACTGATAGACTCTGAACACCATCTGAACTTCTTTGTGCTCACTGGCTTCATCAATGCATCTACATCATTCTTTAAAGTATCTACCTTCTCCAAATTTACCTTCCCATCCTCTACCATGTCTCACATGAAGTGAAACTGTACATTAATATGCTTTGTTCTGGCATGGAAACTTAGATTCTTCGCAAGGCAAATCGCACTCTAACTATCACAACTGATCGTTATCTGACCTACATCAACACCAATATCTGAACACAATCTCTTAAGCCAAATGGCTTCCTTACAAGCATGAGTTTTTGCCATATACTCAGCTTCTATCATGGACAAAGCAACCACAGGTTATCACTTACTCATCTAACTAATTGCACCACCAAAAAATGTAAACACATAAGCACTAGTGGATCTCCTGCTGTCAATGTCACCTGCCCAATCTGAATCCACAAATCCATGAATATCAACAGAATATGGAGGTCCTAAAACATTACCATGATAGCATGTGGAATACTCAAAAGTACCCCTCAAGTATCTGAACACTCACTTAACTGCATCTCAATGAACCTATCCAGGATTAGCCATAAATCGACTAAGAACTCCGATGGCTTGGGCAATGTCTAGCCTTGTGTAGACCATAGCATACATCAAATTGCCAATAACACTAACATAAGGTACTCTACTTGTGTCCTCCACCTCACTAGGATATTTTGGACAATCCGTAATAGACAACTTTGTCCCCAATGAAATAGGAACACACAATGGTCTACAAGTCTTCACATACTTACTCTGGCTTAACCAAAGTTTTCTATTGGTTCTGTCTCTTCTGATTTCCATTCCTAGAATGTACCTAGCTGCCCCTAAATCTTTCATTTCAAATTGTGCTAACAACTGAGATTTAAAATTAGAAATCATATTTTTACCCTTCCCAATGAGCAACATATCATCCACATACAATGCAACAATGAGAATACGATCACCATCAAACTTAAAATACACACAGTGATCCGATTTCAATCTCACAAATCCAATTGACAACACAAAGGCATCAGACGTCAAGTACAACCTCCTAGGAGACTGCTTCAAACCATACAAAGACTTCTTTAATTTGTAAACCAAATTTTCTTTACCTTTTACCATGTAATGCTCTAGCTATGACATGTAGATTTCTTCCTCCAAGTCACCATGAAGGAAGGTTGTCTTCACATCCATCTGTTCTACCTCTGAGTCATAAGCTACTGTGAGAGACAACAAGAATTGAATGGATGTCATCTTTACAATGGGAGAGAAGATCTCACCATAATCTATACCTTCCACTTGTGAATACCCCTTCGCAACCAATCTGGCCTTATACTTCTCAACACTGCCATCTACACTAAATTTCTTCTTGAACACCCATTTGCATCCAATGGGTTTCCATCCAAGAGGCAAAGGCACCAAGTCCCAAGTTTGATTCTTTTCCAAAGAAGCCATTTCATCCTCCATGGCCTCCTTCCAGGAATCTACATCTTTCATTTCCATAGCCTCTGATACAGTTCTAGGTTCATCACTGTTAGTAACCAAAGCATAAGCACAACTAGAATCAAGCAATATAAAACCAAACCTTTTAGGTTGCTTTCTTATCCATGTAGACCTCCTCAAGGGCTGAGGTTGAGGTTCAACTTCTTCATCTAAGCTTTCAGAGCTACAAGAGCTCTCCTCATCATTAGGTCCAACATTGTCTTTCTGTTCAGTCTTCTTAGGGGTAGCAGGAAACTGAACAACATCCTCTTTCTTTTATTTTTCTTCTGGCTATAAAATAGTGGAAGAAGGTGTAATCTCTCTGAAGATGACACTTCTCCTATACAACACTTTTTCAGCCACAGGGTCCCAAAGCTTGTATCCTTTCACACCGACACCATAGCCAATGAAGATACACTTAACAGCCTTGTTCTCCAACTTTGACCGCTTCTCCCTAGGCACATGTGCATATGCATCACAACCAAAAACACGAAGATGCCTTATTGAAGGCTTTCTACCAGACCACACCTCCATGGGTGTCTTATCAACAAGAGTTGATGTAGGAGATCTGTTTACTAGATAACAAGCAGTGGCAATAGCTTCAGCCCAAAACTTTTGTTCTAGGCCAGCTCCACTAAGCATACACCTAGCCTTCTCCATCAGTGTCATGTTCATCCTCTCTGCAACTCCATTTTGTTGTGGGGTGTATGGAGTTATCTTATGTCTTTCAATCCCAAGTTCCTTGCAATATTTATCAAATTATGTAGAACAGAACTCACTACCGTTGTCAGTTCTCAAACATTTAATCTTTTTACTAGTCTGATTTTAAGCAAAGGCCTTATACTCCTTAAACTTACTATAGACTTTAGATTTGCTTCTGAGAAAATAAATCCATGTCCTTCTACTATAGTCATCTATGAAAGATACAAAATATATAGATTTTGATAATGAAGGAATATTAACAGGACCAAATACATCAGAATGAACGAGGTCCAACACACCAAAAGACTTATGAGAACTCGAGTAAAACTAGACACAGTTTTGTTTTCCATATATGCAATGTTTAAAAAAATCAAACTCAAGATTACAATCATCTAACCCCTCAATGAGGTTCTTATTTTTTTAGGGTACACAGACCCTTCTCACCAATGTGGCCAAATCTCTTATGCCATAACATTGTCTTTTTAGTAGGAAGTTTAACTTCCAATGCACGATTACAACCATCAAGACTAGATACAATAGATTTCTTTATTGCTTGTTCAGATGGTGGGGATGAAGTGACTGCTTCCCTCTTCCTTGAGTTAGAAGAACTATTGCATTGTGAAATGTATGCATCTAGCTTAAATAGAGTACCTCTCCAAGTACCCTTAGCAAGCACCATAGCTCCTCTAGTCATCTTGCATCCTTCTTTCAAAAAGACAACCTGCACACCTGCATCATTCAACATACTTATAGAAAGTAGGTTCTATGCCAAGCCTGGAATGTGCATAACCCCAGAGATCCCCTTCACTCGTCCATCAGGGAATTGAATAGAGACTCTTCCACGACCAACAATCTTCAGATGAGAGTCATCACCTAGATACACCTTTCCACCATCGAACTCCTCATACTTGGTAAACCAATCTCGGTGCGAGGTCATGTGGAATGATGTACCAAAGTCAATCAGCCACACATCATCAGATGCATGGGTTGCCAGGGCTGCGATGAAGGTATCGCCATCATCTTGTGACTTGTTAGAATCTGAATCAGGAGCTTTCTTCTTTTTTTGTTCTCCTCTTTACATTCCTTTCAAAAATTCCTATTTTTTCCATAGTTCCAACAGAGAGCCTTAGACTTTCTAGGAGATTTGGATCTCCCACAGGATTTGGATCTACCCTTCTCATCTTTCTTGTCCTTCTTTTTCCCTTTCTCCTTGGGTCTTCCACGGACTGCAAGAGCCTCTTTGGCTACCTCAGAATACTTTCTCCGCATCTCTTCAGACAATAGCAAAGAAACTACTTCATCCATTTTGAATGTGGATGTGGTGCTTCCAATAGCCATGACAAGATGATCCCACAAATTTAGTAGAGAACAAAGCAGGGTCATACATCGATCCTTCTCCTCCATCTTCACATCAACGAATGTCAATTGTGCAACTAGCATGTTGAAAGCATTCATATGTTTGACAATGGATCCTCCATCCTCTATTCAAAGAGAATACAACTTATTTCTCAGGAAAAGTTTGTTAACCAGGGATTTAGCTTGATACACATCTCCCAACTTCTTCCAAAGCAAGTTTGCAGTAGTCTCCTCATTGACATTTAACATAACAGAATCAGCAAGACTAAGTCTTATGAGACCCTTAGCCTTTCGATCCTTAAGATCCCAATCAGCTTGTGACATTGTAGTTGGTTTAGTGCCACTAATAGTTTCCCAGAGGTCTCGGTCTACAAGCATGTCTTCCATCTTGAGCTTCCACAACTCAAAATTTGTGCCATTGAATTTCTCCACCTCTATCCTTTCAGATGTGCTTGCCATCTCCTTGCTGCAATAAGATTTAGAATACTCTACACAGACTCCCAGTCAACTTAAGATCAGCTCAAAAAACCCCTACCCAACAACTAGGACCAAAGGTGATCAAGCTCTGATAGCAACTGAAAGGAAGCTAGGTGTGCAGAAATTGCTTCCTACACTAATCTAATGAGGGGAGAGCTATACAAATTCAATTTAATCCTTACAATAATAGTAACATGAAATATGTAAACAAGATATTGCAGTAATACACATGAACTAGAAAGAAAACATAAGAAGAGAGACAAAGATTTACGGTGGGGAAAACCCTTATCGGGTGAAAAAATCTACACTCAAAAACCTGCACAATGTATTAACAAATCTGAAAGTTGTTTACAATACACTTACAATGAAATCTTCAATGGTCTTCGACACTCGTGTCTGCAGTCAATCCGGTAGTATAACAGTACCTATAAAACCTATAATACATCTCCTCCTCCAAGTACCTTTTTATATAGAATATATAAGGCAATATTGGTCATATCTTGAGATGGGCATCCAACTTGGCCTCATGGCACAAAACCTATGCTTAAGGACACTTGGTCAACATTGTAGAATGTCCCTAACACTTGTCCATAGCTCCCATCCCAAAGAGGTCACCTATTTCAAAAATGGACTATGACAGATGCTCTTACAACTCTTACAACCATCATAGAATCTGTCATAGTAGTTACAACTTACAACTATAAGAGAATTTGTCATACACATGCTATAAATAGCATAGTCTCTTACAACATGTCATAGTCCACCTTGGGGCATCCAAATATGCCTTTTTCAAAGTTACTTCATGACACATGTCTTCACCTATCTTACAACCTTCTATTTCTGACTCTTACATGTCATGACTTCGTCATAGGAATCCGTCATAACCGTTTCCATCAACATTCCCTTACACAACATCCAAGATGCCAACACATGGCAAAATTTCCCTACCACTAAGTGGGATGCCTATCTCCTCATGTGAGGACAAAATTACAAGTTGTCATCTTCCATGTAGGATGACACATCACCGTGCCACATCCCACAACATGACAATATGGAATTTACAATTATTTACAACATAGGCAATAAACTAATAAATACAAACATAAATAATGCAAGGAATTACCAAGGTTGAGACACCTTACTTCCCAACAAATCTAAACTATCAGATCTTTCTTATGTCAATAGCTACTTTCCTAAGGATTTATTACATCATTATATATCATATCCAGAACATTAGATTCCTCTGCATCAGCCACAAGAGATTCAGAATCCCGATGAAGAGGTGTAACGTGTTCTTGGATAGGTCGGACCTATCGGCTTGAAAATCCTTCTCCAACAGATACAATGAAGTGCATAACTATGAGGAAGGTCGACCACGAACCAAGGAACATTACGGAATGCATCATCAGGATCTGCAAGTCAAGGAATGATCCGCAAGCCTTCTCCTTTAGCTAATTTGTCTAAGACTATCAGGATGCTCTGCTCTGAGAAAATAGTTGATCTTCTTATAGCAATAACTTTCCAGTAACCAATCCAAATGCTCTGAATTCTTGATATGATTTAGGTGAATGAGTCTAGATGCTAAGTCCAAATCCGCAAGATGTGAAATACCAAAACCAGACCACAAGTTGAAACTATTTTTGACTGAACTGCCTGAACTAAACTAGAAAATGAAAGAACTGAAATGTAAACAAACTAAAATGCAAATGTTTTTGGTTGATGCAAGATTTCTCTTGAACCAGGGATGGTCTTGCATCATATGTTGAAGTTCTATTTTTATTTTGAAGGTCAACCATGTATATACAATGAACCAATCAATCTTATTGGTTTGTTGTTGTCTATACCATTTGGTTATGTGATTGAGTGAATTGTTTTTGTCCATAACATTCTATCAATGTTTCAAATTTATATATCCTTATGAGTGGACAATTTAGTTTATGTTAATCAGCTTATAACTAGTCTTACGTAGATACACATATATCTACATTATGTGTGTGTACATACATATCTACATATGTATGTATGTATGTATGTATGTATGTATGTATGTATTTGAAGACGAGAAAAGAGCAACAAAGGAGATTAGACAAACAAAATGCATAAAAACACTATGTTTATACCTTCGAAGAGTTCCCACTCCTTGATAAGGTGGAGAGAGTGCACCCTTACTCTCTAGCTTTACCCAATGTTGAATGTAGTGGAATGTGGATTGCTCCTATTCTTTCAACACAATATGATAAGGATTTTGGCTATGGTTTGATAGAAGATTTAAAAGAGATAAGGATGAGAGATGGTTTTTCTATGGAGATTTTGGCATTATGAGGGTAAGATGAGAATATTAGAATGATATTTGGACAGCATAAGGATGTGAGGAAGAAGTAATGAAAATGACTTGGGTGAGGGCTCTATTTATAGGCCAATTGAGGGGGATTTGAATCCAATGGCTAGGATTCAAAGTAGAGATCAATGGTTTGGATGAAAGGATGAGATCAAGGGTTGAGATCTCATCAACAAAGATGGAGGGTTGAGATTAAATGCAAATTTTAAATTCACATTGGGAAGGATGAGGAATCAATTAAAAATTTATTTCCATGGGAGAGTGTGAGGATGATGTGGACTTGTCAATGAATTAAAAATTTATTTTTGTGGGGGAGTGTTTGAATAAAATATTAAGTTTTATTAAGAAGTGTAAGGACATGTGACACATGCACATTTTTGGCACCTTACATGTGTAAGCTAATTTTATGGAGAATGTTTTATCATGAAAATAGAAAGGTGAGTTGGAAGGGTCATGTGACCTTTTGAATAAAAATTTGGTTTTTATTCAAAGTGTGTGGGAGGATGGGTTAAGCAAGGTTTGACCATATTAATTAAGTGTTTAACTTAATTAATATGGTTGTAGAAAATTGGTGAGGCGGTTAATGGAGGATTAAAATTAATTAAATAATTATTTAATTAATTAATTTAGGTCGAGGGGTCATGTAGGCTAGGGTAGCTAATTAAATAATAGCTATTTAATCAACTAGGCTAGGTTTAGGTGGTAGAGTAGGGTAGATTAATTAAATAAGTATGATTTACTTAATTAATCAAGGTTAGGAAGATGGATAAAATTAACTAAATAAATATTTAAAATATTTATTTAATTAATGAGGGATAGTGTTGTAAGATTTAGTGATAAATTAGATGAATTAATTTATCACAAGTGGATAATTTGGGGTAAATAGCTAAGGGTAGATGATTAGAGATGGCTTAGGATAGATTATATAAATAAGTTGAATTTATTTACTTAATTGGGAAAGGATAAGCTAGTGATGTGAGGATGCGGGAAAGTGGCTTGCGAGGCAAGTCAATTTTAGGTGTCTACAGTATGTATATATGTATATATGTATATATGTATGTGTATATATACATTTCTAGATTTTACATCTTAATTTGAATTTTCCCAAAATGGTTGGTATGTTAATTAACATGTTTATTAGTAATTTTGAGCACTAAGACCAAATGTAATCTTAATATGGCCAAATCTACAATGAATTTAACTTGAACTAAAATCTTTTTAATAGCTTCCTCAAATTTACACTAGAATAGTATCACTACAACTCTGTTTTGTTTCTTACTTAGAAATATAAAATGAAACAAAATACAAGTTGTAATAAAAATATGTAAAACCCATAACATTAATTATGAGATTACACAGTGAACAACAAACTAAAATGGAATCAATAGCAAATACGATCGCTACCCTGGTGAGGTTGGAAGACAACTTCACCTTCCATGAGTCGACAAAGCATACTAAGAAGAGGACTAAAACCATGAAGAACTGTATATAAATATTTGCAGGAAGTGGTTATTTCCATTGAAAATGAGTTTGCTAAAAAGCACAAGTCATAATAGAAATGGCAAATGCCCCATGGTCGTAGGATGAAACAAACACTTTCACTAACTACAAAATATTTCTCTCAATCTCTCTACAACATTGTCAAAGGTAGAATATTGTACTGATAATGATGAATACTACTCCATGATAGGTTGTAATTGTTGCAAATATGTGCCTAAGCAATGTTGTCATTGATGTCAACTGTATCCTACCTTGTTGCCTATTTAGAAGATTGGGATGTTGAGGATATTGAGAAAATTAATGAAGATCATTGTATGCAGACCATATGTCTATGTAGAGGATTGTCTATAGTAGCTCCAATTAAGATTTGAGAGGTCTGCATGAAGATTTGAAGAAGTTATAGCCATATGAGTAGAATAAGGTTTTGCAATGTTCAAAAAAGAAAGTGACAGGAAATTGGTCTAGATAGCTCCACAAATAAAACTCTATGATCTGTGGATCTAGAGACATGTTTGGGAAGTCAATGTGTGTCATCAACTCAAATGGTTCATGGTTTGGAGGTCCGCAAGCAATCTTTCTAGTGTGACAGTCATGGCAGACAGTGTTCTTGAGGTTCCAGAAGAAGATGCAAGTGATTCCAGATGATGATTTGGAGGAGTGCGGATGTTTTTGTTGAATTTAATGTGCTTATAGAGGTTTCTGAATCATGTGACTACTATTTTGGAGGTCCGCATTAAGGATTGAGCTCGTTGTTGAAGATTTCTTCCTTCGTGTTGTTGTTTTTCCTAGTCATGGTTGATCAGGTGATTCAAGCGTGTTGCAGATGATCCAAGAGCAATTCTATAGAGCATGGCATGTTGATTGAGGAAGATTTGAGTCCTAGTTATGTTTGGCTGACAGCTTAGTGATTCGCATTAAGTCAGATGTTTGTAGTGCCAACCTTGATGTTCATTCCAAGGTTGATGAAGCATATAAATACTTGTTGATGAGTTGTGGAAAATCATCCTTGTATGAAATAATAAAATCCCAAGAAAGGATCAAAGGCAGAACAGAGAAGAGGAGGAGCAGACAAAAAAGAACAATAAAAGATGAAGTAATAGTGAAGAAGTATTTGGAAGAAGAGAAGAAGTTTGAGCATTCAATGAGACTGAACTAGGCATGAAGAAGATGCTATTTCTTAATTATTTCCTTCTATATTAAACATAAATTTATGTAGGCAGTGAGCCTCTTTTGAGCAGTAAGCTCTGGGAAGTACGCCCAAAGGCAAGTGCCTTCCCATTTTTAAGTACTTTTAGGAGGGTACGAATCTTGTGGATTAACCCCCACCATGGTTTTCCCTTAACTGGGTTTCCATGTTAAAAATCTCAGTGTCAATTGTGTTAATTTTGTTTTTACTCATGTGTTATTGTCTCATGATTTAATGTTTACATCATTAATCTGTTTGTAAGTTGTGAAAGAAGATTAAAATGAAGAAAAGGTTAATTTTGTGGACAACTGATTCACCCCTCCTCTCAGTTGTCTAGCCTAATTCCAACAATTGGTATCAGAGCTAAGTTCCTCTAAAAGAAGCTTGACCACTTGAGGAGATCCAGAATGTTGACTTACAAGAAGGACAGTCCAAGATTTGAAGGAACAAATTACACTCTGTGGAAGATGCGCATGTAGTGTCATTTGCAATGTATGGGTGATGGCTACTGGTCAATAACTAAGAATGAGTATAAGATTCTAGAAAAAGGTCCTACAACTCCAGATGAAATCAAATATGCTAAGAACAACATCCAAGCTGAAGAAGCCTTGTTGAGTGCCTTATCTGATATAGAAATGACAAATGTACTAGAATTGAAGACTACATATGAAATCTGGGAGAAGTTGAAAACCATGCATGAAGGTGATGAATATGTCAAATGTGCCAAGCTACAAAGCCTAAAGGGTAGATATGAAAGCTTAAGGATGAGTGAAGATGAAAATATTACCTCATACATGCTAAAAGTGAATGAACTTGTGAGCAGTATAAGGTGTGCTGGTGGAGTATTGGATGAATCAGAGATTGTTGCCAAAGTGCTCAGATCCTTACCTCTGGGCTACAAGCATAAAGTTGCCACCGTTGAAGAAATCAGGACTATGACAACTGTTACAAGGGATCAGTTGGTTGGTAAACTTTTAGCATTTGAAATGAATGAGTTTGGTGATTCTCTTCCTAAGTCTGAATCTACATTTAAAGCTAGTATTTATGGAAAACAAAGATATGATTCAGGTGAAAGCTCTTCAAGGAGATCAAATAGGTTCAACAAGACAAGGAAGGATCTTGAAGATGATGAAACTGAGTTCAATGAACTTGAAGCCCTTTTTGCCAAAAGATTGCCAAGAGGATCTGCTATGAAGGAAAGTTACCATTCAAATGTTTTGCTTGTAATAAGATTGGTCATTTTGCCTCAAGATGTCTGAAGAGGGGTTCAAAGCCAAACCCTAACAAATCTAGAGTTTAGAAGAAATGTTACTATGTCTAAGAAGCTGGTGAAGAAGGAGTCATAGATGATGAGTTTGATCATGGAGGTTCCACTGAAAGTAATTAGGTGTTCATTTCTATCAAAGAAGAAGATCTGGTGCCTACTGAGTCTGCTAGCTGCGCAAATGTGGAAAGTGCCTTGGCTGCCTAGGTTGTAGAGAAAGATGAATGGGTAATTGACAGTAGATGTTCTCATCATATGACTGGTGATAAAAGTAAGTTTGTAAGCTTTGAAAAATATGAAGGTGGAATTGTGAAATTTGGAGACAACTCAGCTGGTCAGATCTGTGGCAAAGGTTCCATCTCTTTTGATGGTAAGAATAACACTAATGATGTTCTGTATGTGGAAGGATTGAAGCATAATCTTCTAAGTGTTGGATAGTTGGTTGATAATGTTAGATTTAGGTCACACAACTGAGAAGGGGGGTGAATCAGTTGTACAAAACTTTCTCCTACTTTAAACACTTATCTCCACATTGTTAATTAGCAGCATAATAGAAGATCAACCGTGAAAGCACAATGCAACAAATCAAGAGCAGAAACACATTAACACATGAGACACCAAGATTTTTGATGTGGAAAACCCAGTTAAGGGAAAAACCATAGGGTGATTAACCCAAGAATGTATTCTCTATTAGAAGAATAGAAAGAATAAAATGGCATATGCCAATTAGAGCTCACTGCCTGAGCACACTGCTCACAAGAGGCTCACTGCCTACAAGAGACACACTATCTACAAAGGAATAAGTATCACATACTTGAACTAGTAAATAGCATCTTCACCATGCTTGAGTCAGTTCCATTTAAGCCCAAACCTTCTGCTCTACTTTTCGCTCTCTTCCTTGCTACCACATCCTCATCACCACTGGTCACACTTTGAAATGACTTCGCAATCCCTTATTTATACATGACATCAACTTAGGAACAAACATCTAAGCTGGCAAACATTCACAAGAACATCTGCAAGATGTATAATTCATCCGATCAGCCAGTCACAGAAAGAACATCTTCATCCAGAAGTATTTCTTCAATTCTGGGCTCCAACTCTAATGCAGACCATCAACACCAATTGAACATAATCCATGGACCTCCACAAGCTTGCCTGAATCACCAAGAACATCTGCACTTCCTCTACTTACTGAAATCCTTCTCTCCTTCATCTGGAACCTCAAGAACACAGTTTGTCATTACTGTCACAAAGGAATAGATGATTGTGGACCTTTAAACCACCAACCAATTGAGTTGACACATCATAAGGACTTCCCAAACAATCCTTCAAATCCACAGAATAGGACAATGCATTTCTAGATCTCACCAGACCTTTCTGTAATACTCTGTCACCTCTAAACATCTACCGAAACCAGTTCTACTTTAGTGATTCACAACTTCTTCATATCTTCATGCAGACCTCTGAAATCTCTACTGTAACATCTTAAGAATCATATCTTCTAACCCTTTAATCTGCATCCTCTGATCCTCAACCTATCTTGGACTTTTTACCTTATGATATCACTGTTCTTTACTGTTCCTAATTGAGACTAATTTTTTCAATATCCTCAGCACATAACTCATCCAATCATTATCATTAATGCAACAGGAGTATGTTGACATCAATGACAACACCAATTACGCCCATACTTGCAACAATCTCCCCCTTTGTCATTGATGGAAACATATGATGTGAAAAACTGATTTGACCATCAAGACAAGAACTTCTCCTTATTGTCACAACTCCCCCTATCAGCAACCACCATTCACATTTCTTCTCTCCTTTTACTGCTCCCCCTTTGATCAGCAACTACTTTTTTTTCACATGTCTTCTCTCCCGCTTTGATATCAATGGAAAAGGGCACATACTTGTAATTCTATCACTTCAGAATCATATCTGCTGCTCCCCCTGAGTAGCAACTCCCCATCATCAATCCAGACCATAAGATGTGACTATGATATGCACTAGACTGATGCACCTGAGTGCACCTTAGTTCATCATCGGAGGGGCAATAAGCCCTAATTTCTCCCTTAGATACTCAAAAGAGTCCTTAGGTAGAGGTTTAGTAAAGATGTCTGCAATCTGATCCTTGGAAGGCACAAACTCCAATCTGACTTCTTTCTTGTTTACTTTCTCTCTCAAAAAATGAAACTTGATGGATATGTGTTTGGTCTTTGAGTGTAACACTGGATTCTTGGATATGTTTATTGCACTTGAATTATCACAGAAAATTGTGATAGGCTCCTCATACTCCACTTTGATATCTCTTAACATCTGCTTCATGCACAACACTTGAGTGCAACTACCTGCTGCTACTATATATTCTTCTTCAGTTGTAGACAGAGATATTGCCTCTTATTTCTTGCTAAGCCAAGAAACTAATCTTTTTCCCAGAAAGAATGCACCACCACTGGTACTCTTCCGGTCATCCACATCTCCTGCCCAATCTGCATCTGTATATGCATGAAGAGAGAAATTATGATCTCTAGGATACCATAGACCATACTCAACTGCCCCTTTTAGATACCTGAAAATCCTCTTGATTGCCATGACATATGCTTCTCTAGGATCAGCCTGGAATCTAGCAACAAGACCAATAGCTTGCATAATGTTTGGTCTAGTTTGAGTGAGGTACAACAATCCTCCAATCATTGATCTATATTTTATTTGATCTGTCCTAGGAGAGCCATCATCTTTGCTCAACCTACATCCGGTTGCCATGGGAGTGTTCATTGGCTTTGAATCTTCCATCCCAAATTTCTTCAATAATTCTCTTGTATTTGGTTTGAGAAATAAATATACCTTTCTTTGTTTGAGTTATTTTCAGACCCAAGAAGAAACTCATTTCACCAAGCATGGACATCTCAAACTCACTTTTCATTTGATTTGCAAAAGTTTTACACATATTATCTCTTCCTCCAAAAATGATATCATCAACAAACACTTCAACACCGAAGATGTTTTCATGATCAATTTTGAAATATAAATTACTATCAGTAGTAAATTTTTGAAACCAATCTTCAAGAGACGTTTATCCAATCTTTCATACCAGGCTCTTGGGGCTTGCTTTTGTCCATGCAGTGCCTTTTTCAATTTGCAGACCATATCACTATTTTCAAATAGTTGAAATCCATCCGGTTGCTCAATGTACACTTCTTCTTCCAAGTAACCATTCAGGAAGGAAGACTTGACATCCATCTAATATACCTTGAAATCTTTGAAGGCAACATATGCAAGAAATAATCTAACTGCTTCAATTCTTGCCACCGGAGCAAAAGTTTCTTCAAAATCAACTCCTTCTATTTGAGAGTAACCTTTGCAAACTAATCTGGCCTTATTTCTGATTACTTCACCAACTTCATTTAATTTGTTCCGGAAGACCCATTTGGTTCCAATCACATTCTTGTTTCTGGGTCTGGGAACAAGATCCCAAGTGTGATTCTTCTCAATTTGCATCAGTTCTTCCTTCATTGCCTTAGTCCAGTTTTCATCATTGCAAGCTTCATTTACTATCTTAGGTTCAATATTTAAAATCAGACAATACTCATTTGAATCTTGAGCAATTCTTCTTCTTGTTTGTACACCTTTGCTTTTGTCACCTATGATCTAATCTTCAAAATGGTTCAGTCTCACGTACCTTGGAACTTTGGGGGTTTCTTGTATTTCTAATTCTTGATCAGGCTCATTGAAACTTGTCTCTTCTTACTAACTTACTGGATCACCTTCAGTATGTTTTTCAGGAGGGATTTGGGCATCTTGAACCAGAGCATTATTCTGATCATCTTCATCATACTCATAAAACCTTGAGGGTTTTTCAATTCCTTCATCAACCTTCACATTTGTACTTTCTATAATCTTTCTCAATCTTTTGTTATAACACCGGTATGCTTTGCTTTGAGTTTAGTAACCCAAAAAAATTCCTTCATCACTTCTAGAATCAAACTTGGCTAGATCTTTATCTCTCTTGATGTAGCATTTGCTACCAAACACTCTGAAATACCTTACAGTAGGAGTAATACCAAACCAAAGTTCATAAGGAGTCTTACTGGTATTACTTCTAATTTGAACTTGATTGAGGGTATAGACTGTAGTGCTAACAGCTTCCCTCCAATAGATCTGGGGAACATTTGCTTCCATCATCATGGTCCTAGATGCTTCCTAGATGGTCTGGTACTTTCTCTCAACTACTCCATTCTATTGTGGAGTCCTAGGAGCAGACAACTGTCTCTTTATTCCATGTTTCTCACAGAAATCTATAAACTCACCGGATGTGAATTCTCCACCTCTATCAGACCTTAGACATTTCAATTTCAATCCGGTCTCATTTTCCACCATAGCCTTGAATATTTTAAATTTCTCAAGAGCTTTTGATTTCTCTTAGCAACATGAAGTATCTATCACCTTGCACACTCCTGATTCTTGCTAGTCCACATAAGTCAGTATGAACCAAGTCTAATAATTCGGTAGAAGATTGTTCCTTTCTTTTGATTGAGATTCTGCTTTGTTTTCCCAACTGACATTCTTTGCACAAACTATTTGTAGGTTTTACCAATTTTGGAAGATCTCTTATAGCCTGAGTATTGCTTATTTTGATGATATTATCAAAATTCACATGACACATTCTTCTATGCCATAACCAACTCTGATCAACTTGAACAAATAAACAGCTTTTACCAGTACCAGCCAAGTGAAAGATGTTACCTTTTGTTTGGGTACCGGATGCAATCTCTGTTCCAGAACTTTCAAAAATTTTGCACTTTCCATTCTTGAATCTGAGACCATAGCCTTTGTCCACCAACTATCCAACACTGAGAAGATTGTGCTTCAATCCTTCAACATATAATACATTACCAGTTTTGTTCTTTCCATCAAAAGAAATAGTTCCTCTACCTCTGATTCTACCAGCAAAGTTATCACCAAACTTTACCACTCCTCCTTCATATCTTTCCAAATCTATGAACTTGTTTTTGTCACCTATCATATGGTGAGAGAAACCACTGTCAATGACCCAATCATCCTTCTTTTCAACTTGGGCAGCCAGGGCTTTTTCTTCAACTTTATGATTGACATATTAGAGGGTATTGGATCTTCTTCCTTGATGGCAATGAACACCCAGTCACTTCTAGATTTGTCTCCTTTCTCTGATTCATCAGTTGTTACTCCTTCATCATCTCCTTCATGAGCATAGTAACAATTCTTCTGGAATCTTGGTCTATTAGTGTTTGGTCTAGAAAATCTTTCCAGACACCTTGATGTAAAATGACCAATCTTATTGTAGTTAAAACACTTAAAAGGCAATTTCCCCTCATACTTACCAGATCCTCTTGGTAGTCTTTTTGCAATAAGAGCTTCAAGATGAGCAGTTTCAACTTCTTCTTCTTCCAAGTCTTTTCTTGCATTTTCATACCATGATGGTCTCCTTGAAGAGTTTTCTCCTGTATCAAACCTTTGTTTTCCTTTTACAGAGGCACTGGCTTTGAATGCAGATTCAGTCTTTGGGAGATCATCTCCAAACTTGGCCATCTCAAAAGCAGCCAATTTACCAACCAATTGATCTCTTGTGACAGTTGTGTGAGCTCTAAATTCTTCAATTGCAACAACCTTGATTTTATAGGAAGCAGGAAGGGATCTAAGAACTTTGCCAACAATCTCATCTTCACTCAAGATTCCACCTGCATTTCCAATTCCACAAACCTGTTCGTTCACTCTTGGCATAAAAGTGGTAATATTTTCATCATCTCTCATCTTCAATCTTTCAAATTTCCCTTTTAGACTTTGTAACCTTGCACATTTAACATACTAGTCTCCTTCATGCAAAAGTTCTAGTTTTTTTCCAAATCTCAAAAGCAGTTGGAAGTTCAATAACATTTGAGAGCTCTAAGTCACATAATGCACTTAGAAGAGCCTCTATGGTCCGCAGATTATTTTTAGCATATGTGATTTCATTTAGGGTTGTTGGACCAGCCTGTGGAGGTACATACAGTTTTGTAACCATGGACCAGTACACCATTCCCATAAACTGTAAGTGACATTTCATGTGACCTTTCCAAAGAGCAAAGTTGGTTCCATCAAACTTCGGACTATCCTTCTTGTAAGATGACATCCTGGATCTCCTCAAGTGGTTAAGCTCCTTTTAGAGGAACTTGGCTCTGATACTAGTTGTTAGATTTAGGGCACACAACTAAGAGGGGGGGTGAATCAGTTGTACAAAAATTTCTCCTATTTTAAACACTTATCTCCACATTGTTAATTAGCAGCATAATAGAAGATCAACCATGAAAGCACAATGCAACAAATCAAGAGCAGAAACACATTAACACATGAGACACCAAGATTTTTGACGTGGAAAACTAGGTTAAGGGAAAAAACATGGGGTGATTAACCCAAGAATGTATTCTCTATTAGAAGAATAGAAAGAACAAAATGACACATCCTAATTAGGGCTCACTGCCCGAGCACACTACTCACAAGAGGCTCACTGCCTACAAGAGACACACTATCTACAAAGGAATAAGTATCACATACTTGAACTAGTAAAAAGCATCTTCACCATGCTTGAGTCAGTTCTATTTAAGCCCAAACCTTCTGCTCTGCTTTTCTCTCTCTTCCTTACTACCACATCCTCATCACCACTGGTCACACTTTGAAATGACTTCGTAATCCCTTATTTATACATGACATCAACTTAGGAACAAACATCTAAGTCGGCAAACATTCACAAGAACATCTACAAGATGTATAATTCATCCGGTCGGCCAGTCACAGAAAGAACATCATCATCTGGAAGTATTTCTTCAATTTTGGGCTCCAATTCTAATGAGGACCATCAACATGAACTGAACATAATCCAAGGACCTCCACAAGCTTGCCTAAATCACCAAGAACATCCGCACTTCCTCTACTTACTGAAATCCTTCTCTCCTTCATCTGGAACCTCAAGAACATAGTCTACCATTACTGTCACAAAGGAATAGATGCTTGCGGACCTTTCAACCACGAACCAATTGAGTTAACACATCATAAGGAGTTCCCAAACACTCCTTCAAATTTGTAGAATAGGACAATGCATTTCCAGATCTCACCAGACCTTTCTGTAATAATCTGTCACCTCTGAACATCTACCGGAACCGGTTCTACTTGAACGATTCACAACTTCTTCATATCTTCATGCGGACCTCTGAAAGCTCTACTGCAACATCTTAAGACTCATATCTTCAAACCCTTTAATCCACATCCTCTGATCCTCAACCTGTCTTAGACTTTTTACCTTATGATATCACTATTCTTTACTATTCCTGATTGAGACTAATTTTCTCAATATCCTCAACACATAACTCATCCAATCCTTATCATTAATGCAACAGGAGTATGTTGACATCAGTGACAACACCGGTTAGGCCCATACTTGCAACAGACAAGGGTTATGATCTCTAATTCAAAGATGGACAATGTAGAATCTTGGAAAGCTCCAGAACTAAAATTGCATCTGGTACTCAGACTAGAGGTAACATCTTTCATTTAAGTAGTTCTGGCAAAAGTTGTTTGATTGCTTAGATTGATCAAAGTTGGTTATGGCATAGGAGAATGTGTCATGTAAATTTTGATAACATTGTCAAGATAAGTTCTACTCAAGCTATGAGAGATCTTCCAAAACTTGTGAAACTTGTTGATAGCATGTGTAGAGAATGTCAATTGGGTAAACAGAACAAAATTTCATGCAAGAGGAAAGAACAATTTTCAAATGGACAATTGGAACTTGTGCATACTGATCTATGTGGTCCTGCTAGAATTAGGAGTGTTGAAGGAAACATATATTTTATGTTGTTGATTGACGATTACTCCTAGATGATGTGGGTAACCTTCTTAAAAGAAAAATTGGAAGCTCTCGACCAGTTTAAAGTGTTCAAGGTTATGGTGGAAAATGAGATTGGTGAGAGAATAAAGTGTTTGAGATTTGACAGAGGTGGAGAGTTTACCTTTGGTGAGTTTGATACATTCTGTGCAAAGCATGGAATAAAAAGATAGTTATCTACTCCTAGGACTCCTCAGCAAAATGGAGTTGTGGAAAGAAAGAATTGGACCATTCAAGAAGCTACCAGGACCATGATTATGGAAGAAAATGTTCCACAAGTCTATTGGAGAGAAGCTGTGAGTACTGTTGTCTACACTCTAGACAGGGTGTAGATCAAAGGCAATTCAAGTAAGACCCCTTATGAACTATGGTTTGGTCATCCTCCTACTGTGAGATACTTTAGAGTTTTTGGTAGTAAGTGATATATCAAAAGAGATGAGGATATAGGCAAGTTTGAAGAAAGAAGTGATGAAGGGATATTTCTGGGTTACTCTACTCAAAGTAAGGCATACTGGTGTTTTAACAAAAGATTGAAAAAGATTATTAAAAGTGCAAATGTTTGAGTTGATGAGAGCAAAGAAGGACATTCTAGGTCTTGAGGATATAAATCAGATGATCAAGATGAAAGTCAAAGTCAAGGAAGACAAGTTCAAACCCAGACTCAAATTTAGATTGATCCAAAAAATCTAATGACTCAAGAAGATAGTGCAGATGTTGAAGAACAAGTCCAAGAGATAGAGGTTCAAACAAATCCCAAAACTCCTAAGTATGTAAGACTGAATCATCTTGAAGATTAGATCATAGGAGATAGATATAAAGGTTTTTGAACTAGGAAAAGAATTGTTGAAGATCAAGAAGAGATTTGTTTGATTTCAAAGATTGAACCAAATTCAATAAGTGAATCTTGCAATGATGAAAATTGGGTAAAAGCCATGGAAGAAGAATTAACGTAAATTGAAAAGAATCACACTTGGGATCTTGTTCCTAGACCTGAAGACAAAAATATGATTGGAACTAAATGGGTCTTTCGGAATAAACTAAATTAAGATGGTGAAGTTGTAAGAAACAAAGCAAGGCTGGTATGCAAAGGATATTCTCAAGTGGAAGGAATTGATTTTGAAGAAACTTTTGCTCTAGTGGCAAGAATAGAGGTAGCCAGATTATTTCTTGCATTTACTACTTATAAAGATTTCAAGGTCTATCAGATGGATGTCAAGTCAACATTCCTAAATAGAGAATTAGAAGAAGAAGTCTACATTGAGCAACTAGAAGGATTTCAGTTGTCTGATCAAAGAGATATGATATGCAGGTTTAGGAAAACATTGTATGGACTCAAACAAGCCCCAAGAGCTTGGTATGCAAGATTAGATAAGTATTTGCTAAATCTAGGATATAGCAAAGGCACTGCTGACAGTAATCTTTACTTCAAGATTGATCATGAGCACATTCTGATTGTTGAAGTATTTGATGATGATATCATTTTTGGTGGAAATGAGAGTATGTGCAAAAACATTTGCTGATTAGATGCAGAGTGAATTTGAGATGACCATGTTTGGTGTAATGAATTTCTTCTTAGGTTTGCAAATCACTCAGTCAAATAAAGGTATCTTCATATCTCAATCTAAGTATGTGAGAGAATTGTTGAAAAAGTTTGGAATGGAAGATTCAAAGCCAGTGGGTACACCCATGGTAACCGGATGTAAGATGAATAAAGATGATGACTCCCCTAAGGCAAATCAGAAAAGATATAAATCAATGATAGGAGGACTGCTCTATCTGACTCAGACCAAACCTGATATCATGAATACAATTGGACTTGTTGCTAGATTTCAAGCTGATCCTAGAGAATCCCATGTTGTAGTAGTCAAGAGAATTTTTAGATATCTCAAAGGGACACTTGATTATGGCTTATGGTATCCAAAGGATAATGACTTCACTCTTCATGCATATATAGATGTTGATTGGGCAGGAGATGTGGATGATAGAAAAAGTACTACTAGTGGTGCATTCTTCTTGGGAAGTAGATTGGTTTCTTGGCTGAGCAAAAAGTAGGAGGCAATATCTCTATCTACTACAGAGGCAGAGTATATAGCAGCAACAAACAATTGTAATGAGGTTCTATAGATGAAGCAAATGTTGAAGGACATCAGAATTATGTTTGAGGAGCCTGTCACAATCTTTTGTGACAATTCAAGTGCAATAAGCATCTCAAAGAATCCAATGTTGCATTCAAAGACAAAGCACATATCAATTAAGTTTCACTTTTTGAGAGAGAAGGTTAATTAGAATGAAGTTAGATTGGATTTTGTTTCTTCAAAGGATCAGATTGTGGATATTTTCACTAAGCCTCTACCCAAGGATACTTTTGAGTATCTCATAGAGAAGTTCAGGGTTATTACCCCTCCTGATCAGAACTAAGATGCACTAGGGTGCATCAGTCTGATGGAATTCACAGTCATATCTTGTGATTCAAATTGATGTTAAGGAGATACTACTCAGGGGGAGTAGTCAGTATGCAAATTTTGGGATCAGTCTGAAACAAAAAGGGGGAGAAAAATAATTACAAATATGTGCTCTTTGCCATTGATGTCAAAGGGGGAGAGAAGTCATGTGAAAAACTAGTTGCTGATGAAAGGGGGAGCAATGAAGAAAGTGATTGTAGAAGTGATAAGAGAAAGGGAGAGAAGTACCTATCTTGATGGTTAAATTAGTTTTTCACATCATATGTTGCCATCAATGACAAAGAGGGAGATTGTTACAAATATGTGCCTAAGTGGTGTTGTCATTGATGTCAACATATCCTTGTTGCCATTGGTGTCAACTGTGGCCTACCTTGTTGCCTGTTTAGAAGACTGGGATGTTGAGGATATTGAGAAAACTAATGAAGATCATTGTATGTGGACCATATGGCTATGTAGAGGATTGTTTGTAGTAGCTCTAGTTAATTTGAGAGGTCCGTATGAAGATTAGAAGAAGTTATAGCCATCTGAGTAGAATCAGGTTTTGCAGTATTCAGAAAAGAAAGAGTGATAGGAAATTGGTTTGGATAGCTCCGCAAATGAAACTCTATGATCTGCAGATCTAGAGACATGTTTGGGAAGTCAGTGTGTGTCATCAACTCAAGTGGTTCATGGTTTGGAGGTCTGCAAGCAATCTTTCTAGTGTGATAGTCATGGCAGACAGTGTTCTTGAGGTTCTGAAAGAAGATGCAAGTCATTCTAATGATTTGAAGCAGTGCAGATGTTTTTGTTGAATTCAATGTGCTTGTGGAGGTTTTTGAATCATGTGACTACTGTGTTGGAGGTCCGCATTGAAGATTGAGCTCATTGTTGAAGATTTTTTCCTTTGTGTTTCTATTTTTCCCAGTCTTGGTTGACCAGATGATTCAAGTGTGTTGTGGATTGTCTAAGAGAAATTATATGGAGCATGGTGTGCTGATTGAGGAAGATTTGAGTCCTAGTTATGTTTGGCTGATAGCTTAGTGATTTTCATTAAGTCAGATGTTTGTAGTTCCAACCTTGATGTTCATTCCAAAGTTGATGAAGCATATAAATACTTATTTATGAGTTGTGGAAAATCATCCTTGTGCGAAATCATAAAATCCCAAGAAAGGATCAGAGGCAGAGCAAAGAAGAGGAGGAGTAGAGAAACAAGAACAGTAAAAGATGAAGTGATAGTGAAGAAGTATTTGGAAGAAGAGCAGAAGTTTGAGCATTCAATGAGACTGAACTAGGCATGAAGAAGATGCTATTTATCAGTTATTTCCTTCTATATTAAACATAAATTTCTATAGGCAATGAGCCTCTTTTGAGCAGTGAGCTCTAAGCAGTGCACCCTTAGGCAAGTGTTTTCCCATTTTTAAGTACTTTTAACAAGGTACAAATCTTGTGGGTTAACCCCCATCGTGGTTTTCCCTTAGCCGGGTTTCCATGTTAAAAATCTCAGTGTCAAGTGTGTTAATTTTGTTTCTACTCGTGTTATTGTCTCATGCTTTAATGTTTACATCATTAATCTGTTTGTAAGTTGTGAAAGAAGATTAAAAGGAAGAAAAGGTTAATTTTGTGGACAACTAATTCACCCCCACCTCTCAGTTGTCTGGCCTAATTCCAACAGTAATGTCCACACCATTGGGTTCAAAGGTCACAAACAATGGCGAAGGTGGAAACAATGAATAGTGATATAGAGGAGGATCAAGGGGTGTTACTGCCCAGCATAAATGTACCAACTAATCATCATTAATTCTATGCAAGTTGAGTTTAATGCTGCCAACATTTTGTTTATGTGCTTATGTGTCCTGATGGTGATGTGGCCAGAAATAATGAGTAGGTATACATGTGTCCACCATCAGTCGTTGCCATGAAAATCCATCCAACATAGTCCTCTATGAAAACTGAGCCTCTAATGTATAAAAACATGTCACATGGAGGTGGAAAGGAGATTGCTGACTAGGTGACATGTCATCAAGTCCACCATCTTAGTTTAAATGACTGATGTGTCTTCAACTGACATGCATGGGTGGTAAGAGGTATCCTGCACCACCATCAGGCCCTTTATCCTAGTGATTACTCATGCAAATTTGTAGATTTTAATCATCTTTGAGTCTTGGTCCTAATTCTTTAGCATAGCAATTGTTCCATGACATATGTTTATATAGCTTCTTTGTACAAGAGCCTACTTCATCAAGTAGAGTCTCTTAGAATCTTCCTCTCTTCTCTCTCTTAGGAGGAGATTTTCCTATGCATTTTCTCATTTTATTTATTTTTGAGATGATATTTTGCACATGTAGGTACCTAGCATGGCTACACATTGTTAAGACCCATCATCTTTACCCACCTAATCTATGCCTAGGAGAGTTGATAGTGCATTATTTATTTACATGCATTATTTTTTAATTATTCTATCTTTATTATGGACATGGGATAAGCTTGCTTAGGTGTCATCTCTCACATATAGATGAAGTTTTTTGAGGTGTTTACATAGGTAGTGTAGACACCTAAAAATGTCTTGACCTTGCAAGCCACTTTCCTGCATCTTTACACCACTAATTATCCCTTCCACCAAATTAATTAAATAAAAAATCAATTTATTTAATTAATTTATCCTAAGCCATCTATCCCTAGCCATTCATCCCAATTATTCACTTGTAATAGATTAATTTATTTAATTTATTACTATACCTTAGACCATCATCCACAATTAATTAAATAAATACCATAATATTTATTTTATTAATTTCCCTCATCCCCTAACCTAGATTAATTAAATAAAACATACTTATTTCATTAATCTCCCCTAGCCTATGACCTAAACCTAGAATAATTAAATAAATCACATTTATTTAATTAGCTACTATACTCTACCTAACCCCTAGACCCAAATTAATTAAGTAAACCCTTAATTAATCCTAACCACTAATTAATCCCCTCACTAATTTCCAACAACCATATTAATTAAGTTACTCAATTAATTAGCCTAAACCCTTCATTAACCCATCTCCCCACACCCTTTGAATAAAAAGCTATTTTTTTATTCAAAGGAGTCCATACAAGAGATCTTTTTAATAAAAATAGCTCACACATATCTTTGCCAAAAGCATGCATGTGGCATATGTCATCCCACTCACCCATAAAACACAATTTTTTATTTCACCCTCTCCCATATGAATGATTTTTTTTATTCATTCATATGTCTTAATCTTCATTAATGCAAAGTCTTCCCAAGGTGAATTTAAAATTCAAAAATAATAAGAACCCTCCATTTTTGTTGATCAAATCCTAGCCCTCCATCTCATCATTCCATCTCCACCCTTGGATCTCAACTTTCAATCTCCACCATTGATCTAAAATCCTCCCAAAAACTCTATAAATACAAGCCTCCTCTAATTCATTTTCATCTCAAGCCATTTGCATCCATATCATGCCAAAATCCTTAGCCAATTGCTAGCCAAATTCCTTCACCAAATCCATGTTGTGTTGATTTCATAAAGCAATCCACATACACTTCATTATTGGGTAAAGCTAGGAGTTGAGTTGGGTTCATCAATCTCCTCCACCTTATCAAGGAAGGGGAATGTGAAGACTTGAGGTATAATCTCTTTTTTTTAGTTTTTCTTCATGTTTATTTGTCTTCTCACTTTCCTTTGCTCACATTTTAGCAATCCACATACACTTCATTATTGGGTATAGCTAGGAGTTGAGTTAGGTGCATCAATCTCCTCCACCTTATCAAGGAGGAAGGGGAATGTGAAGACTTGAGGTATAAGCTCTTTGTTTTAGTTTTTCTTCATGTTTATTTGTCTTCTCACTTTCCTTTGCTCACATTTTGTATTTTGATGGCTCTATGGAGTCTTATTGTATCATGAGCATTTTGTATATGGATATGATATGACTATTTTAGCGGCTTATTGATGTGTTTATGGATGTATTTTGATTATGTTATGGATGTTTTTATGGTTATGTATGGATGGACTATGTTTTTATGATGTATATGGATGTAATATGGATACCTTATGTTATCTTATGATATGATGGATATGGATATATTTATGATTTTATGGATTATGGTAGATGTATGGATGATGCATATGGATGTTTTTGATGGATTATGATGTAAATTATGATGATATGATATGCTTATGATGATGTTAGTGATATGATTATGATGGTGATATGGAGATATGATTTTTTCGGGTGAACTCTTGAAAAGGAGGGAATGGTAGTGAAAAAGAGGTTCAAGATGGGAAACAAGGTTGATAGAAGAAAAAATAGGTGAAAATAGGTATGATTTGTGGTTTGGGCAGAAGAAACAATGGATTAGGGCTTATGTGGTAGCTATAGATAGGCCAAAGTGGGCCCAATATGCCACATTTGCACACCTAATCTTACTAAGTTGGATAGAGAAGAGCGAGAGCGATGGCAGGAGGAGGCATTCCATGTGAGGAGCATAAATCCGAGTGAATCCAAGAGTATTAGAGACTACCTGTAGCTGGACCATAGGTATGTCGACTAACCCTTCTTTGTACTTTCTCAAGTTTCTAGGTATTTATGGAGCTCGAAAGGGGTAGCTTAGGTGGTTTAGCTCCTGTGCACAACCATGCGATGCAATTGGTCAGTGAATTAGCACCATAGGCTAGATTAGCACATTTGGTTTATGTAGGGGGTTCTAGTTTTAGCACTTGCGGTTGATGAATTAGTGCAATCAACTTGATTAGCGCTAATTTTAAGAGGGGCTCAATGCCATTGTCTCGATCAGTGCATGGCCCTGGGTTTTAGCGCAATCATCTTGATTAGCACTTAGGGTTAATGATTTAGCTTCTTAGGCTCATTTAGCACCAAACTCAAGGGTTTTTGGGTCTTCCAGGTGAATTAGCACCTGGGGTTTCTAAAATAGTGCTTCTATCTCAGTTAGCACCTTGGGTCAATGGGTTAGAGCATCCATCTAGATTAGCACTTTGGGTCACTCTATTAGTTCTTCCATCTGGATTAGCGCCAGAGGTTAGTCTGTTAGCATTTTCAGCTAGAGAAGCACTATTGGTTGATGCAATAGTGCCTTGGCACTATTTTTGGGAAAAATATTGATTTCTTTGGTTTTCTTGAATGTAGGCTAATTTTCCAGCTCTACAGTCACAAGAGAGGTGATCTCCTATGATGGCGTGTAGAGATAGGTTGACTTAGGTGAAGCAAAACCACCTTAGAGTGTTGAGATTATTGTTCATTTTAGAGATGCCTCAATTACATGCGCATCGAGCAATGATGACATCTTTGGTGGAGCGATGGAGGAGTGAGAGCAGCTTCTTTCTGCTACCGATGGGTTAGATTATGATCAACCTAGAGGATGTGTGGAGGATCCTATGGATCCCCATTCATGAAGAGCGGGTTGTGTATGACCAGGTGATAGGTTTTGCGGCATTGGGCCATTTTTTTCCCTGGCGCAGGTGGACACATGTATAGATGGGTGGGAGATGTTGTGGTAAGTAGCCCTCAGGAGGCCCCTTAGTGATTTTGAGTTATATATCTGCAGACTCATCAGGGAGTGTTGATGTTGGATTGACACTCTCATGGATTTCCTATGGGAGGGGGAGACTGTGTGGAGCAGATGGTTACTCAAGGTGCAGTATATGCATGGGGGGCATATTTATTGATTGATCTATATCATGATATGCACCAGGTCATGTATCTAAGTGGAGCGAGCCTTGGTTGTGGGGTGACGCTTCTCCATGTGTAGGCATAGGAGCATATTGCAATGATGAGGCCAGTATGTCAGCATGTGAGGCCACAGTTTTAGCCTCATGTGTTTGCCTATACTAGTATTTTGACACATCAGCAGCTAGACAGCATGAGGTTCTGGAGGTGTGATTTTGATGAGGTGACCTCAGTGACATGGTAGTCATACATAGGATGTGAGTCATGGTTCTAGATGATAATGCTCATCTTCTATTTACTAGGTAGCCATGATATCTGATAGGGAGGACAGTGCACATTTTGGATTAGTATCACTCCAATCAAGTTTTGCATCAGTTTAGATTGTGACAAGATGCACCGTAGGTATCAACTATTTTTCTTGGATGCAAGCAATGGGGAGCTAAGCTAGAGACAGCTATGGTTATTGCAGAGTTTGATGGTCTAGTGGCAGTGGTTTGGGATTGGCGGTCAATAGTAGTGGATGCTAGGATTACACCAGTGTGTGAGGCTTCGTGGGCATAGGCTAGGCCAGTTTGGTTGACCATTCTAGTAGATCAGCCAGGGGTAGAGGATGAGGAGGAGGAGTACATCATTGAGATCAATGTAGAGGATGATAATGGCAATGATGGAGATAGAGGATGAGGGGATGGTGGTGGTAGTGGAGGTGATGATGGTGGTGGTGGTGGTGGTAGAGGAGGTATTCCTCTATTAGCGGGAGTTGCAGTGGGAGTTGTAGGTGCTTCTGGTTCTATTTCTAGTTCTAGTTTTGGGCATCAAGTGCACCGAAGGGCGGATGTGCTAGGATATGGAGAGGATTTAGATACCCTGAGGGCTCAAGTAGTGAACCTGGAGGACCAGGTTAGATAGCTGCAGGCAGAGCAGGATGGCTTGCGAGAAGAGTAATATAGTTCTCTTATGGAGGTACAATGGTTGTAGGGATTTCTAGATGGAGGAGGGGAAGATGGAGAGAGGGTTGCATGGTAGTAGGTGTCACAATTATAGGCACAAGTTGCACAATTACAAACACAAGTGGCCAATGGTCAAGTTGCTTAGTTATAGGCACAAGTGCTATAGCTATAGGGCCAGGTGTAGCATTATCGTGGGAGAGGAATGATGCATTCCAGACAATGGGCCTGGACATGGTAGATGTTCTAAGATTTGTTCAAGATTGAAGAGATGCAGCGATGAGGGAGGCCCAACACTATCAGACTCTCTATGAATGCCTAGTACCAACTGGGTAGAAAGAGAGCTATTGGAGGTATTTAAGGCCTTTGTTTCTCAGAGATTAGGGAAGTTTGAGCTTTTCATGTAGCAACCACTGTCAAAGAATCAACAACCGATGGGGCCTCCTCCATCACGATCAGCAAGCCCATCCCAGTTAGGGACTTCTCAAAGGGATAGCTCCTCATGATTGCTCGTACATTTTATATTTTGATGGCTCTATAGATTCTTATTGTATCATGACCATTTTGTATATGGATATAATATGTTTGGTGGCTTATTGATGTGTTTATGAATGCATTTTATGGATGTGTTTTGATTATGTTCTGGATGTTTTTATGGTTATGTATGGATGGACTATGTTTTTATGATTTATATGGATGTATTATGGATTCCTTATGTTGTTTCATGATATGAAGGATATGGATGTTTATGATTTTATGGATTATGGTAGACATATGGATGATGCATATGAATGTTTTTGATGGATTATGATGTGTATTATGATGATACGATATGCTTATGATGATGTTAATGATATGATTATGATGGATTGGTGATATGATTATGACATCTTATGCTCGATTGGTGATATGATATGATATGTCATTGTAATTCCATCATAATTATATCATTGACATCATCATAAGCATAGCATATCACCATAATCCACATTTTTATGGAGTAAAAAGTGGACACATGCCTTTTTACCTCCTAGTTTAGCTCCTAGGTCCTCGTGATTACATTATACATACAAAATATTCATCCTGATGTAAAATCTCCCAAAACCTATGATAATTGGGAACGAGGGGCCCATTTTATGCCTTACCCCAGACCAAAAAGGCACCTTGGGACTTGGGCACCCACAACCAAGTCCTCCATAAATGGTCAGGAAAAATATCAATGCATGTTGGCATAGGACCTTTAAATGGGTCTCTCCTTGTTGGCTCTTTCAATTAATTTTACGAATGTTAGCGGGAAAGCATATATAAGTGTGTTTTTGAATTCATTTGTAACCTAGATGGATATTGCAAACTTGTGATCTTGGAGCAAAAACCATTCAAAGCATGAATTGTGATATTGTTGCAAATTTGTGTTTGTATTGTGTGTGTTGTTGTAGATTTGGAATCATCATCCATCTCCTTATGAGTTGAAGGATCTTCATTCTCCTAAGGGCTTCACCTCCGAGGTGATATCATTGTCATTTGAATCATTCTATCAGCATTGATTTCTTTAGCTTCTGTCCTACTAGGGCATGCCTAAACTATCTAACAATGGTGTTGGGAAGCTTGAATGCTCTCCCAAGATTTGACTGAGGCAAGTCCCTAAACACCATAACCCCCAAACCCCATTTCTTCTTGTGTGCAGGTTACAGGTGAGAGATCCGGAAAGGTGAAGACATAGGAAGGTTGAGTGATGAAAAGGGTTTCAAGATCAAAAAGTATTTTTGGAATATTCGACTATTGAAGACTTGGGCACCCGCCTCATAGTCCTCCTGCTCAAACAGGCATTAAATCCAGCATCAAGGCACTCTCTATGACATTTCTCCAGTTTTGAGATTCTAAAAATTCTATTTTTCTAGACTTGGACACCCACCCTGTAGTCCTCAAACTTTCCAACTTCCAGGACATGAGTTCTAATATCTCTCTGATCCCTCTGGTGAAATTAGTTTTTGAATATCTACTCCACATCTTCTGTTATAATTAGATCTTTGCAAATCTAGGTTTTTGTGCATTAGTTGACCTAGGGTTTGATAAAAGGCATGATTCAAGCTAATCTTTCCATAGCAAGCAAGACTACAAGATCTATAGTTGGGTCCACCTCCCTTTCATTGTGATTTGGCTCGGTCTTGTCTTTGAATGTTATTGTGGAAGAGGGTTGGATTTAGCATGCATGTTAGTCTTTATCAATCATCTTTTCCTCTTTAACATTTTGGTGAACCCGTAGCATCAAGCATTTGCATCTTACTAAGTGTTGAATTCATATCTTGCATTAATTCATAGCATACTTATCATTATTCATTGAAAAATCTTGCATAAATTTGAAAAAAGTGAAAAAAATAAGCATTCTAGGCTTGCATAAAGGCATAGTTTTGCATTATTTTAATTGCATATCATTGAAACATTTGATTTTCTGACTTTTACATTAGATCTAGCCCATATTACAACAATTAATAATTTCATGATATCACATCTTGCATTTGAAGATCTTATTTGCTAGGGTTTTGTTGAAAACTTTTTTTTTCATATAACCTAGTCATTTGCAAAGCTAGGGTTTGTATTCAAAATCTTATTTCAGATTTTGCTGCTATCATAAAAATTCAATCATATTTGATTTTACATTGAAGTGTTGTCTCATTTCTCATCTTTTATCTCAAGGATCACAATTTTGCAATTACACATTGTGTATTTCAACATTAAGAACTATAGCTTCTTCTTCACACTTCTTTGTGCAAAATCTCAAAATCATTTATATTGCCCTATTGTGGGGCACTCTTCACATAATACTCACTTTGTTTGTAGTGAAATTAGTGTTTTTTTTATCTTCAAAAACCTAATTTCCTCAAACTAGTGCCTCAGTGTGCAATAGTCTCACATACATGGCCTCTAATCAAAATAAGGGTGGTATGGTTCCTCCTCGAGTTAATAAGAAAAGGAAGGCTCCTGAACCCCTACTCTTATTTACACCATACAGGGTCACAATTAGAGATATTGATGTCCCTCTTTACATTAAATCACATATAAATGGGAATCCTACAAGAGGATTCCTTATTGATCCTAATTGTATGACGAATGTGATAACTAAAGAGTTCTTATACATGCATGATTTGGCACAAGACACTTATGATACTACACATATAATGCCCAAGGCACATAATGGATATTTCCTCCCAGTTATTAGAAAGATTACACTCTTGATTAAAGTGGTGGAAAAAGCCTTGGAACAACCATTTGTCATCATTCCCACCTCAGACCTATTTCATGTGAAGTTAAGCCATCTTTGGCTCGAGTCCATGAAAGCAGTCCCTTCTACCATGCATAAGTGTTTAAAATTCCCTCATCATGGATGGGTGCATGTTGTTCATCACATTGGATGGAAATCTTTAGTCAATCTGGGAAACTTCAACTTGGACTACTTTTGACCGCAACCTACTGAACCAAATCAACCAAGAGAAGATCAATTTTTACTGGCATATCAAAAATATAAGGCAAAGTTAATAGCTCAACTATCACATGGAAAGAGTGCTCCTGGACCCTCTTAGTCCTCTAAGGCTAGTATTCCTCCTACTAAGCAAATAGAGAGTGAAAAGCAGTCTAAGCTGAAGGAATCCCCTCGCCCACGAGGTAAAGGAATTTTTGTCGAGGTTCCTCCTCCACCATCCTTACAAGGATCGGGAGACAACCTTAAAGAGTGAAGCATTTCATCACAAAAGATCAAATTTGTATCAGTTTCCTCTTCTAAAATGTCAAAGAATGTGGAAACTCATGAAACTCCTTTTGCATATATCACTCATAAGACAAGAAAGAATTGGAATGTGAGAGAAAGAAGGAAAAATGAAAAGCTTTAGCTTGACAATTATCACCTCAACAAGAAAACATTCCATTGAAAGAAATTGAATCAAAAGTAGAGATAAAGGATGAAGAATTGAAGGATAAAGTTTCAAATTGGGCTATAGTACATTATGTACCTATTTCCTCTTGTATTTGAGATTGGGAGGAAGATGATTTGCTTGAAGACAACTGCTAGAGTGGTTGCATCTTCTCACAAGTAAGTATTTATTAGTGCCCTTTTAGCCACCTTTGATGTAGCACCTCTTTGAGTTACTCTCATGAGTGGCCTCCTCTTATGTGTTGTGTTGTGTTCCCCCGTGTTGTGTGTTAAGTGTCATTTAGGTCTCCTTAGATGACCCTTGATACTCTTCTAAGGTCAAGGATACAAGGAGACCACCTCTGTCGTGACACTTCATCTATTTGTGTCTTTATTCATCTACTCTCCTCTCTCTTATTGTAATTGTTATGTGTGGTGCCTTGGGGGCATAATGTTGTAGAGAATGTCTTGGGGGCATCTTCCCATGTTGTGACCCTAAGTCACCTTTTTCCTCTCTCTCATTTTTACTATTTACATTCTTCAGTGGCTCTACTAGTCGACGGATGAGGAAAACAAACAAATACTAATAAGTACCATGCATCCCTATAGAAATAAAGAAAAAAATGGACCAAGTCCATATATGAAGATGGGGTTGATATATTACTGATGCTTGACAAGTAGAATCACTCTATGTTGTGATTCGTATTGTGAAATTTCTTGTAACAAACCTTTACAATACTCTAATCTTCTTATATGTACTTTGGATTGTTTTGTATCTCACCTTGTAGCCACACTTGGTTCTGAGATACCTGCAATATAACCTCACGACTATACTCGATTCTGAACCCACAAGTGTAGCCTTGGTTTATTATGTTATATGAGAAATGATTTCTTTATAACTTTTATGAATTGATTTGTGTTATCTTAGCTTAGATTTTCTAACCAAAGCTTATATGTTACTGATTATGTTAGCAAATGATATTGATGTGTTTGTGGGAACATTTGGTGACTACAAGCACATGTCACCTTTGGGGCATGGGCTTTGCGAAAGCTCTTGTTCCTTTGTGTGTTTTTTTACTTTACCTTAAATGTGCTTGATACCAGTAAGAGGGATCAACCACTTTAAGGTGGGGGCATATATTATGGTAAATGCTTGGATATTTTAGATATTGATAAAGCATGTTTGCATATGCTTCCTTTTCACCATAAGGCATCTCCATGATGCGGGTGGGGTTGTGTACTTTAATGTTTTGCATATACCTCCTTTTCACTATAAGGCATCTCTGTGATGCAGGTGGAGTTGTATACTTTGAGCACATGCCTCCTTTTCACTATAAGGTATCTATGGATGTAGGTGGGGTGGCATTTTAAAAGCCCTTCTGCGGAAGGCTAGATTGTGTCCTCCCTTGAGTAGTTGCATATCCTTTTAAGCAAAGTCCTTATTGTGAGGCAGACTTGGATCTTGAGTTATTCACCCTTAAGCATGTCTTTGGCAGTTGTGGTAGCATATCTCAACTATCATGTGTGTTTGGCATGTCTTAGATAGTGGAACATAGTGATGAGCTCCTCCCTATCACCTGTGTTTTTCATGTATAAGACATATAGTATGTCGACAACATACTATACGACGCTCGTGTATTCCATGTGTTTTTTGTGTGTTTTATGTGTCTTCCTTGCATGTCTTGCATATTTTTACGTGGTCTAAAGGCATGTAGCGATGATCTCCCTCCACGCCATGTGTTTTTCATGTTTTTGCATGGTTTAAAGGTGCATAGTGATGAGCTCCCTACATGATGTGTGTTTTGTGTTAGAATTAAATATATAATTGTTTAAATCAAGTCTTCTTGGTGTATTGTGTGATTGTATTCATGTCTTCTCCGTATATTTCATGATTCACTATCTTCTCCATGTATTGTATGCTTCCTTGCTTTATTCTTTGTGTCTTGTGTGACTGTCAAGTGTTTTCTTATGTCTGCCTAAGCTTGGGGGCTAGAAATGGTCCTTTAAACTATGTGGTACTTAGCCTTCCATACAATAGCTCCAGACCTTATGTGGTACCAGAGGAGTGAAATATCATCAAGTAGTTTATACCATGAACACAATGTGACCTAAAAAATCTTCTCATAAACTCCTCTTTCTGGTCCATGTTTCTTCTTGCTAGCGCAAGCATTCATTGATATCGATGTCCTTTACACAAGCCAGTCATGCAGTCTCAACTCAAAACATTGTTAAATGAATTTGTAGTGATTTATACCCTTTAAAACTTGAATATATCATACTTCCCTCTTTGCTTTTCATACTCTCCAAACCACCAAGTTGTATGTGTGGATGCGGTGGAATGTGGTAGCTTTATATTTCATATCTAATAACCTTACACTGTAACAACACTATTTTCATTCTGTTAACTATGTCTGTATTTGTGGTAGTTCATATGCTTGAAAATTTGGATCACACATACCTCATAGCTATCTCTATCTATCCTTCAAACTGTGAGGTAATATATTTATCTATGGTATAATGTAGTTCAATCTCCTGTGCCTTTGTAGTACAATCTTTTGTGCCTTTGACATTATTGATAACTTGATAACTTCTCAACCAATTTCTTGTGTACCTCATACAACTCTTTTCATTAAATGACAACATATGCAATAATGCAACAATCATAACTTCATATCATCAATCATAACATATAACCCTTTGACATCAATGACAACATATACAACAATCTCCCCCTTTGTCATTGATGGAAATACTAACCTAATATTCAAATTCTCTCCCCCTTTGACATCAAGGGAAAAGTGCCACTAATCTTCCTTTGTAACAAAAAAACACACAAGCTCCCCCTATTTGTGTTAGCCTTGACATACCTTTACTATCACTTTATCTTCTTGCTCCTCCTGAGAGGTAGCCTTTGTCAATCCAAGGATGATAAATGAACCTTGAAATGCTCCCCTGGATAGATGCAACATATGTGCATCTATTTATGAGAGGGAGAAGGAGAGGTAACAACCCCTAACTTCTGCCTAAGATATTGAAAAGTGTCCTTAGGAAGTGCTTTTGTAAAGGTGTCTGCAATTTGATCCTTTGTAGGTACATATTCCAATTTTACCTCTTGATTTGTAACCTTTTTCTCTTAAGAAGTGATATTTAATAGATTTGTGCTTGGTTCTAGAGTGCATTACTTGATTCTTTGAAATATTGATGGCACTTATATTATCACATAAGATGGAGATAGACTCAACGTATATTACCTTGATATCCTTCAATATTTGCTTCATCCATAACACTTAAGTACAACAAGATACTGCAACTATGTACTTTGCTTATATTGTTGATAAGGAAACTGAATCCTATTTTTTACTAAACCATGAAACCAATTTATCACCTAAAAAGAAGGCTCCACCATTCGTACTTCTCCTATCATCAATGTTTCCAACCCAATCTACATCAGTATATGTTGTCAAAGAGAATTCCTTATCTTTTTGATACCACAGTCGATAATCTAAAGTGCTCTTCAAGTATCTGAAGATTCTTTTGACTACCTTCACATGTTTTTCTTTTGGATCATCTTGAAACCTTGCAACCATGCAAACAACTTGCATAATATCAAGCTTTGATGTTGTTAAGTACAGTAGGCCCCTAATCATAGACCTATACAGAGTCTGATCGGACTGTGGTGACTCATCATCTTTACTTAGATGACAAATTGTTACCATAGGTGTGTTGGAATACTCACTATCACTGAGAGGGGGGAGTGAATCAATGATATACAAAAACTTATTCAATAATCTTAAAACTTATCACAAGAAGGAATATAAGTGCATATCAAACAAAAACATCTACACATAACACCAAGATTTACATGGAAACCCTATGAGGGGAAAAACCATTCTCTGAAATGCTACTTGGATCTATTGTTCAAATCCAACCTCCAAAGAAAGAAAAGATTACAATTGCTTTTGTAGCATCAACTACAAGGTACAAAAGACACCTATGCACTATTTACAAAGCCTAAATCTCTTAGGTACAATGCACACCTGCTCAGTACAATATCTCCTCAAAACACCAACCACAAAGAGGCACCAACCTCAAACACCTAAAACCAATACACCATAAACACCTTGAAACACCAATGAGGCACACACCTCAACACATCTAAGCACAAACACCAACTCCTTAAAAGATTACAAAAATGTGCAAAAAGTGATTCTTCACAATCTACTTTGCACCAATTAAATACATGTTAACGTCTTCAACAAAAACACTTCAAGAGACATAAATTTCATCATATAACTCTTACTGACAAACAACCTCTCAATCCTTGCTTCTGTCCTCTCTGCAAAAGATGATCTTCAATATAACAAAACAATACACTTCTTGATCACAATGATTACAATACTCAACATATATTCTTGCATATATCAAACACTTTTCTCTTTTAAAGATACAACATGATCCTGTCCTAGAGAAACATATAAAAATCATCATCAAAGCAAAGAATACCTGGTCTGATTACCTTTACTTCCCTTTGCATTTTTATGTCATTAATTCTCCATTTTCATCTACTTCAGAAGCATTTAATTTAGACTCCAAAACAACCTTGTCAAACAACATACAACCCTGTCACACTGTTATGCACTCATACACTATACAAAAACTCTCTACATAAACCCTACACTAGACCTTTCAATAAAACAAAACCCTTTATCAAATCTATACATCCCAATTAGTGCAAAGAACATAGTCTATGAATACAAAAATGTAATAACGTTATTTATCACTGTCTTTTATGGAATTCACTCTCAGATTCATTAGGATCTTTGCATCTTTTCACTAGCAACACCATGGTCTTCATTCATCAAGACTCTCTGTACATGAAGTGGTTTAACAAAACTTAATTGAAAAATATGTCCTCTCTTTTAAATCTGTATATACTCATTCTTCCATCATCAAGACACACCACTCTTTACAAAACAACTTCCATTCACGCTAATACACCCAAACTGTTAGGGTTTATGTTTTTAGTCCACCAGGAAAGAGGCAATTACCAAAACTAATAAAAAAACTACTCATACATTTTGTTGTTAACAAATAACTATCAAATTCCTTACAAACCATATACCCATTGGCTTTCAAAAAGATTTTGAATGTTGTTCATTGATTCAAGATTTTGCGCCCTATCAAGGTTTAATGAGCACCCTTGATCTTACATTGGTGCCCAATGGAGAGAAGACTTACTGGGCTAAGCCGGTACCCTAGGTAAAGGGGTTGGTTTCAGCATGTACCATGACCCTTAAAGATTTAACTTAAGTCATTTTGACCTTTGATCTTCAGTCAACACTTAGAAAGATCAAAAAGCAACCTTTTTTGTGTGACATTTAAAAGACTTGTGCTTTTAGGGTTTAGGACTTTTAGACCTAAGGGTTTATAGATGAAAAGACTTCAATCAATTCATGTAATTCCAAAATTCAGTCACCATTAGCTGACAAATTGTTCTTCATTTTTGACAAGCTAACTATTGCAGAGTAAGATAAGATGCTAGAAACATTTTGAAATCTTTTAGGGTTCTCAGTACAAGACTTAGGGTTTTGAATCATCCATGAATGAATGGAAAATGAATGGGAAGATTAAAGACATACATTCTTATTGACCAACTTGTTGTCATGAAACATAAGCATGATTAGAAACATGACTGACATGAACTTGATTGTCTTTCCAACCAAACTTCCAAACTTGTAACACAACACTGCATCCAAACTATTAACATTGAGTACCACTAACTCCTGAAACATGAGATGACCAATACCACAAACACCAATAGTTCCTGAAACATGATGAACATGAACATTAAATCATGAAGACATCTTGCAACATAAGACAGAATGCCATGAAGCATGAAACCTTAAGAGTTACATCCCGAACCTAATGACAAACTCAAGGTCCTGATAAACAAACACATACATCATATCGTGATGAACTTCAATGACATCCTTGATATCCTAAGATCCAATTCCATGAAGCATAGGATGAACACATCCTGGCATACTATGAACACATATGAAGACCCAATAACAAACACATCTCCAATCCATCCTTTGACATCAATGACAAACATTGGTCAACAAGGTGTACCTACTAGTTTGCAATCTTCCATACCAAACTTTTTCAACATCTCCATGACATACTTTGCTTGTGAGATAAAGATACCTTCGTCTAATTGAATTATTTGAAGTCCAAGAAAGAATGATAGTTCACCTATCATAGACATTTGAAATTTCTTCTGTGCATCTCTTCTGCAAACTCCTTGTACATTTCATCATTGCCACCAAAGATAATATCATCAACATATACTACCACTACTAATATGTGCTCATTCTCTATTTTGATATATAGGTTACTATCTAATGTACTTTTCTTGAAGTCTTGCTGGAGTAAATACTAATCCAACCTTACACACCAAGCCCTAGGGACTTGCTTAAGACCATATATTACCTTCCTCAGTCTGCATGTGACCAAATTATGATCTTAAGATAGCTGAAATCCCTTAGGTTGCTCAATGTAGAGTTCTTTTAAATCACCATTCAAGAAGGTTGATTTGACATCCACTTGATAAAACTTGAAATTTTTGTGGACTGTAAATGCAAGAAACATCCTGATTGCTTCTAACCTTCCTACAAGAGCAAAGGTTTCCTCAAAATATATACCCTCTACTTGTGTATAACCCTTGCAGAAAAATCTTGCCTTGTTTCTAACAACTTGTCCCTCTTCATTTAGTTTATTTCTAAACACCCATTTTGTTCCTATCACATTATTGTCTGCGTGTCTTGAAACCAATTCCCAAGTCAAATTTTTCTCTATCTGATTGAGTTCTTCTTCCATGGACTTGATCCATCCTTTATACTTGCTAGCATCAGCAAAAGTTGTAGGTTCCATCTTAGACAACAAAGAGAAGTTTACATATTCATTTGTCCTTGCACATCTTCTTCTAGTCTATACTCCTTCATTCTTATCTCCAATTATCTGATCTTCTAAGTGGTTTTTCTAAACATACTTAGTAGGAGTCTTGGTGACCTTCTCTTGTGTTTCTTCTTTTTCTTCAACTTCATCCTCTTCTTCTATGCAAATAGATCCCTCTAAGAAACATTCTTCTTGATCATATGTGGATGGATGTAGGTCTTCATCAAACCTCACATTTGCACTTTCAACAATCTTATGTAGCCTATTGTTGAAACACTTGTATGCCTTACTTATAGTTGAATAGCCAAGGAAGATACCTTCATCTGATATTGAGTCAAATTTTCATAGGTTATCATCATCTCTCCTAATGTAGCACTTACTTCCAAACACCTTGAGATGTTTGATTGAAGTAGGTCTACCTTTCCACAATTCATAAAGTGTCTTGGAACTATTTACTCTTAGTTGTCCTCTATTGAGAATGTTGACTACGGTGTGAACTGTCTCTTTCCAATATATGTTAGGAAGTTTTGCATCATTAAGCATAGTTCTTTCCATCTCTTGCATCATCCTATTTTTTTTCTTTCAACGACTCCATTTTGTTGAGGAGTTCTTGCACCAGATAGGTGCCTTCTTATTCCATGTTCTTCACAATATTCCTCAAACTCATTTGATGTGAATTCACCACCTCTATCAAACCTTAAGTACTTGATTCTAGAAATCATTTCATTTTCAACCATAGACTTGAAAATATTAAACCTACTAAAATCTTTTGATTTTTATTTCAAAAATGTAACCCATGTCATCCTAGAGTAATCATCAATGAGCAACATAAAATACCTCACCTTGAAGACTCTTTGTTTTGTTAGGACTACATAGATTAGTATGAATCAGTTCCAATGGCCCTGTAGAAGAATACTCCTTGGTCTTGAACCTTGTCCTTGTATGCTTCCCAATTTGGCATTCTTTACATAGGGTGCTTACAAGCTTGGTAATCTTTGGCATGTCTCTTATTGCTTGTGTGGAGCTGATTTTCACAAGATTATCAAAATTAATGTGTCCCATCCTTTTGTGCTACATCCAACATTCATTTGTCTTTCCTAGAAGACAATTCCTTCCATTAACACCACTTAGGTTATATAGGTTTTTTTTGTCCTACTAGCTTCTGCCACCAGTTTACCAGTATTTGCTCTTCTGATTTCACATCATTGTGCATAAAATATAAGATTGTATCCTTTGCTACACATCTGACTTACAGTGAGAATATTGTGCTTGAGACCTTTTGCATATAGAACATCTTATGTTTTAGACCTTCCATCAATACTTATGGTGCCATTTCCACAAATTCTTGCAGTTATATAATATCCAAACTGTACTGATCCACCATTCCACTTTACAAGGCTGATGAATTTACTCTTATCACCTATCATGTGGCTAGAGCATCCACTACCTTGTTGAACACAAGGAATATTGAGAGGGGGGGTGAATTAGTATTCTATAAAACCATTTCTTCACATGTTCTTTGATCCATTTACTAAATTTAATAACATGAAAGCAAAGTAAACATAAGAAAAGCAACCACTAAGTCATAACACATAGACACTAGGATTTTTACGTGGAAAACCCAAAAAGGGAAAAACCACGGTGAGTGTTAGCTCACAATATATTATAATCGGTTATAAGATATTACACATAAGTACTCACTGCCCACTGAGAAAGAAAGATAGAAGAGAAGAGAGAATGGATCAGTGCCAAGAAATAATTGTTACAAATGCATCTACAAAATGCTGGAATATAGTTCCATTGATAGATCAATATACAGATTCAACGGACTTCATCATGACTGCTCTGTTTCTCTACTTTGTTCACATATGTTCTATTCTTCAGTCTTCTAAACCCTTACTGTACTTTTTGGATCATAAGAATCACATACACAACAACTTTGCAACATATTCACATCATCATATATCTCTAACATTGAAATCTATCAAGTATATATATATCCGCAACAAGATTTAACTCAAAACTAGGTCGGCATGCCAAATATGAAACATGTACATAAAAGTTATACTTTGTTAGCTTGATCTTTTACACAAACATCAATGTGAACCTATACAATCTTTCAAGAACCTCCATATAGGTGTGGACCTATTATAGAACCACTTAGGATGATGATCTAAACAAAATACCTTTACCGCACATTGATCCAACTATGTGTCAGCCTCATCCTTAAGTATACACTCAACCATCATATCTATCATATCACAACTCCCAATGTGGAATACACAAGACTCTAAAATTCATACCAAACATTCAATATGCATCACCAATCATACCTTAATAACCACAGGTCATAATATTCTTGTGGCAAGATGTGGATCTTAGAACTATTGACTCTATCTTTGTGAAACACTATCAAACTGAATGTCGATACTTGGAATCTTGTAGATGATCTTCCGGTAGACATCAGACTCTGTAAATCTAGAATTAGATACTTCTCATATGTGTTTACAACACCTCCAAACTGCAACTCAAAACAACCAATACTAGAGGAATGTGGACTGAAATCCTCAAGTGATCTGCACTATTTATAACTAAACTCTGCTTACCTAGACTTAGGCAATTCACAGTATGGCTTCCAAAGATTGTCAAGACATGAAACTTGGAACATAGAATTGTATAATAACTATGTGTAACATACCAGAACCACTCACCAAAATCTTCATATGTGGAGTGCCAATTGAATCTCTATTACTAACATAGTAAACTACCAATATTTAATTAATTTAACTAAGTCAATCTTCTTAGACCAAAAAAGTTGTGCACAACTTGTCTCAAGAACTGTTCCAAACCATTTCTGATTGTTTCCATCAATGACAACATCAAATCTTCAACATATCAACAGTGTCTCTTAATCATGTTGCCAACATGCCTATCACCCAAGGGTTTGTTTGCCATTATGCATGGAATGTTGTTTGAACAATCATTAAATATTTAGCCTCATTATTTGTTTCTTGTATTTTGGAAGTGTCACTCTCCTTGTATTTTTTACTGATGTCTGTCATTTGAGTATCTAACTTTGTCAATCCAATTCTGCAATATCTTTTGATGTGTCCAAAATTATTGCAGGTATGACATATCACATTTATATCAACCAGGGGAGTAAGAGGATTCCTACTCACAAAATTTATTATATTCATCCTAGACTTGCACTCAATAACCTTGTGACCATACTTATTGCAGATAAAACAATAACCAAAAAACACATGATTGAACTTGTTAATGAAGGTCTGCCTTGCATGAAATGGTCTTCTATATCTTCTTCTTTGAGAAATGACAAGAATGAAATCAACTTCTTCAATGTCATTAAGATTTTTAGGGATTTTTCCAAAAATGACACTCTTATCCAACTGATCATGTACTTTCTCCAATTCTTTCCTTAGTGAAACAATATCTTCTTCAAGTTTCAAACATTTATTTGTCTTGGCTTCAATTTGGACTTTTAAACTAGTAGTCAGTTCCTCATATTCTTCAATCTTGGTTTTTTGTTCTTTGTCCTCTTTCCTTACACATCTCAAGTCTTCAAGAGTTTAAATGAGTTCACCTTCAAGATCAACTTCACATTCTTCTTCATCAACAGTATTGTCTAAATTATCAAGGACTTTCATAGTCATGAATAGGGATTCTTCCCTTTCATCATCTGATGAGTACTGATCTACTTCTTCTAAAGAGATGTGGTCCTCTTTATGAAAGAGATTCTTTTTTAAGTAGTTCCTTTTAAAAACCTTGTTGTTTTCATTTTCTCCAAAGGGACAAATCAGATGCATAATGACCAATTTTATGATAGTTAAAACATTTGAAGGGTATTTTGCCTTTATACTTGCATGAACCCTTCTTTAGCTTTCTCACAAATTTTGCTTCTTCTTCCTTAGACTCACTGCGTGGATCACATTTTCCTTCTTTCTTTGAAGCTTTGAAAGAAGCTTCCTTTTTGGATGTATCTTTGATTTCATTTCTCATCTCATAGGTAGTGAGAGAACCAAATAGTTCATCCATGGTGAATTTGTCCAAATCTCTAGCTTCTTCAATAGCAGAAACTTTTGAATCAAATCTATGAGGGAGAGATCTCAAAACCTTCTTCACAATCACTAATTCTTTTACTTCTTTTCTTAGTCCTCTGATTGCATTGACAACTTCATCCACCTCGAGCAAATAGCCAGCAATGCTTTCTTCTTCTTTCATATTTAGACTCTCAAATTTTCCTTTGTATGTTTGTAGTTTAGCTTGCTTTACCTTGTCATCTCCTTCATAAATGTTATGAAGCTTATTCTAGATGTTCTTGATAGACGTGTAGTGCATCACTTTAACAAATTCAGTATTTGTCAGTCCACTCAAAATTGTGTTCTTAGCCTTGGCATTATTCTCACATGATTTCTTGTTAGCTGGATCTGGAGGAGATTTTGAAGTAGTGTAGCCATCCACAATTGATTGCCAAACATCAAACCCTAATGGGTTAGTTAAGCTTCCATTCTTATACTCCAGAATTCATACTTTGATCCATCAAAAATTGGCACCATGTTTGATGTTGATCCTTTATGACTTGCCATGTGTTCCAATCCAGGATCTACCTCCAGCTATTAGACTGTATCAAGGAACCTTGCTCTGATACCAATTGTTGAACACATAGATATACTAAGAGGGAGGTGAATCACTATATATTAAAATTATTACCCTTTAGATGTATTCAATCTAATGTAAACATTTAAACCACATGAAGCAAAAGAACACACACACATAACACTAGATTTATGTGGAAACCCAAGATGGGAAAAACCACAATGAGCCAGCTACTTGGATTTACTGTCCAAATCTAGCCTCACAAATAAAAATGAAGTATACAATGAGTTTTATGGGAACCGACCCAAAGGAGACACCAATCTGCTGATACAATATTTTATGGGCACCAACCCAAAGGAAGCACCAACTCCCTAAAGTGTTACAATACTTACAAGATGAGGCACCAACCTCTTCTTTGAAACTTCTCATTGATCTAATAGTTGAATCACCTCTACAAAATCATCTATGTTAACACCTCAAGACATCCTTGACTTACTGTATTGACTTAGACATCTCTGCACTATCAACTCTGTTATGAGATATACATCATATCTTACAAAGTTATTGTTCTATCTTCATATCATTTGCTTTTAGTCATACCTATCATTGATTTGTAACAATCTATTATCCTTCATATATATCCTCCACAAACCTTCTAAACATCATCTATGTCGGCCTCAAGGTAACATGTATCATGAAACATGTAGCTAGACTTACTTTTCATCTCCCAAATCATCTATGGTAATGTAGGAGTGAAATTCCATTATGCGGTTCACACCAAATGATCTACTAGACCCAATTTCCTTCCTCCCAAACTTTCTTTCTAGTGCACACTTCCATACACATGGCACAAGCACTCAAATACATCATGTCAACTCTACAAGTACTTAGCCTTCCATACAATAGCTCTAGACCCTATGCGGTACAGGAGGAGTGAAATATCATCAAGAGATTCATACCATGAACACTATGTGACCTGAAAAACCTTCTCATAAACTCCTCTTTCTAGTACATGCTTCTGCTTACTAGCTCAAGCATTAAAACATTGATATCGGTGTCCTTTACACAAGCTAATCACATAGTCTCAACTCAGAACATTGTTAAATGTATTTGAGGTGATTTATAACCTTTGAAACTTGAATATATCATACTTCCCTCTTCGCTTTGCATATTCTCCAAACTGCTAAGCTGCATGTGTGGATGTAGTGGAATGTGGTAGCTTTACATTTCAACTCTGATAACCTTACACTGTAACATCACTATTTTCATTCTTCTAACTCTGTATGTCTTTGCGATAGTTCATATGCTCTAATATTTGGATCACACATATCTCATAGCTATCTCTATCTATCCTTGAAACTGTGAGGTTATATCTTTATCTGGGGTAGAATGTGGTACAATCTCCTGTGCCTTTGTAGTACAATCTTTTGTGCCTTTGACATTCTTGATAACTTCTCAACCAATTTTCTTCATACCTCATGCAACTCTTTTCATTAAATGACAACATATGAAATAATTCAACAATCATAACTTCATATCATCAATCATAACATATTTTCATTAAATGACAACATATGCAACAATGCAACAATCATAACTTTATATCATCAATTATAACATATATCCCTTTGACATAAATGACAACATATGAAGCAATATGATCCCTTAGCTAAGTTCTTTCCTCGATCGTTAAAAGGAATGGCCTTGGATTGGTTTTCCTTGTTACCTAATAACTCAATTCATTCTTTTCAACAACTTGTCAATCAATTCCTCCAACATTTCCAAGCCAATATTAGACCTCAAGTCACATTGACCGATTTGGTTCATTGTAAGTGATGAGACCATGATTTGTCTTACTTTTATTGCTTTAATTACCTATTTCTTAAAAACATTTCCAAATTTATATATATATATAATGTCTCTGATTATCCTGAAGACACTAAAGCATAAAGATGGCATATAATATGTCATTAACTAATGATGTGTGAATGGTTGATTGTTCATGAAATATGTTAATGTAACTTTATGTTGATTTTAGTGATAGTGATGCATAAATACTATGTGGTGTACTAACTCCTCATGCAGAAAAAGTGTGGCTTCATATCATAAAAAATAATGGACAACCCACAACCAAAGGAGATGTTGATAGCTGTAGAAGATGATACAAGCACCTACAACCAAAGGAAGAAGATCCTGAATTGACTGGGATGAGTCATCCATTACTCTATAATAGTTATCCTTTGATGAGTGATGCAATCTTAAATGATGAAGGAATATAGATCGTGTTCTATGTTATGTTTCTAAGTCATTGATTATTTTTCATGGATATTGAAGACATAGAGTTGCAGTAGGACTGTACTATCTATGTCACCTTCATGTTAGTTAGTTTCCTATTTATAGTTGTTGTAATAAATTCCTTTTCCTATGTAGTGGGATAATGGACAGTTATGACATTTATTGTTTAGTAGCTTTATTCATATAGACAATAATGATCTCGGTTAGCTAGATTAGATTTTGCTTCATACAGCTTGGACAGAGATATAGTATTAGATTTTGTTGTATCATTATTACTTTAGCATTCAATAAAGAAATATGTGTTTTGAGTTCTACTAATGACTACAAATATTCAGTAGAGATTTAGCTAGATCTTGTGGGATGACAGCCACTCAAGCTGGCCACTTGAGGTACTGTGTTTCTCCACTTTGTTCATATGTTTATTTTATAAATTGTATTTTTATATATATGTTTGATTGATGTATGTTATTATAAGTAATGTGAGATAGTTTAACTTTGGTAATTTATGTTGTTAAGTCCATTAAGTCAAGGTGATCACCGACTAAACCAATTGTTAGTTACTCTCTTACATAAAAGTTACAAAGAATCATTTGATTATTGTTGTGTTAGATAACCTTAGGTATTTTCTAGTATTCATTTTTACTTAGAGTATTGTGTTTTCTTTATTTAGTTCCCTTACACAACCTCTAGAATAAAACTTAGGAATCCTTAATTGTACACACAGTACAGGCATCATCCAAGAAGAATATGATTCCCTGGTTTGACAATGTAAATGTAGCACATTATATAACCAGTAGATTGCTTGATATAGGATTTGTTGGTCCATTGAGTAGTGTGCATGCTCTTTTTGCATCAATGTATTGGTTAATAATAGAGTTTGATATTTTTGGCATTGTTGCCAAGGATGGTGCTAAGGTTTAGGGTTTCTGAGTTCTTGTTGATTTATGCTTGTACTTGATTTACTAGGAAATAGTACTTTTCATCATTGAGGATCACTTAGATATTCAATCTATCTCCAAAATATTCACTAACATGGTGCAAGAATAGGGCCATTAGCTCATACATTATTGTATGCGGTGGCTAAGAGACCATAGAGGGAGGTTTCTTCCAACTAGTTCAATAGAAGAAGAAGAACACTTTGAATCATCCCTTGGTTTGGATAACACTAAGGATTTTGAAGATATTGCAGATTGGAACCAAGGCATCATGGAAAATGAAGAAGTAGAGAATCCAACTAAACCAGTTACCTTTTCATTTCCTATTACAAACCAAGAGAGAGATGACACCTTGAAAAATATCCCTACTTTGGCTCTACCAAACTTTCATGGGCTAATCACTGAAGAGCCTGATACATTTCTCTTTGAGTTTGATGTACTCTATAGGAGTTATGATTACACTATAGATGACTATAGGCTCAAGCTCTTCCCAGTTGCCCTTAAGGATGCTACATTAAGATGATTAATGGGTCTGGGTGAGAATTCTATAACTACTTGGGCCACCATGAAGGAGAAGTTTTTACAAAAATATCAGGACTATTGTCATGGCAGAGACATGAAGGGGGATGACATATTTAGGATGTCACAAAAAGGAGATGAGCCCTTGGAAGATTATGTTGAGAGATTTCATTTTTGCCTCAAGAAGTCAAGGTAGAATAGGCTCTCTCCAGATTCACTCAAGATGGTCTTCCTAAGAGGTGTGAGCGAAGAATGTATGGATGCATTCAATCTAATTGGAGCAAGAGATATCTCTCAACTGGGATTTGATGAAATTTGTCAAATCTATAGGAACTATTCACACTCTACTCTAAAGAAAAATAGAGGTTTTAGAACCTTGACTTCAAGTAAATCATCCATTGGAGTCTCAAGATTAGAGCTCAGCAATCTCCTATCAAATATAAAAAAGTATATCATAGTCCATTTGGCAACATAGCTAGACACTCTACACATAAATAAGAAACAAGAGGCATCAGAGGCAACTTTGAGTGAATACTGTCCACATTGTCAACAGAAGAAGGCCAATTTCAGATGCAAGGGACTTGCTAGTATTTCTGAGGGAAAGAATGAGAAAGCAGATTTCAGAGCCATAGAAGATGAATAAGGTCAAGTGTTCTACATTGTATAATAAAGGCCATGGTAGTAAAGTTAAGGTATACCTCAAGACCTCTTGACCAACTCCATGTCATTTGTACCACCTATTTCAAATCCTCGTAATTGGAACAATGCACCTTGGTATAACTAGCCACAACAGCAATGGGCAACCATGCCACCTAGTTGGACCCAGCAGTAGGGGGTATGGCCTCAGTAGTCTTCCCAATCCTCAAATTATAATCCATAATGGTAAGCCAATCAAAACCCATGGCCAAAACAATGGTGTGGAAACCAACCTTGGAAAAATCCAAATGTGAACTACCCGCAACCACAGCAAACCCTACCTTAGCAACTTGCCCTTATGCCAAATACATCCTCACCTACTCCTACCTAGCCTAAAGCTACACAATTGTTGGCACAACCTACACCTAACCCTAACAAAAAGTCTATTTAACAGGCCTATACTAATGAGGCCATCCAATACCCAACCTATACAATTGAAGTTAGTGATGTGCACCTACACTTAGGAAAGATTCTTGCTGGACCATCATCACCGCTCATCATAGAACATCCTAATGAGGAACAACCCTCTGTCACTGACAACCATCTAAATAACTAGAAAAAGACTTTTGAGAAAATCTCTCTGCAAGAAGAAACCATTACTAGAAGCCTTCCATTTCTAGAGAGATTGAAAAAGCACCCTCCACCAACTCCATCTGAACTAGACTTTGATTTCATGGGGTAGCTAAAAGATATCTGTGTTAAAATTCCCCTCATGGAAACCATCAAGGATGTGCCCATATATACCAAAACCATAAGGGATTTATGCCTTAAGAAACTAGGAAGGAAGAGAAAAGACCTTCAGATAGTCCATGTTATAAGACAATTTTTTGATATCATGTTAGGTAACTTGGTTGTTCCAACATATGTAGATCCTAGAAGCCCTGTGGTTGATGTAAACATCAATGGTACCCTTATCAAAAACACCTTGAATGACCTAGGTACAACCATCAATGTAATGACAAAAGAAACAATGAGTAACCTTCAGTTAGATAACCTCATACCTACTCCCATAGTACTCCAGCTGGTAGAAAAGTCCATAGTCAAGCCAGGAGTTATTGAAGATTTTGTAATCACATTGGATTCATAGGAATACCCTACAGACTTTATGGTCTTGCAGCCCAAGGCTAGCCTAGGAGGATATCCACTCATCCTAGGGAGACCCTGGCTAGCAATAGTAGATGCCTTCATAGGATGTCGGTTAGGAAATATGATAATTTCTAATGTGAATGTAACAAAGAAGTTGGTCCTTTATCCACCTACTCAACCTTTTCCTATTATGGAGCAATCCATTTGGCCAAACCTAGGGGATCCTAACCAATATTCTCTTCAAACATTAATGACAATTGAAAGAGACCCACTACTAGCTATTCAAGATGAAGATGAAGTGCTTTCCAATGTCATATAAAACAATTATGGAATAGATATACATCAAGACTCACATCTAATATGTATGGCATGCCCCCTTCACAATGTTCTACCTTAAATCAGTCTTCCAACCTATGTTTCCAGAAACAAAATGTTTCATTAGTTGTTGCCTCATAGTTTTAGTCTCAACTTATCATGGTTGGATATTGCCTCTATGATGTCTATGGTGGCACTAGTTGATATTACACTAGGCAAAACACTTAACATCAATAGTGAATTGACATTTGTCTAGAAAACTGAGATGATAAAAATGTTGCAAACTCATAAGACAACATTTACATGGGACTATCATGATATGAAGGGAATTGACCCTAACCTTTGCATACATAGGATATACATTAATGACGGATGCAGACCAATTAGGTAGCCTCAAAGAAAGATGAACCCTGCAGTAAGAGAAATAGTGAAGAATGATTTGTAGAAATTACTGGATGTAGGATTCATATACCCAATATCAGATAGCCAATGGGTGTCTCCACTGGTAATAGTGCCAAAGAAAGGAGGTAAGTGGAGAGTTTGTGTAGACTACAGAGAATTAAATACTGCCACTAGGAAAGATCATTTCCCTCTCCTTTTCATTGATTAGGTCCTAGACTCCTTGGTTGGTAAAAAGTATTTTTCTTTTCTTAATGGATTCAGTGGATATAACTAGATCAAGATAGCCCCTGAAGACCAAGATAATACCACATTCACATGCCCATGGGGGACATATGCCTATTATGTCCTTCCATTTGGACTTTGCAATGCACCTGTAACATTTCAGAGAATTGTTTTAAGCATCTTTGTTGACCTTGCTCATGACTCTATGGAATTTTATATGGATGATTTTACCACTTATGGAGAGTCTTATGAGGAGGCCTTGAAAAACCTTGAAAAAGTACTGCAAAGATGTCAAGATCATAATATGTCCCTTAGTGATGAAAAATGTTTCATGATGATGCAGGAAGGAGTACTACTTGTTTACTTTTGTGTCCAAAGTAGGCATTCAAGTGGATCCATAAAAAATTGAAATCATTTCAACCTTACCTATTCCTCAAAAATAGAAAGATTTCAAAAGTTTTCTAGGTCATGCAGGGTATTATAGAAGATTTATAAAGGATTTCAGTAAAATTGTTGCTCCTTTGTTTGTCTTGCTCTCTAAAGATCCAAAATTTAATTGGACAACTAACTATAGAACAAGCTTTAACCATCTCAAAGAGTCATCAACAAAGATACATGTACTCAGAGGACCTAATTAGGAAATACCTTTCCATATACATACAGATGCTTCTAATTTTTCCATGGGAGTTGTGTTAGGATAGAAATAAGAGAATGTGGAGTATGTAATTTATTACATCAGGAAGAATCTTCAATGTTCTTAACTTAACTATAATGTTACTGAGAAAGAAATGTTAGTTGTTGTTTATGCAATTAATAAGTTCAAGAATTATATCACTAGGTATCATGTTTTCATTCACATTGACCATACAGCAATAAGATATCTTATGAATAAACCAGTGGTAAGTGGTAGATTGGTTAGATGGTTACTGCTCCTTCAAGAATTTGATATCACCATTGTAGACAAGCCAGGGAAGGCCAATGCTGTTGTTGATATCCTCTCCAGGCTCCCTAATTGTAATGAGGACCTAGTCCTTGATGATTCTTTTCTAGATGAACACTTATTTTCACTGACTATACAAACTCCATGGTATGTAGATATAGAAAATTATCTTGTCACATGGAAAACACCTCCACACCTCTCACCTAGAGAGAGGTGCCATCTTGTAGAGTGCAACTTTCCTTATTCATGGGTATCTAGTTATCTATTCTATATAGGGCCTGATCATATTATGATAAGGCATGTATTAGGGAAGATGAAGTGTATGACATTCTCAGAGCTTGTCATGATGAACCCTGTGGTAGACTCTTTGTAGACAAGAGGATAGCAGTCAAAATTCTGAATACTGGATATTATTGGCCAACATTGCATAAAGATACGTCTCTCTATACAAGAAGATGTGACCATTGTCAAAGGATGGGTAGACCTACAAGAAGTGATGAAATGCCTTTATAAGCACAACTGGTGGTCACACCATTTGATAAATGGGACATTGATATTATTGGACCCGATGATCCACCTTCTAACCACAAGGAATATATACTTGTTTGCACTGATTATCTTACAAAATGGGTAGAAGTGAAAGCCTTGATAGTGGCCAGAGATAGTAAGTTTGATGCATTCCTCTATGTGGAAATATTTACAAGGTATGGGGTCCCAAGGGAAATAGTTACAGATCAAGGACCCAAGTTTACATCTACACTAATTGCTAACCTTGTTCAGGAGTACGAAATCAGGAATAAAAAGTCCACTCCCTATCATCCACAATCAAATGGTCAAGTTGAGGTGACCAACAGAGATCTTGAGGCAATATTGACAAAGACAATTGTAGTGCATAAGAAATATTGGGCAGCAAGACTCTCTGAAGAAGTTTGGACATATAGAACTACATGGAAGACAACAACAAGGTACACACCTTATGAGTTAGTCAATACCCAGAAGGTTGTCCTTCCTATTGAGTTTGAATATAAAACACTAAGAATAGTTGTCCAATTGGGTATGGACCTGTCAATAGCCCAAAAGGAAAGACTGCATCAGCTTCATGCCTTGGAAGAACTAAGGATGGAAGCAGTTTATCACACAGAATTAGTACAAAACTAGAGAATCAAATGACATGATCAGTATATCAAAACTAAAGACTTTCAGGTAGGTGATTGGGCACTTCTCTATGACTCTAGGTATAAAGATCATAAGGGCAAATTGCAGACCAGATGGTTAGGCCCTTATGAGATCAAGGAAGTTTTTCCAAATGGTGCAGTCCAATTAACTACAAATGACCAAGTTAGATTCTCACTGGTGGTTAATGGGAATCAATTGAAATTGTATAAGAAGAATTTAAGTAAAGCTACATTTCTCCAGCAATTAAAGGTAGATATGGGTAATGAAGTTCCATAGCCTCTTGCCTCAGAAGAGGTCTCCAGCTAGGATACAATAGAAAACAATGTTCTAGCACCAAATCTAGCTACCAATTTGAATGACATTCCATAGCCCCTCTACCTCTAGTGAGGATTCTAGCCAAGTATCAGTTGATCACACTATTCCAATAATAGATCCAGCTACCATCTTGACTGTAGTTCAACAGTAAGTTTGAGTTCTACAAACTATGTACATAAATTAGAAAAAAATCACACAACATACACATCACATAGAAATACCAATAAAACAAGGTGATCTTCCAATCAAAATTTTAGGCTCCATCATTTCAGTTACTATTCTACACTAGAACTTTCCTTTGGCATTCAACCACTTCACTTAAGGGACCTGTGTTTGCTGCACCCACAGCCAATGCATGGGACATGTTCATTTCATGTTCTAATTGCATGCATGCAGCCAATGCTACCTGCAACACCTTTTCTCTTGACATCTGTATGCTGCCATCTTTCACTTGATAGCACTTTTCTGCTACGTGTCACACATCTATTGTATTCCATAAGTACACTTTGTCACTATTACATCATTGTGATTCACTTCGGCTCGTTCGTTGAGTACATCAACTCAATCCACCATGCAATCATGTTTACATGCAACAATTATAATTTCTGCATCACCTCAATGGTATTCATCTCGCTCATTGTTTTAATTAACATTTACTGCTACTTATTTCATGACTTTCTTTATTTGCACATAATTAATTTTCATATTATATCAATTTGGCATGCTTTGAACCCATTCCTTCATACCCTTGCCTATCTTCTCACTTGAGGACAAATGAGATTTTAGTTGGGGGGTGATTCTGAATTATTTTACATACATTCAAACTTCAAATCAAACTTCCAAATCCCTTACCCCATAATTATTGCCATTCATCGCATAACATACAAGCTAAACAAATCAAGCAAATAGTAAAAGCAACTGGTAATAAGGTCCTAGTGAGTAGCATTGAACAACAAATAGAGGATTAAGAATAGGGGATTGAGTGGTTTCTTGAGATATCACAATGGGTGGTGACCCAATTAGAAGAGAGACTACTGTTCACTCAACACTATTGGCTGACATGGATAGTTTGTCAATTTTTCAGCAGGTAGGATGGTTGTAATATTTTCTCATGATAACAGAATATAAAGAGGACATTACTCAACAACTTGCAGAGACATTCCATAATGAGGAAGCTACAGTGCAAGGTTTAAGGGTTGATGTGATTGTAGCTACTATAGCTGAAGTTATAAGGCTACAAGCAGCTAGGGAGGAATTTCCTATAAGAACATATGCCATTTCTACAAGGGTCGAGTTCATACGACTAGGATAAAGGTTGGAATCAACATCTCAAGGTACCAAATGACTTTCTTTACCCTGGTTTTGGGCCTCTATAGCTACCTAGATTATTAAATACCTTACTTGTGATGGGAGGTAGTCTTAACTTTATACTGTGCATTTTAAACTTCTAAGCCATCTTCATCATGAAAGGATAGTGAATGTCCCAAATTTTATGTTCAATTTATTAAAAAAGATGTCTACTGAATATAGAAGGAAAATTTGTCAGTCCTCATTGTCTCATCATGGTTTGATTGTCCTATTAGTAAAGAGAAGTCTATCTATCCAGTACCCTAAATTTTATTGGGAAAGATTTCTTGAATTTAATCATGTTAATGAGGGGGCTATGTGTGTTGAACCGGAGAGAGAAGAAGAGGCATAGGTAGAAAATTTACAAATAGGGGAAGAAGAGGAAGCAACAACAACCTCTTCTCACCCAAAAGCTTCACCTACCCATTGCCATGCAACTATTGAGGAGAAGCCAACTTCGAGCTCTATTGAACCTATTGAAAAACCTAGTAGTTCTCCTGCACCCACAATCTCACTAATTTCAACCCAAATATCAGAACATGTATCCTCACATACTTCTAACCACAAAAAGAAAAAGCTAAAATGAAAACTGCAGCATGTAGCTTCTAGTTCACCGCCCGCAACATCTGAAATTGTCTATGAAACCCCTTCTGTTTCAAAAGCCACCAAGAAAAGGAAATCATCCTCTTCCAGAGTTAAGAAGAAACAAGGAACCCTTGCTCAATCATGTAGGCATTCAAGTCACCTAAAGGAAAAAGAACATTTAGGGGAGCCTTAAAAAAGGAATGTAGTTGATATTGATACAGACTCCGAGAGGGAGCACATGTTTGTTGATAGAGAGCAGAAAAAATTGGGTTATACACTTGTTCAAGAGTCTAATGTAGAGTCTGAAGAGGAAGATATATGGATAGCCAGAAAAAATCATAAATCTCCTTCTAAAACTGAAGAACCAGATTTCTCAACCCCTCAAGATGAACCTCGGGAAGAAGAGTTATTATTAGACTCTAAAGATAGGGCAAAGGGTGAGAAAGATGAGTTACAACTAGCAATGTAGAAAATTGCAGAGTTGGAGGAGAAACTGAGGGATTATCAACAGAAAGAAACTAGGTTGAATGACAAGGTTAAAAAGTTAGAAGAGTGGTTACATGTCTTCTAGAAATAGGGATCAAGATTTGAACAATTGAGCCAATTGGCCATCATTGAGATAAGTAGGAAGAATCAAGAGCCTGTGCAGCTAGAAGAGTAGTATGTAGAACCTACTCCAGTTACCTTACTTTCAATCACCTTACAATTGTGCAATGAAATAGATAAATTAGTAAAGGAACAAGGTGAAATGAAGGAGAAACATAGTAAGGAAATTAAGATGAAGAATGCAAAAATAAAGAGGTTGAAATTCAAAGTAGACAGAATGACAGACATGATTGTTTGGTTGATGAGATGTAGGCCACCTGCTAGGGTTTATGCCCTCTATTTGCAAGAGCAATATCTAAGCTTTAAATTTAGCCAACTATATAGTGATGCCCCTATCTCCCTATTTACACCTATCTTATTTTATCAACTTACCAAAGAGCTACCCCTGAAATGCCAAACCAAATATGTGAATTCTATCTACATGAACTTGCCATTCCTTATGACACTCACTAGAATCCCCTAGTTGTAATCGGGGATGTGCAATTGAATGCCTTATCCTCATTCATTTAGAATGAGCATAGAAGAGGAGAGTTACTGCAGTACTATAATGAAAGAGAGAAGTCACTTCCTCTCAAATTGAGGGCAGAGTCTCCAAATCCCCTGAAGATAGTGGAGGAATGCGTGAACCTGATTGAACATCAAGAGGTAGAAAGTAAACTATTGGAATGCAGAAAAATGGACTGTGAAAAATTTAGGGAATTGGTAGAAAAGATTGGTAAGAAAACTTTGGGTTTCTCACAAGGTAGATGGAAGGAATTGACACCAGCACTATAGAGAAAGGAGCCTCACTCAATATTTAACTTGTCAACAGCAATTCACAGGGCAAAGAGATATATAAAATTAGCTAATGAGCATGAGATAACATGGTTACCACTAGTCTTCCACCTCCTCTGTTGCTTTACCCTATTCCATATTGGATGGGGCAGAGGACTAATCAGGCTGCAAAGCAAGCTAGGTGGGACAAATTGGTAGAACAAAAAGGATTCTACCTCAAACAGGATAGAGGGGTAGAGGAACCTACTGACTACAGAGAGATTGCTTAGTTGGGGCTATGATGAGACCATGATTTGTCTTGTTTTTATTGCTTTAATTACCTATTTCCCAAAGATATTTCTAGACTTATATATATTAATTGTCTCTAATTATCCTTAAGACACTAAAGCATGAAGATGGTATATAATATGTTAATTAATGATGTGTGAATGGTTGATTGTTCATGAAATATGTTAGTACTTTATGTTGATTTTAGTGATAGTGATGTATAAATACTATGTGGTGTACTAACTCCTCATGCAGTAAAAATGTGGCTTCATATCATGAAGAACACTGGATAACTCATAGCCAAAGGAGATGCTAATATCCGCAGAAGATGATACAGGCACCTGCAAGCAAAGGAAGAAGATCTCGAATTGACTGGGATGAGTCATCCATGACTCTATAATGGTTATCCTTCAATGAGTGATGCAATCTTAAATGATGAAGGAATCTAGATCATGTTCTATGTTTTGTTTCTAAGTCATTAATTATTCTTCATGGATATTGAAGAGATAGAGTTGCAGTGGGACTGTACTATCTATGCCGCCTCATGTTAGTTAGTTTCCTATTTCTATTTACTCTATAATAAAGTCCTTTTCCTACATAGTGGGATAATGGACAGTTATGACATTTATCATTCAGTAGCTTTATTCATATAGACAATGCTGATTTGAGTTAGCTAGATTAGATTTTGCTTCATACAGCTTGGATAGAGATATAGTATCATATTTTGTTGTATCATTGTTACTTTAGTATTCATAAAGGAATATGTGTTTTGAGTTTTGCTAATGACTGCAAAGTTTCAGTAGAGATTTAGCTAGATCATGTGGGATCACAACCACTCAAGCTAGCCACTTGAGGTACTATGTTTCTCCACTTTGTTCATATGTTTAGTTTATAAATTATATGTTTATATATATGTGTGATTGATGTATGTTGTTATAAGTAATGTGAGATAGTTTAACTTTGGTAATTTATGTTGTTAAGTCCATTGAGTCAAGGCAATCACCGACTGAACCAATTGTTAATTACTCTCTTACATAGAAGTTACAGAGAATCATTTGATTATTATTGTGTTAGATAACCTTCGTTATTTTCTAGTATTCCTATTTACTTATAGTATTGTATTTTCTTTATTTTGTTCCCTTACACAACCTCTAGAATAAAACTTAGGAATCCTTAATTGTACACATAGTACAGGCATCATCCAAGAAGAATATGATTCCCTAATTTGACAATGTAAATGTAGCACATTATATAACTAGTAGATTGCTTGATATAGGATCTGTCGGTCTATTGAGTAGTGTGCATGCCCTTTATACATCAATGTATTGGTTAATAATGGTGTTCGACAGTAAGCAAGGAATGAAAGAGAAAGTGACTGACTTTATAGGGTGCTACCAAGCCCTCTTCTCTCAAATCCCATATTCTCTTCTAGATGCTGATGTGCAAAGGGTTTTCATTGGAAACATGTAGCCACACATCGAAGGCAAAATATAGTTGATGTGCTATCCTTCATTTATGTATCTTGTCACAGCTCTCCATGACTACCAACTATCAATCAACCAAAATGAGGGCTCTTCCTCATCGAATGTCGTTGGCTAGTATGAGGGATCTTCCTCATTGGATCCCATTGGCTAGTCCAAGGCCACTACCCCATAATACCAATCATTTAAGAAGCAAAACAAAAAATTTATCAAAATTAACTCACTCTTCCAACAATATTCAATCACAGGTTGCAGTCACAACACCTTTTGTTGTGGCCCCCTACAAGTTTAGACCAAAGACTCGACAATTTTCCAAAATTTTTGAATCTCTCCTTTCCATAATGGTACAACTTCCTAACAACCTCATCTAGCTTCCACCCATTCACCCTATTGACACTACCAAATCTCTACCTCCTCCTTACGATCTAAAGGTGATGCAAGAGAATCCAATTGTGTAAGAGCAATCTTGCATCACCCAAAAAAAGATGTATTTCAAAATTATTGATGTTCTTTCTAGTTCTTTTCAAAATTTGTGGTTCTAGTTCATAATCACTTGAATAATGATGTAGAAATTTTAGTTTTTCCAAACTGCTAAAAATAGCAACCTACTATTTTAGGAAAGTTTGTATTTGGGCACGGATTGAAGTGAAAATTTATAGGAAGCTTCGTAACTAAAAATAAAACCTTTGGCGAAGGAATCACACAAAGATCATTTGTGAGCTGAAAAATATTAAAGTTTCTGTTTCATGAAAAATGCCTAAAAATTATTCAAACTTAGGTTTGAGGCACTAGCCCGAAAATGGCTGGAATCCGTAGAGCAAGTTCTTAACGCGTAGAGTACTCCACAAGATTTACGACGCATAAAACGGTTCACCAATTGGACACCAAGATCAAAAGTTATGGCTCCCGAAAGTTGACCTATTTTTGGAGGGAGATGTAAATTTTGAACTTAGGTTGTTGGCTGCCAAAAATGCTATTAACAACCATTTTTGGGAAACCTGGGTAGTAGTAGAGTTAAGAGGGAAAGTATAGAGTCAAGAATAGGTGGGAAAATAGAAACCCTAGCAGATTTGGGATTACAAATGGCAGATGATTCCAGAGTCTTGTGAGAGGAAGCTATAATGTGTTGCAGCCTATGGAGGGTTGATTCCTCTGATTGTATTTAAGCTTCTGTAATGTAATAAGTTGTCCAAATCAATAAAGAAAGTTATATTTTCTATGTACAATTTTTGTTGTTGTGTGTTTTATGATTTACCCCTTCATCAAGTGGTATCAGAGCAAGGGTTTCTGAGTGTGTAGATAGATCACTGACCGTGAGGCAGTTTGCACTAGGACCTAAGGTTGTGGGTTTGCTGCGGAGATCAAGATGTCTCCATGAAGAAATCGTATTGGGAGGAATGCTTTGATGGAAGAGGGTTTTAGAGCCATGCAAAGGTAAATTGATGCATTACAAGAGGAGCTACGAAGAGGGTTTAAGCCATGAACAAGATAAGAAAGCAAAGATGAAGCTAAAGAAGAGCTATCTGAGGAAGAACAAGAAGCTATAGGAGATCATGTAGAACTTAGGTTGTTGAGGGCCATTTCGAAGATCAAAAAGAGGCCCAGGATCGAAGTTTCTACATATTCTAGAGATTTTAATCTAGAACAGCTTATTGATTGGATCAATGACATGGAGGAGTATTTCGAGTATGAAGATGTGGAGGACCTAGATTGAATCATGTTTGTAAAAACAAAGTTGAAGGGCCACACCAATATTTGGTGGAAGGAGGTCCAATTAGAGAGGAATAGAAGAGGAAAAGGAAAGATCACCATATGGGATCAGATGGTGGAGAAACTGAAGAAGCAGTTCATTCCTATGGACTATGAGATGGAGCTACTGAAGAAGCTTCAAGGACTGAAGCAAGGTAACAAGTTTGTTAAGAAGTATACATAAGAGTTTTATAAAATTACTATTAGGACAGGCCATGTAGAGCCCAATAAGGAGAAGGTAGCCTATTACATTAATGGGTTGAGGTCGAGTATTCAAGAGGAGCTGAGCCTGGTCAAAATGACCACCATAGAATATGCAAACTAGTTTTCCCTAAAGGTGGAAGAGAAGCTAAATAAAAGATTTGATAGCAAGAAAAGGGCAAGAGGGCAAGGTGGAAGGACTGGTGGAAGACCCTATGGAGGTTGTAACGAAGATCAAAAGAAAAGTGAAGAAGTTGGCACCAGTCAAAATTAGAGAGGGGATAATGCCTACCACCCTCATGACCTGAACAATGGTGAGAAAAGAGGAAGAGGAAGAGGCAGACCTAGGCAAGAACCCAGAAGAGGAGGTTTCAGAGGAACCTGTTTCGAATGTGGAGAAGAAGGGCATTGAGCATATGAGTGTTTCCAACATCAAGGAAGGATGAATAGAAGGCCTAAAGGTAATGCACGAGTTGGATATGTAGATGAAGATGCACAATCTGAGTGCTCTGAAGATGCTGAAATGGGAGAAACCCTAGTTGTCAGAAGAACTTTGTTGAATGAGCAGAAAGAACCCAATCAGAGGAAGAGTTTATTCCATACAAGGTGCAAATGTGAAGGTAAGTGTTGTGATATTATTATTGATAGTGGGAGCACTGATAATCTTGTTTCAGAGGAGATGGTTGACAAGTTGCAGTTGACAAGAAGAAAGCATCCACATCCATATCAGATTGCATGGTTGCAAAAGGACCATAGAGCTTTGGTCAATGAGTAGTGTTTAGTGAAGTTCAAGATTGGAGACTGCCATGATGAGGTGTTGTGTGATATCATACCAATGGATGCATGTCATATGATGTTGGGGAGGCCGTGGTAGTATGATAGGAGCGTTGTCCATGATGGTCGTGAAAACACATATTCCCTAACAAAGGATGGAGTTCGTCATAAATTGCAACCCTTGAAGCAGGTGAAAGAAAAGGTATGTAGTACTGCCAGAATTTGCTTGGTAGATGGTAGAGAATATTTGGAGGGTATGAAGCATGAGCATCATTGCTTTGCATTGATTCCTAAGATTAGTCAAGAGAAATGTGAAGATCTACCAGCAGAAGTCTCAAATATGTTGGAAGAATTTCAAGATATTATCTCTGATAATGTACCAGAAGGTTTACCACCGGTGAGGAAGATAAGTCACCAAATGGATTTGATACTAGGAGCTAGTTTTCCGAATAAGGCAGCCCACATAATGACTCCTACAGAGAGTGAAGAGATGAATAGACAAGTTCAAGAGCTGTTAAGGAAGGGAATGATAAGTGAGAGCCTAAGTCCATGTGTGGTACCTATAGTACTAGAACCAAAGAAAGATGGAGAATGGAGAATGTGTATAGATTCTCGGGCCATCAATAAGATCATGATCAAGTACAGGTTTCCATTGCCAAGAATGGATGACATAATGGATTGTTTGAGTGGAACCAAGTACTTCACAAAAATTGACCTGAAGAGTGGGTATCACTAGATCCGTATCAAGGAAGGAGACGAATGGAAGACAGCCTTCAAGACAAAGGAAGGTTTGTATGAGTGGTTAGTCATGCCATTTGGGCTAACCAATGCACCGAGCACATTCATGTGGCTCATGAACGAGGTATTGAAAGAATTTTTTGGAAGTTTTGTTATTATTTATTTAGATGATATTTTGATTTTCAGTAAGACTTGGGATGAGCATATGATGCATATCAGAAGAATTTTTTAGAAGTTGAGGGAGAAGAAGTTGTTGATCAATCTGAAGAAATGTAGTTTTGTAAAGAAGGAGTTGGTATACCTAGGATTTGTTGTCTTAGAGGAAGGTCTTAAGATGGACCCAGAGAAGGTGAGGGCTATCATTGAATGGCCTACGCCAAGGAGTGCTTCCAAGGTAAGATCTTTTCATGGTTTGGCAAGTTTTTACAAAAAGTTTATCAAGAATTTTAGTAGCATTTGTACACCCCTAACTAAGACAATGAGAGGGGATAGAAAAGAGTTTAGATGGACTAAAGGAGCAAATAAAAGTTTTGATACATTGAAGCAGAAAGTCACAAGGCAACCTATTTTGGCACTTCTAGATTTTAATAAGGTATTTCAGGTAGATTGTGATTCTAGTGGTAGTGCTATAGGAGCTTTTTTGAGCCAAGAAGGTAAGTCCATTTCCTATTTTAGTGAGAAGCTTAATGATGCCAATAAAAAGTATTATGTTTATGATCAGGAGTTTTATGCAATAGTTTAGGATTTGAAGAAATGGAGACATTATTTGTTGCCAAAGGAGTTTGTTTTATATACTGATCATCAGGCTTTGCAGTATCTTAATAGTCAAGGAAAGTTGAACCAAAGACACTTAAAATGGGTTTATTTTTTGTAGAGTTATACTTTTGTTTTGAAGCATAGGAGTGGGAAGTCTAACAAAGTTGTAGATGCCTTGAGTAGAAGGCAAAATTTGTTGACAGAAATGAAGATAGAGGTTGTTGGGTTCGATGAACTCAAAAGTTTGTATCCTAAAGATTTAGATTTTGCAAAGGCTTGGAAAGCTTGTCTGGAACCTATTACTTTTGATAGGACAAAATGGTTGGATTTCATAATCCAAGATGTCATGTTGTTTAGAGGAAGCCAATTGTGTATTTCGAGGATTTCCATGAGAGAGAACCAGATAAAGGAGAAGCATAGTGGGGGATTAGCTGGAGACTTTGGTCAAGATAAGACCATTGCTATTGTTGATGAAAATTATTATTTGCCACAGTTGCAGTAGGATGTGAGTAAATTTGTGTAGAGTTACTGAGTGTGTCAGATGGAAAAAGGAATTAGTCAAAATATGAGGTTGTATCAGCCACTACCTATACCTGAGAAGCCATGGGATGATATTAGTATGGATTTTGTTCTTAGTTTACCGAGGACACAAAGAGGACATGATTCCATTTTTCTAGTGGTGGACAGATTCTCAAAGATGGCACATTTTATTCCTTGCAAGAAGACTAATGATGTTGTTCATATTGCAGAGTTATTTTTCAGGGAGGTGGTGAGATTACATGGTCTACCAAAGAGCATAGTTTCAGATCGAGATACCAAGTTTGTTGGTTATTTCTAGAGGACATTGTGGAAGAAGTTGAAGACAGATTTGAAGTTTAGTTCTACACACAATCCACAGACTGATGAATAGACTAAAGTGGTGAATAAGAGTTTGGGTAACCTGCTACAGTGCTTAGTAGGAGATAATCCCAAGGGATGGGATTTGGTTTTACCAGAGGTAAAATTTGCTTACAACAATTATGTCAATAGGAGTACTGGTAAATCACCATTCCAGATTGTATATGGGAATAGTCCAAGAAATGCTTCAGAGTTAAGGAATCTAGACAAAGGAGAAAAGGCAAGTGCCAAGGCTGAAGACTTTGTAGAACACATGAAGAATTTACATGAAGATATGAAAAAGCACATTAATAAGATGAATATGTAGTACAAGGCTAAGGCAGATCAAAAGATGAGATATAAGGAATTCCAAGTAGGAGATGAAGTCATGGTTCACTTGAGAAAAGAAAGGTTCCCAATTAGAACATACAATAAGCTGAAAATGAAGAAATTTGGACCATGCAGAATTTTGAAGAAACATGATTCAAAAAATGCATATGAGGGAGAGCTGCCGAGTGGGATCAACATTTCCCCTATTTTCAACATTGCTAATTTATCAAAATATCATGAAGGTGGAATAGAGGATGGACCAATAGAAGAATAATGGAGTATTCTGGCATCTACTTCAACAGAGGAGATAGAAGAGATCTCGGATAGTCATGTGGGAAGAAGTACTCGAAACAGACAATATGAAGAAATCTAGTGAAATGGAAAGGAAGGCATGTTGAAGATTCTTCTTGGTTGTCTAAGGAAGAGGTTGACCGTTTAGGTTTTCCTCACACAAACACCTGAGACGTGACAGGATCACTTCTCAAATTACCCTGGGTGTCTGATGCAGGAGCATCCAGTGGTGTAACGACAATCTTGCATCACCCAAAAAAAGATGTGTTTCAAAATTGTTGATGTTCTTTCCATTTCTTTTCAAAATTTGTGGTTCTGGTTCCATAATCGCTTGAATAATGATGTAGAACTTTTAGTTTTTCCAAACTGTTAAAAATAGCAACCTGCTATTTTAGGAAAGTTTGTATTTGGGAAAAGATTGAAGTAAAAATTTATAGGAAGCTTCATAACTAAAAAATAAGACCTTTGGCAAAGGAATCACGCAAAGATCATTTGCGAGCTAAAAGATATTAAAGTTTCTGTTTCCTAAAAAATACCTAAAAATTTATTCAAACTTAGGTTTGAGGCACTAAATGGTCTCGTACAAGCCCAAAAATGACCAGAACTAGCAGAGCTAGTTCTTAGTGAGTAGAGGACTCCACAAGCTTTACAACACATAAAATGATTTGCCAATCAGACACCTGGATAAAAAGTTATGGCTCTTGAAAGTTGACCTATATTTGGAAGGAGATGCAAATTTTGAAATTAGGTTGTTGGCCGCCAAAAAAGCTATTAATAACCATTTTTGGAACCCTGGGCAGTAGTAGAGTTAAGGGGGAAAGTGTAGAGTCAAGAATAGGAAAGAAAATAGAAACCCTAGCAGATTTGGGGTTATAGAAGGTAGATGATTCCAGAGTCTTTTGAGAGGAAGTTGTAATGTATTGCAACTTGTGGAAGGTTAATTCCTCTTATAGTATTTGAGCTTCTGTAATTTAATAAGTTGTCCAAATCAATAAAGAAAGTTCAATTTTCTATGTGCAATTTCTGTTGTTGTGTGTTTTATGATTTAACCCCTTCATCAAAAGGTCTTTTGTCAATATCACCGAACACTAGGACATGATACCGAGCAATGCATGCATCTTAAGCACGAAGTGCAAGACCTCATCGACTCTAATGTTATTCAAGTGGCCAGTGAGAATGAAAAAGGAAACAAATCCGTTGCTTTGCTGAATCAAAGCTTGTAAATTTACACAAATTTGTTGCCCCGCCATGTAGCTAACCTTGTGGAAGCATCTATCAATAGAGTACCTACTTTTGTAACTTTTGATCACCAAGATAAAATCTTAGACAACCTAGTTTCCATGGTAGATACTCACCCTCACCAAGAGCAAGCTAAACCCAAGCCAGCCATCTCCTTCACCCAACTTGATGCTTCTATTTATGCACATGACAGTCCTCTTCACATTACCACTATGATTAACAACAAACCCATAAGGGGAGTACTCATTGATCATGTATGCCTAGCAAATGTAGTTACAGAAGAGTTCCTTTATGTACATGAGTTGTACTAGGATAAGTTCAAGAAATCAAAAATATTGATCAGAGTGCATGACGGTTCTACTCGCCCTACTCTACGTACCTTGACCCTTTCTATCTAGGTTAGACCAAAAGTCCTGGATGTGTGTTTTGCCATCATTCCTACTTTAGACTAATTTTGTGTGAAGTTGGGTCATCCATGGCTTGCTTCAATGAAGGCAGTCCTATCCGTAATCCATAAGGGCCTAAAATTTCTATTTCAAGGATAGGTGCATACTATATATTACAGTGGGTTCCAACCCTCATCCCTCCATGGAAATATTTCACTTGATTACTTTTAGCTACAACTAGTTGAGTCTATTCGGTCTCGCAATGACGTTATGTTTCTCTCTTATCAGAAATTCAAAGCAAGCCAAATTTCTAAACTTTCTACGTCAGTGTCTCCTTGTGTACTATCTCGATTGCTACCTTTGAGGCCCCTCAATCTTTTTCAGCTATGACAGTAGTTCCCTATGTTCCACAGGTGATGGACGAACCACAGCCCAAACCGAGAGTGCTTCCCCAACCCTGAGCGTTTGGTGTCTATGCTGAGGTTCCACCTTCACCATCCTACCCAGGACCACAAGGCAAACTTCCTACACATCCCAGACCTCCCTACACTTTGGGGATTATTTTTTTTCCTTTTGCCTCTTCAAAGTCTAGAGGAAAGCAATCCGCTGCATGGAAGCTTTTTCTTGTGGTTTCTCAATCGTTTGTGTATGTCTCAATACCTCTACCTATTTTGTAGGTTGCAAGAGAACAACAACTAACCTTGAGAAACCCTCCTCCTATTGTCTCCCAACATCTGGTAGTTTCTTTTGTTCCTCCTTCTGGTCCTCAAGTGGATGAAGAAAAGGAACCTATGTTGGGAAGCATCCTAGATCCCCCTGAAAATGCTCTAAATCATACAAGATGAAATCAAAATGTGAAACAACACAAGAGATAGCATCGCACTATGGCTCACTAGCTTGCTAAAAGGGTTGAGCCCCTTCCTCTTTATCCTTCTCCTATGTGGCCAGCCCTTGACTTGGCCCCACCCTCTGACCCATCATTGTCCATCTCTTCGACAACCAAGCAGGCTAAAAAGATTGTTCCCATGGTACAAGTATTCCTAGATCCTTCCATGGAGAGTCTTATCCTACCATCTATTCCAAGTATTCCACCATTTGTTGAGCCCTTGAACCTACCTAATGCTAGAGTTGTTTCGAGTAGTGCTCTATCACAAATGGTTTAGTTCCAGTGTACCCAAAACTAGGTGTTCCATGATGTCTTGTATCCCAACACCATTGATATAGACATTCCACATCCATTACCCAAGCGTAAGTGTGAACCATACCCTTATCAACCATTCCAAATGCTTAAGTGCCCATCGAATCCATGGAATTCTTCTATTCCTCAGCTTGGAACTGCTTCTTCTTCTGTGATGGATAGTACTCATGACCTCACAATTAGCACTATCATATCACCAATTGTGGTATATTCTAAGATTAATTTGGAAGACACCCTCGAACCATTGGAAAAAAATTGAGTTGTCCTTGATTTTCACACAATCAATGGACTTGGCCTCTAGGGGCTTGCATGAGGATCTTTCCCCAATGACCGATCCTACATGTGATGAACCAAGTGCTTCTCCATGTACTACGCTTTCCATAGTCCCTCTAGCATCTTTCCCCCATCCCTTTATGATGAGAAAGATTGGGATGCAGACAATTTGCTATAGTCTGACTCGCAAGGATAGTACCTCTGTATCATGTGTAATATTTGTGTCATGCTTATATATATTGTTACCCCCATATGTGTTGCTTGATGTGTATTTTGTTTGTTAGTACTCTTTGGATGACCCTTGACACTCTTGTTGGCGCAAGGATACAAGGAGAACAAATTTGTCATGACATTCCTCTTTATGTATCTTCATCCTTCCATTTGTCATAAATGCATTTGCATGCCTTTTGGGGATGATGAAAAGCATTGGATGATTTAACATCCTTCCATGTTGACCCAAAAAAAATTATTTGTTTTCATATGATATTTCTTCCTCCATATTCATAGTTCTACTGACTAGACGATGATGACAGTTCCAAAAATAAGTCCCTTTATACAACCATTCATACACTAACTCCAGTCAAGTAGATCCCTTTGTACTGGTACCCTCTTGTAATTCTCAACTTCATACCATTATTACACAAGCCATTATGTATCATGCCTACAGCATCACCGCGGTTTGTTCATCTTGAGGGAAATCCTTTATCGCAATGTAGCTTTTGGAGACATATCATTTGGGCATATGCTTCCAAAAATATCTCATGCCTGTTTTGCATTTATTGATGTCTCTACCTTAAAGGCAATTTCCCCTGACGGTGTTAACAATTACTTTAAGGTGGGGTAATACACTCTGCTATGCACTTCATTTTGTTCACATACCATGTCACTGGTCTTGCTATCGCAGCACTTTTTGATCATCTTTGTAGTGCCTTACCATAGTTACCCAACAAATAGCATGTTTTGCTTGGCCTATAATTTATGATATTGTTGACATGAAGCTTACCTAGTAAATCTATGGATCTTACAAAAATAAGTCCCTTTATACAACCATTCATATACTAAATCTAGTCAAGTAGATCCCTTTGTACTGGTACCCTCTTGTAATTCTCAACTTCATACCATTATTACACAAGCCATTATGTATCATGCCTACAGCATCACCTCGGTTTTCTCATCTTGAGGGAAATCCTTTATTGCAATGTAGCTTTTGGAGACATATCATTTGGGCATATGCTTCCAAAAATATCTCATGCCTGTTTTGCATATATTGATGTCTCTACCTTAAAGGCAATTTGCCCTAACGGTGTTAACAATTACTTTAAGGTGGGGGAATACACTCTACTATGCACTTCATTTTGTTCACATACCACGTCACTGGTCTTACTATCACAACACTTTTTGATCATCTTTGTAGTGCCTTACCAGAGTTACCCAACAAATAGCATGTTTTGCTTGGCCTATAATTTATGATATTGTTGACATGAAGCTTACCTAGTAAATCTATGGATCTTACAAAAATAAGTCCCTTTATACAACCATTCATATACTAACTCTAGTCAAGTAGATCCCTTTGTACTGGTACCCTCTTGTAATTCTCAACTTCATACCATTATTACACAAGCCATTGTGTATCATGCCTACAACATTGCCTTGGTTTTGTCATCTTGAGGGAAATCCTTTATCGCAATGTAGCTTTTGGAGACATATCATTTGGGCATATGCTTCCAAAAATATCTCATGCCTATTTTGCATATATTGATGTCTCTACCTTAAAGGCAATTTCCCCTGATGGTGTTAACAATTACTTTAAGGTGGGGGAATACACTCTGCTATGCACTTCATTTTGTTCACATACCACGTCACTGGTCTTGCTATCGCAACACTTTTTGATCATCTTTGTAGTGCCTTACCAGAGTTACCCAGCAAATAGCATGTTTTGCTTGGCCTATAATTTATGATATTGTTGACATGAAGCTTACCTAGTAAATCTATGGATCTTACTAGCCTGTAATGTTTTCATTTGGTACTTGTCTTGGAACTCACCTAGTAAGTATGTGGATCTTACTAGCCTATGATGTTTTCATTTGCTATGCATTCATGACCACCTAGTAAATAGCATATTTTACTAGTCTATGCCTAATGATGCATGTTCTTTGTCTGATTTCTAGCATAACATAGCTTGCTAGCTTGAGAATCATATCTTGTATGCTTTTGTTTTCATGTATGCTTCATGTCTGCTGTGTATATGTTTCAATTTGACCATATTACTTTGCTAACCTTAGTTGTTTTGGCATATAATATTTAGTATCATCTAGTGTTTGATAATTTTTAGATGTAAGCATATATGCATGCGTGTGATTTTTGCCTTGTATCTTGTGTATGCATAACCTCTTTATTTAAGCAATGTAGACTCATAGAATCTTATGCTTGGGTGCTATCACATCTCTCAACTTAGAGACATTCTACATCTTCAATGTTTTGGTGAAGAGATTTGACTTCTCTGTACTTTGGTGTGCATATGAACGTAAGTTCATACCCCCACTAATGTGGGGACTAAATGTAGTGTTGTAAATTATCACCACTTACAATTTCATGTTAGGTTTACCACTCAATTTAGCATGTATGTTTGTCTTTGCTTAATATGTGTATATTTCACTACTTTGCTAATAAACTTGGTTAAGTCCCTTGTTAGTAGGCCTTTCAAGGACAAATTTCACTAGGACACTAGCGCCCCACACTAGCATCCTATCCATTGGTGCTAAAAGAGTTTGAACTTGAATGTCAGTCTTGTTGCATTGAGTGATGCACCTTGTTAGCCTTACCCAATCAGGCCCCCAAAAATTACTTGGGATTCATATATAAACAACCCTCTCTCCCTTATTTTAAAAGAATAAGAAATACAAAAGAGGACACATAGTGACAAGCTTTACAACTTCTAGCATATGAATTCTCTCTAGTGAAGCTCTCTACTTGTAAAGATTATTATTTTTATTGCACTAACACTTATAGGTATTTGAGGAAGCTTCATCCTCCTCCACCAACTCCTTGTGTGTGATTTGTGTTGCAACATCAATCCAGCAAGAGTTTCATGCTTATGGTAAGTCTATTTCATTGTATTTGTTTATGACAATCTTTATCATTAGTTTTGCCTTTGTTCATCACGAACATGCACTCTCTATCATCATCATCATTGTTATTGTGAAGGTGGGAACACCAACATGGGGTTCAACTAAGGAAAGTCCTTATACAATACAACTATTTTTCCTCATTTGCATGTGTGCATATCAAAACAAGAGGTTTATGACATTGATGAGTGACAGAAATATGAAAGGAACAAATAAAAATATCATTGAATAGAAGTGCTATCTATATAGAACCCTAAAAACTCTAGCGCCCCACACTAGTGTCCTGCCTAGTCAGCTCCTACTTTTGGTGTTCCATATGATCTACTCTTTTCTATTCTTCTCTTATTTTCTGAAAATTGTAATAGTTGTCTGTATATTTTCTCTATTAATTCATTTAGTCTTCACATTGCTTAGTTTAATCAACCCATTTGTTATCAATATTTCATATTTGCAATAAAGGAGCAGAGCCCTCACCAACATAGCTTAGCTCTTCTCTAGGGACAACAACCAAGCATAGAGTCATTGATGGCTTGTGTTCTAGTTTGATAGGAAAGATTGATCTAGTTAGTTCATAATTGATTAAGTCATCTTTTCATATCACACAGGTATGTTGTACAAACTAGTATGTAAGTTGCATAAGTTGGCATTGTTGTACAAGGTATTATATGTTGTTATACAAGTTGATTTTGTTGTTCACGACATTTTATGTGTTGCGCAAGTGAACATTTTTGTGTAATATGGCTTGTATTGCAACATATGTTGTTGAGGGTGTTAATGTACAAGTTGTAACATGTCTTGTGTGAGACTGTTCTATATTAATGTGCAAGTCATGACCTTTGTTTCTACATGAGCTAAGTTCTAGAGTGTTGTGCATGGTGTGTAATCTTATTGGCATGATCATCTTAATTATTTTCCACAATCAAAAATCTAATATATTGTTCTAATTCAAGTAGCTTCCTTATTAAGTCATTATATTGGAGTTTGGTTTCTTTGGATCAAATGATCTAAACATAAAGATTATTATAAAAATTTACCATAAATACTAGTTTTTTTATATTGTTTTGGTGAGTTGTGTTGGGACATTACATGAAGTTATGTCTAATAAATCAAGATAACAAATGATCATATAAAGGTGTGTATTTCTTCATCTATTTGATGTCTACTGAGATAATAGATGTGTTACATTAATATATAGGAGAGATAAATGAAGAGACATCATGGTAGTTGCAAGAAATGCATTGCTTAGATTTTGTTGTTTCTATTCTCCATTTGTCAGTTGTGTGCATGTTTTAGCAAAATAATTGTGTTGAAAACGGGTGATAATGTCAAATTTGTGCAACATCGAATATGTAGAATTGGGGGTTCATGGTATGATCATGTGTGCCTAAGATGATCTTGAAGCTTCTAGTGAAACTTTTGTTGTGCAAATTTTGCACCCATAAAAAAATTTGTTTGTGAGGTAGAAAGGATGTCAAGAGAAAGACTCATTCAACCTGGTGTTGCACCAAAAAAGTATTCAGGCCCCTAGGATTGTTGATAAGTCACTTCCTGCAAGAGGCTCCCTCATGTTGACTAACACCTGCAAGCTATTAATTTAAAGTTCGCAGTTGTGTGAGGGTTTGTCCATCATCAAATAATTTAATTGTTGAATATTAGATTAATTTTGACCAATAAAAATAGGATAAATATTTACTACATTTTGATGTGGATGAGGTGTAAAATTACTATTACCTATTTGACCATTAAATATTAAGTGTGTATGAGGCAACCCTAGAATATGAGGCCCATCTTTTTCTATTGCTTTAGCTATTATGATTTAGACTATTTGACTATGTTAGTTGGATTTATATGCTTGATTTGAATGAACAGTTATGTTATTGCCTCAAACATTATGCAAGATGATACTTTGGACATTTATTATAATTAAACTTTATGGATTTATGTGGTTGGACTATGTGACTTAATTTATTTGAGTAGATGATTTTCAGATTTATATTTATGTGGGAAAGAAAGTATTAAAAGAATTTGATGCTTATATGTTAGTTATCACATAAATTATTTTTAAATTATTTGAGTATGTGATCAAAAATGAAAATTGATTATTTAATTTTTTTTTGCTATGCATTAAGTTGCTTCAACTATATTATCATGACATACTGATATTCGAAATTAAGTGTGCAAGTGGGTGACCAAGATTCCTTAAGTGGATTCAGAGACTCCATAAACCCCTTATGTTATATCAGTTAGCCTAGCCTAACCTGCAGAAGGGGTTAAGGCTAAAGTGTGGTGTAAAATTAATGTTTTGTTTTTAATTTTCATTTTTGTGTGATATGAAATTTTATTATTTTTATAAAGTTTATTTAATTGCATTTATGTGGTGAGAGTCAATTTAATTATTTAATTATTTTAATTATTTCTTTAGTGGGATGAGGATAAATGCTTTAGTTGAATATTTTAATATTTTTTCTTTTTTGGAGAGGATTTTATTTCCTTGTTTTATTTTGGAAAAAGAAGAGTCTTTTTGGGGAAAAAGAAAGGAAAGTTACTTTCTTTTTTGTTTTTTTCCTTCTTTTTGAATTTAATTAGTTTTATTTATGGGAAAATTCGAAGAGGGGTTTTCACTTTTGCTGTGTATGAATTTTGAGAAGAGAAAATTTGAGGAGAATAAAGAGATTTTTTACTTGAAGAGTTTGGAAAAATTTTGAGTATAAGGATTTGGATTCAAGAGCAAGGGTTGGATTGCATTTTTGGTCTAAATTTGGATTTAAACATGGGGAGTTGAGGTAACACTCTAAGTGATCTTGCATTTTGATTTTGGTAAAAAAAATTATGTAATTGTATGTGATTTTTTAGATTTGTATGAGAAATTGGGTTATTTGTCTTTTTGTCAATTTTTGTGGGTTTTGGGTTGTATGGGAGAGGCTCTCCATTTTGATGAGAGCCACCCAAGTTTTAGGGTAGAGAGAGGCTTGGAGCCTCTCTTGGGGAAATTGATTCATGTATTCAAATGGTAAAATGTTGTTTTGATAAGTATGTGATTTGGAAATATTGGAGGTGTGGAGATATGTGTTGAGATGTTATTTGTTGTTTCGATGTGTATGGAATTATGGAGTTGTGTGGAGATGTGGGAGTTAGTGATTTATGGTGAATGGAGTTGTATATGGAGATATATGATGTTTTATGATTATGGTTTTGTGTTCCCCAAGAGGGAGGAATATCCCCTCTCTCCCCCTAATTTGGATTCAAGAAAGATCCTTGTTTGTGAGTCAAACTGTGTAAGTCTTGTTGTGATTACACCTCTGTTTGGATTGTGTATTTTCATGTTGTTGCATGTGTATGTGAGCTTGGTTTTTGGAGTTCTCCTGCTCAAGGGTGGGATGTGCATTGCAATCCCTATGGTAGGGTGAAGAGCGGGACTTGGCCATCTATGTTTGGCTGTGTGTTTACAGGTTTGGAAATGATTCCCTGGTGGATTTAGAATTAAGAGTTTTTATGTGGTTGTTCAAGGAAAAAGACAATGATTGTTTGTGTTATTGGCACAAGGTCTTCGTGTACAAGCTCCATTGTTGGAGATATTCTATTTGTTGTTCAATTGATTTCATGTTGAAGTGTATAAACCTGTGATAGTTATGAATGTGAAGTCAAGAGACTTTTTGGAGTGTGGATGAGTTAATATCAGTGCTATAAATCTATGGTGACAAGAATATCAATGTTATTTTGGTATATTTGTTATATATCTGGAAAAGAGCATCTTGTGTATATGTATTTTTCTTCCATTTTGCATGTAGACTAAAATTTCTATATATTTCATATATTTTATTGCTGGTTATTCTATGATATTGAGAAATTTAAGTGTAAGTTTTGTATATGTTGCTGTAGTATGTTAATTTTTTGGTTATCAATACAATGGGAGCACTCCCCAAGAGTGCATAAACTTAGCAAAAAAAAAACATGTACAGTGAATAAATAACCTTTAGAATATACACACACACACATTTGTGTGTGTGTGTGTATTCTAAAGGTTATTTATTCACTGTACATGTTTTTTTTTTTTGCTAAGTTTATGCACTCTTGGGGAGTGCTCCCATTGTATTGATAACCAAAAAATTAACATACTACAGCAACATCTAGTTTCAACAAAGTATAAAGTATCATCTTGCACTACAATAAGGATCTACCAACTTAATACCCTCCATTCCTATCCCATGTATCTACCCATACAAACTACTTCTTTTTACAAGACTTAAAATATTACATTATAGTGTATATATTGTATCAACAAAATTATCTTACTGTATTTCCTATACTCCATCCTTTTCTTCATTATCTACTTGTGGAAACTTGAACCAAGGACCATCATCAGTAGCCTCCAAACCCGTCACCTATTTCAAAAAACTCACTACCTTCTCTACTTTGAATCTCCTATTTTGTTCAGCTCCCTGCTACCCATGGACAATAAACAGCCACCACTTTATAGACTCACCATCCTGCTTAACTTTCACGAAGTCTTCGGGCTAAGGGATGCCATTACCATACCTAGCTATGTCAATAACTTCATCCAATCCCCCCAGCCATCTCGGTTTGATGAAGGCTCTAGTTAGAGCTCTAATATCATCCTTTGCCTCTCCAGCCTCAAATAGCACAGCGACAAACATAGACAAAATGTTTGAGTTCACCCTATGTTGATGATCTATTTTAAGAAACTCATAGCCAAGTACCCATTGAAAAGCTAGTATGAGGATTCCATTATTTGATTTAAAGACTGATTGCATCCTTTTCTCTGACACCAATCCTAAAAAGGCCATCTACCTATGTGAGCTAGTGAGCCTAATAGGCATGTCCATTGCACCTACCAAGCTCTCTAATAATTAACCTTCTAAAAAAGAATTCAATCAAACTTCAGTAAAAACACTGCATCTACCTATCTTATGCTTGAACTATCCAATCTACATGCCATGAAATAAAAGCTGCATCATGAATCATATACTTTCCTTCCAACTCGGTTGGCCATCCTCTATTTCATCTCACTTGTCATCATTGCCCAAAATGACCTTAAAGGCTTTGATATTCCCCCTTTTCTCAATCCTTCTTAATCTTTGCAATTTAAAGCTTTACCATAACTAATAACTGCCAATTTGAAAAGCCTTCTAAAAACTCCACCATATTACTCATATCTAGTGATCGACTTCCAAGATGTCCACTAACAACTCTTCTTTCAAACTAACTACTTCATTAGCCACCTTGTCAGCTTCCCCATTTGCCTCCCTATAAATGTGTTTAATAGTATAGTATTTGAAAGATTTTAATAATTTCACAATTTACTCAAGGTAAACCTTAAATTTCCAATTATGGGTGGAATTACTTCTAACAACATTTACAACTATAAGAGAATCTCCTTCTATGTTAATCTTTTTTATCCCAAGCTTTTTACTTAATTGAAGGCCAATCAAGAGAGCTTCAAATTTTGCTTGATTATTGGTGGCAACTTCAAACCTTTTCATCACCTTCCCCACAACAGTCTTCTCACAATTACAAACTTTGCCCCTAGACGCAATTAGTTTTTTTGGTTTTGTTAAAAGGGGTATTGTTGTGTGGTTACACAACATGCCCCATTTTGCCTTAGCAAAATAGGGACCCAACTCTTCTTTCTACTTGTTGCTTGTTTGTTTCTTGTTTTGGGCAGTTTGGTAAAATCAGTCATGTATGTAACCTTTTTGAGAGGGTGGATGTGACACTAGATGAGGTCAGTTGTCAAGGTCAGTTGTCAAAGTCAGTAGTTGCTATTATTAACCTCATGGATGGAAAGTATTCAAAATTCTAAGCAGGTTTGTCTTTTGGGTCACCCCAAAATTGTCTAAGGAAAGAAAGTTATGTTCAGTCAAAGTTTGGTCAAACCTGATATTACCTGGGTGGGGGGTCATATTTCTAATATCATTCATATTTGATAAGATCACCCAAAATTAGAATCATCACCCGACAACCACTAGGTGCATGATACGTGAACGTCAAAATTAGATAAGAGCCAATATCTAACGCTCAACAAAGCTCACATACTATCCCAGGGGGTCATGTTTTCTAACATCAATCATCTTACGAATATCACCCCTTCACAGATATCACCCTATACCAATATGATGATGATGTCATTTAATTTGAATGAATAAAATAATTCACCCCAATGATGACATCATTGCTCCATCTGAAGTGTGGGGGGTCATATATCCAATATCTGTCATATTTCTTAATATGACGATGACATCATTAAAACATGATAACTAAACAACATCGATGACATAATGATGTCATCACAATCTTTTTGCAGAGGGAGGGGGTCATATTTTAGTTACCCTTGATTTCAATTCCATGACCCGATATGCATCATAGTCAAAGTTGACCATATCACCCGATTCTTTTGCACATAGTTATCCCGTGCAAGGAGGGGGGTCATATTATCCGAGGGTGGTCATATTTCTGAATAGCCCTAATCTTTCAAAGATCACCCCCTTTAACATTAAGTTCAATAAAAGTAGTAGATGAACTCTCACCGATTACAAATACGAATTGAACAATTGGCGACATCTACAAATTCCCTGCAAATGATCGATGGATTCAATCAAGACAACACACTTTAACCTAATTTGTCTTATTGATTTGTTTAAAGGTAAAATTCAAAGGTTAGTTTTATTTACCTTGTGATAAATCAAGAAACTACATAGCTCCAAAGTCAAACCCTCATCAGCTACCAGACAGTGCATCGAATTCTTCAACGTAACAGAACAGAATGGGTGATCTTGCACGTTTACAGTCTTTTCTCGTAATCACTCATCTAACCCAAAGGAAAGCATTATCAGGTAAGTAACTCCAAAGCCTCCCCATTGTCATTTTTTGCAAATCCAGGTAGAGAATTTGTCTTTACTAGGGTTACTCCTATGATGATGCATAGAGAAATAAGATAAAGGGGTAATAAATGAAAATACATGATATTATTTAGGGAAAATACATATGCAGATCATGGGGTAAAATACACCATGTTTACTGTAGGAATTAATGGTTGACTTAAGGAGAAACGGGTCTGAGGCTGAGTTTCTGAAGCCCATGTTTGTACAACTAGAAGGGGTACAATTCAAGTACGGGGTCATTGGTGATACACATCAAGGGGATATGGATTTGGATGTATGGTCAACAAGATTAGACAATGACACAGATAATCCTATTTTGGATAGGGTGTTTACCTTAGGTATGTGGCATGTGGTTGGTTTTCCCTATGCCATGGATGCCCTAGAATTGGTAGTAGAGTGTGCGAGAAATTATAACACAGAAACCAAGTGGGTGGCAAAACATGGAAGCATATACGCTGACTTTTCAATCAAGGGCATCACTGCCACTTTCAAATTACTAGTGGGGAATAAGGTGGTTAATGTGGACCTTCGTAAACTGCAGGAAAAATATAACAATAACAAGAAAAATGCCAAGAAGAAGATGTATCAATGCAGGTCAAAGAGCGACACTTATACAACTTCAGCCAAGCTACCGCTATAATTGTACAAGTTTGATTTTGATGATGAGTACTAATATATAATTACCCTACTAAGCAGGATGAACGACAGACCTAATGCTGGTAGTTTTGAGAATTAGATGTTTGGGATCATTCAGATGGTCTTATACTCAGATAATAAACTCCTATAGGTAAAAATCATCAATGACTCACTGGATGAGGGGATGAGGAGCCTGGGAGGACATACATGTTTATTTTACATGACCTCATATGTGGTGTATTCTTGTGCATTCAAAGGGACATTCAATGCTCTAAAAATAGTAGGCAAGGTTGGCAGTGATGCAGATGATGTACATATATGGGATCATTATCCCCAGCTACAGGGAAAAGTATACCTCTAGGACTACAAATTGGTAAATGATGCATTCTCGATGCACCTGGTAAGAACCATGGAGGAAGACAAGACTAAAAGACTGAGCATGGAAGGTCAAGAGGTTGTTTATAAACATGGAGCATGGTTTGTCCAAATTGCTACCTTCTCATATATCAGGGTTGAGGTATTTGAAGGACAACCTTTTATGCTGCTAAGATACCCTATTGATAGGGTCGTCTTGATGGAGTTTGTTAGATAAATATCTACAGCTATGGAGGCCTATAAGGCACAAAAGAAGATTCCTTCAGTTTTATTCCCAATATCTATGGGATGGTACATGTGTTTAGATTCAAAGAGCATAAATGGAGGACTGAAATTAATGTACCTATAGCCATTTCCTCTTGCCAAATCATATGATCCTTATGGTAGGATGCAGAAGCTATTAGGAAAGCAAATACATCAAAGGCATCTAGAGGACTTTTGGACTGATTGCGATGATGTGGCTGAGGTGAGGAGAAGGAGGTATCAAAGGCTTACATTGAACCAAATCAAAACTTTTGACTGCATCCCAGTGCCAGCAAAGCTGCATAAAGATAATGGAAAGGTAATGTCAGATGAGTATGAAAGTAAGAAAGTGTACAATGACACCATATCAGCTCCTGATCTCACACAGAAAGAAGATATATCCTTAGATCAGATGATGCAGGAGGTGATCTAGCTAACCGAAGCTTGGGTAGATGCAGCAATAGCCAAATTAAAGAAAAGAGGCATGGCCCTTACTCTTGATAACAAGAAAAAGAGACACGAATTGTCAAATGAGGAATATGATGATTTCCATACAAAGAATAGAAAATCTAATGGGAAGAGATTACCCACCGAAAAACAAAAGAAGATACCTTCCAAAGGTAAGAAGGGTGACAATGAACCAAGGGGGTAATCATAGAAAGAGCTACCATTAAGGATCAGGGAAATTCCACATCAGTTCATGCATCCATGTCGGCTCATGTATCTTCAAGGTCACAGCCTCCACCAGCAAAGCCAAAGACCAAGAGAATTTTGAGGCCTACTGCTGAGAACACAGAAATATAAGTGGAAGGGCAGACTCTACAGTAGGACTTAGAGGAAGATAACCCCTTGGGAGAAATAAAATTAAGCAAAAAACCTAAAGATGATGACTTGCTGATAGAAAGTAAGAAAAGGAAAGGGATGTTGCTGATGTCACCACCCAAGAAACTGAGAACAACAATGAGAGGAGAGGTCCACACTAACCCCATCATGTTGAGAGGAATGGGTGGCAATGTTTTTAGGAAAGAGTTGTAACATGATGTTCCCCTTCCTAAAATAATTAAATGTAAAACTAAGAAGGATGAAGAGCAAACAAGAGAAACACTCAGGATAAGTAAGGAGCTCCCTTTCTCCATAGATGATATAGTAGAGTTATCAGATGATGAGGTAGTTCAGGATGTGGCTGCTCAACATATGGAAACCTTGGTTGCTAACACAAGGATGACTCCTCATAGGACTCCATTAGCCCAGATTAGGGTGTTGGAATAGATGGGAGAAATGAAACAAGATAGTCCTAAAAAGGTGGCTCAACAAATAGGGCTAGACAAGCTGGTTGATCACGTTACAAGCCCTGTAGCCATAGACTTAGCATATAGGGGTGATGTAAGCCCAAGAAAATAAAACAATCCACCCATAGAACCTAAAAGGATTGCGGAGGCAGGGCATACAAGGAAGGATAGTGCTGCTCTTGATTAAGGTCAACAACAACATAAGACACCCATTGAATCAAAAACATCAGAAACCCAACAGCAAAGTGGGGGTGATTAAGGCATATCAGACATTGGTGTTGCTCAGGCCCAAACTGGTTCATCATTGCTTCAGGATAAGGCTAATCAAGAGATGCTTCACCAAGATGCTTAGGAGTAGGACATATCTCCATCACATACTGAGCAGGGAGAACCACAAAATGTACCAAGGGTTGAAGAAAAATCAGCTCAAGAAGGGTCTAAGTCAGAAAGCATCAGTACACCAAAGGAAGGAGAGTAGAAAATAACCCATGACCGGGGTACCGATGTAGAAACAAAGAATGTGACTAAGGGTGATCAGGGTGATCTCAAAGGTCAAAACACACAGACCTCTCAAGAGGTTAATGTATCACTGGGTGAGAAAGACAAGGACGGTGATGGAAATCCAAAGGAGAGCTCACAAAATGAAGCACAAGATTAAAATGTGGATATTCCACAAGATCTGACATTGTAAAAGGCAACCCCTCAACATGAGGAATGCCAATGAGATCACCCTCATGATGAACTGCATGAGGAAGAAATCAAGAAGGTGCCTTCACCACCAAGGATAGAAGCTGATATAGGAGGACATGATACACATGACACAGAAAAAGGCCACCAAGAATATGGAGGTGATATACCTCATTGGCTAAGAAGGGAAATACATGTAGAACAAGTGGAAGAAGTTCAAGATTTTGATGTGTCTACCCTATTTGTTGAAAGCATGATGAAGCCAAGGAGAAAGGCCAAGCAAACATCCGCAATAAAAAGGGATCCTACTACGGGTGAAAAGGAGAAAGGCAAAATAAGTCTAGAGGAGCTTCAGATCACAAATATTGATCTGGGTTTTGCTAATGAGGACCAAGAGGGTCAAGAGGGAAAAGATATTATTGATTCTCTAACATAGAGGGTGAAGAGAGAGAAGGAGAAGAATAAAATACATAAAGAGCACATTGCTCAATTGCATTATTTTATAAAAGGGTTAATTAACCCTGATCATGTACCTGCTAATCCAGCTATCCCATTGGCTATTATATCACAAGAAGAGGTTACCAAATTGGACCTAGTGAAGCATGAGGCAATGGTGATGGAGAAATGGATGTTCTTAGCATTGGTAGGAGCTGAAGATGTGGTAAGGACTTCTCTACAGAGATGGAATTCATTGAGCACCTTAAAGAGAAAGGTAGACAAGATGTAGAATAAAACAGGCAGGAGGTCATTCTGAGTGAGATGAAGAGAATTGATTCACAAATTCTACTAAGTAACAAGGTATTAGATAATAACATTACCTTACTAACTAGAATCTCGTATGAAGATGTCAGGTTTGAATGTGATGTATTGAAGAAGTGCAGTGGCAAGCTCAGGGACATCAACATCAAACTACATAGCATGATGGCATATGAGGCAGAGACCCTAGAAGCTTTAGAAGGGAAAATAGAAGGTAAAATTGAGAATCAAGATGTAGATTTTGCTGTTAAGGCCCTACACAATAATTTCAAGTCAATAGCAGATGAACCCTAAACCACTTGATAGAGGAAGTGATGAATAGAATCATGAGGATAAAGGTCAAAGTAGAAGCATATAATGAGACACTAAATAGTAGGAATGGCAATATGGAAGTTCTCAAGGATAAATTCCATTCCCATAAACATGCAATAGTGAAAGCTAAAATTCAAGATGGAGGGAAGGTTGACAGAATAGTGCAAGCTTATGAATCAATCAGGACAACAGTGAAGGTCCATATAGGAGAGAATGTTTACAAAAGTGATAGTGATAGTGAAAGTGCTAAAAGTGAAGAGGACAATGAACAAGAAGAAAGTGAAGGAGAAACACATGAAGATTAAGTATAAATGCATCACCAAGTGAACATATGCATGGGGCACTTATAAGTGGCGATCCATACAGATGATTGCCAGCTGGCAATCTATGTCGCGAGTGAGGATGATTGACTCAGTCAATGAAAATTGTTAGCCATTGATCTAAATCGATGAATCTTGACCGTAGGCAGTTGTTACCGCCTCCTCTCCTTATTCTATAAAAGGTGGAGGAGTGCAATCTTTCATTCATTCGAAACTTAATTGAAATCTGATTGCTGAAGAATTTAGGACATATTTCAAAGGTATTGTGAATATACATGTTTTGCATACTTAATGAAAGAGAAGCTATATTGATTACAAATAATTGTAAATCTTGAGTAATCTGTGAGTGAAATTTAGATATATGTGTTGATTAGCTGCATCCCTTGGAGTGCTATTATATCTGCATATATTGTTTTCACTCTTTGTTCCTTTGAACTTAGCATCAGCCATACCAAGCTGTGGAACAACCTGGTGAATTATGGTTTGATTTCTTCTCTTCATGACTGTATCCTGTGTGTATGTGAATCAATAACTAAAGGTTCACTAAAATTAGAAGTATTTCTTTAAATTTTTTTGAATTTCATTACAAATTATCTTCATAATTGCAAATAACATATAATCAAGAGCAAATAAACTTGAAATATGCATATATCTCGTAGATAATTGAAAATATAGAGCATATTTTGAATGGAAGCATGTCAAATTGATAAATATCATGCTAATACAGATAAATATCTATAATAAAAACATGAATATCTACTTGTAGACATGTCATTTGAATAAATATACAGTGTAGAGGAATGTGTAAGTTCATGATGATCAATGATCAAAAGAATTGATCAAACTTACAAATATCACAGTGATCTTTGGAAATAGAGTAGAATTAACCTCTCTGAGGATTAAATTTACAAAATACAATTTCAATATTGATCATCTAAGCAAATGTAAGACCCCTTGAAATGGAAAACAGTAGGTCACATCAACCTCTAAGTAAGGTCAGACGATCATGACCTGATCAATGGAGCCTTGGAGTCATCAACTCATCTTGAGTTGATTGTACTTTACAAGATAATAAAGGTTTATTGTGCAAATTTTCATGCATGTTGTTATGACTAAAAATCATCATCAACATAAATTGGTGCTAGGAGGGCCTCTTCACTACCTAGCAGGTGATTCAGTAATGCATGTGTATTTTCCTGTGTCAGAAGAGAGGTAATGTCCTCGCAGCCCTTTATTTCAAATATTTTGCAAAGATTGGTTGTTTTTGAGTCTTTTCATGCTTGTCCACTACAAATTTTTCAAAATCAAGCATAAATACCTTAAGCTTTACAGTCAATTTTTGTGGTTCTTCAAAGATAAGTTGTCATTCAGGTTTTCTTACTAAATCTTTGAAGTGATTCACTTATGATACCTGATATCCTGAAGCCTGTGTCTAAAAGTTTTACATCACCTCATATTTACATCATTTTTGCAAATATTACATAAATATCTAGTCAATTTTTTATTCTAGTCATAAATACATCCTTTGCATGAGTATTTTAGCTGATCTTTACAATAAAGCAAACCAAATATCCATAAATTGTAGAAATCCTAGCTCTCAGGCCAAATACCAGGTCCAGATCCAGTGGACTCTTTGAGGAATTACCTATCTGTGGATTTAGACCTAGAATAATAGATATTCATCACACTCCTAGTTCTAGTACATCAAAGGCTTCACCAGAGCACACTCCAATAACTCCCATCAGATTGCAAACACCTACAGGACCACCTGTAACACCTCTAGTCCAACCTCCACCAGTCACAATGTCATTCTTTGCTATAGAATCACCTTTGACTTTCACTACATATCATCCTTTACCTAAAAATCCTAATAAGATTTGTCCTAAATATCATCGATATCAGGATGTTGATGATCACATCAGGACATTCAAGGAAGCTTTTTGTAGAGCGAGAATTGAGCATCAGGATGTGGTATGTAGATTATTTCCATTTTCCTTAGGGGAAGAGACATATAATTGGTATACCAGTCTTGGTCAAGGTTCAGTTGGTTCATGGGCTGCCCTAGAGAAATCTTTTAAGGATAGATTTAAAATACCTATAGATCCTTCAATGAATTACCACCTATTTGCCACAATTAAGAGACTTGAAGGAGAACCTATTGCTAATTTCAATGCAAGATTCCAAAAGATGCTTTCAAAGCTAGTCGCTCCATATATTGTAGTAGATGAAGTTGCTAGGAGTATATACTACTCAACATTAGATCCCCTGACTTCTATGTTTACCAGGAGAACACATCCTAGTGTCACAACTTTGGCAGGAGCTTTTGAGTAAGCCATAAAAGTCAATCAGCAGTTGATCCCTGCTCCAACACCTAATGTTGCATTTCCTACATTTCCTGCATTTCTTGCATATCCTATTCAACAACCAACCAATGGAGCTATGATGCCTCTAGGTATAATGCCGAGTCCGTTATAGTTACCTCCACTTAGCATTATGCCAACTCTAAATGGAAATGGTTAGATGGCGCAATATCCAGGACATACACAAGTACCCCAGGGTGCAAGATAGACTAATAATAATAGTAATGGTTCTTCCTTTTTCAAACCTCAAACAGAGAACGTAGTGGCCAAAGTTTAGGAAGAAACGGAAGAAATTAAAGAGATGTTAGCACAATTGAGGAAACTAACAACTGAAATCACTCATCTAAGATGTCAAAATTTCTATTCTCAACCAAATCAGAATAGAGGATATAACAATGACAGATTTGGATATCCTGATAGGGGATATAATAACAATAATAATAACAACAGTGGTAACAATAATCCCCCTAGACAGCCTAGAGTGTGGAACATGTGAGGCCTACACTTTTTCACTTCCGTACATGTGACTATTTAGCTTACTATTGTTGGTATTTTTATATTTATGGGACTGTTGTTCCTGGATTTTCAAACTATTAAAATCTTATTATGTTAAAGGAAAACTAATTAGGTGATGTTAGATAGAAAATTGTTATGTGATTTCATTATGCTTATAAGAACTGTGGTATGCTTTAGAAATGCATGTATTAAATTTGCTTCGGCTATGATATTTATATGTGGAATTAACTTTGAAATTGAGTGTGTAGGTATTTCTAACAAAACCACAAATATAGGAGATCATTCCACACCCTATATTGTATCCCTTGTGAAGCCGATCTAGTTCCACAAGGAACTAAGATCAACTCCGTGTATGGTGAAATGTTGTAATGTTGTAATATGCATGAGGTCAAGGGAATTAGGTCTACCCTCTTGTAAAAGTGAATTATGATATGTGTTGTAAGATTTGTTGTTTGGAATTTTATTTTTAAATTTTAAATTTTTGAGACCCTTTTCTTGTGTCTTAACTTGACCCTGGGTGTCCTAACTAAGTTTAAATTGACCCTGGGTTACACCCCATGGGTCTAGGGTCACTTTTGACTTAGGTAACCCTTGGTTAACCTCTGTATGGTCACCTTAACTTCACAGTGAAGTTAAGTGACGAATTTAGAGGCATGAGAAGGATAGGATAGTGGGGATATTTTATTAACTCCACTTGGGATAGTGGAGATATTTTATTACTTCCACTTGGGATAGTGGGAATATTTTTTAATTCCACTTGGGATAGTAGGGATATTTTATTAATTCCACTTGGGATAGTGGGGTTATTTAAATATTACAATCTTTAAAAATTCATAAATATTACAATCTTTAATTCATTTTGTCCTCCACTACCCCATGAGTTGAATTAAAAATTCAACTTGTCATAATCCACTTTTCCCAAAAAAATAAATCTTTAATTCATTTTTGTCCTCACATGTGAATTTAAAATTCACAAATAATGAGAGCCCTTGATGTCATAATCCACTCTTCCCAAAAAAATAAATTTTTAATTCATCCACTATGAATTTAAAATTCACAAATAATGTGAGCCCTTGATCTCAACTCTTGATCCTCACCTTCCATTCCCTTTTCAGAAAATCTATAAATAAGACCCTTCTCTAAGCAATTAGGAAGACAAGATTTTTGCAGGGAAACTTGATTCTTATAGGGGAACTTCATTCTTGTAGGGGGACTTTATTCTTGCATTCTTATCTTGCCTAATTTCCTCTAGGAAATCTTCTTCTGGCATCCTCATAATGCCCAATTCCTTCTCTATCCTCCTCTTCATAGCCTCATAATGCCAAAAATATTCTAGCCATCCTATATCCTCCATTCATTATCCCTTGCTTGTGATCATAGAGAGATTATTTTTGGGGTTGGATTATTGTGGAAAGAAGGAGAACTTGGAGAAAGAGGCTAAGAGTGGAGCTCTTCATCAAATTTCATCCATAATAGGGCTTTGGAAGGTTGGTGAACAAGACTTCTCACTTGTATGATTTGTTGCTTGTTATGTATGTTTTGTTCTTGCTTGATGAATGAGATTGCAAAAGTTTTATATGTGTTTTATTGTTATTTTGGGGTATGTGTTGGGTGTGGAAAGAGCTCCTTCCAGTTGGAAGGCAATGCTCATCTTGTATAGGGAAGGGAAGGTGTGAACCTCCTCAGGTGTACTCTTGTTTTTGTTTATGAAAGCCTTGAGGGCATGTTGGTAATTTTGAGCCAAGAGGGCTTTAATGCTTTGAGAGCCTATATTTGGGATATCCCTGGAAGTTTGATTATTTTGATGGCTTGAGGCCAAGAGAAAAAGTAATATTATTGGCTTGAGGCCATGTGATAAGTTGAGATAAAATGTTGTAAAAGAGGACACCTTGAGTGAGAGAGTCTACTTCCCTACCCTCCCTGAACTCACCTCAGTTGAGTCTTTGTATTGTGTGTAAAACCATGGGAGTGTGAGTGTTGATTGCTTTGATTGTTGTTATTCAATGTTGTGAAGTGTTGTTGGTCTATTCTACCCTGGGTGTGTGGATGATCTCCCTAGCTCGAGGGTGACCCTCTTGCAGGTCTACTGTAGGGAGGAGAGCTGCTTGTGTGGTGTTTTTCTTCCCTTGTGTGTCATGCAGGTTTTCATGGAGCTTAAAGTGGAGTTGAAGAGTTTTTTCTGTTTTGGAAAATATTTTATTTTCTTTTAGTCTTAAAGGAGCTTGGTCTTTTAATAGCTTCATCCTTGTTGATTTTACAAGAGGAAAACATTCTCTCTCTTTCGTTGTATAATTTGGTATTTTGGAGTTGTGAGAAAATCCTCCCTTAATGTATTGTTAGTTGTGATTTTACTCTTCATTAAGTTTTACCATTTAGAAATGAGAAGAGAAAAAGAAAATTTGTTTTTAATAGGATATTAAAATTGTCTAGTTCCTTATTCTCCTACTTGCAAAGTTGAGAGTTAGTTGATGTCTTAATAAAATTTGTAAAAGTATTATTTCTGTGCAAGCTTAGTAGAAATATTAGTTTTAAATTTTGTTATAAGTCAAGTTGTAATTTTGTTACCATGAAAGAAATGAAATTTGGGTTGCAGTATTGCTTTTGAAATTACTGCCACCTTGAGGGTCTCTTCCTAAGATGGAGACCATTTTCACTATTCACTATTCACTAATCACTATTCACTATTCACTTTTCACTATTCACTTTTCACTATTTACTATTCACTTTCCACTAATCACTATTCATTTTTACTATTCACTATTTACTTTTACTATTCACTTTTCACTATTCATTTGAAGGCAAACTATATGTAGTTTAAAACATTTAACTTGAAATAGAAATTTTAATCAAGGAAAGTGGGATTTATTTATGCATAATGTATAATACAAATTGAATAGATGTTTAAACTCAGAGTTGCAATTCAGAAATATATTGTTTATACAATTTTAATTTAAAAAGAGCATAGGTAATTATATTTTAATTTTAAGGAAGAGTTTCTCAGAATTTTTTATCCCAAATTAAATGATAGGAAAATGAAGAGGAAAGTATGATCCCTTCATTTACAAAGGACACTGAAAATAAATGCAAACAAGCCATCATAGGCATTCCATGAGTGGCCATTTTAAACTCAACAGTAGATTTAGAAAATAAACTTCCAATTGAAAAAAAAAGAGAGACAGAGAAAGAACAGCTAACCTTGGAAAATAAAGAGGAGAAAATGCACGGCATTTCCGAACAGGGCTAAAAGAACTAAGTAAGTTTAACCTACTGTTAACCTGTTTAGGAACAAGATGATTATTCAAATTAATTCAAACGTTGAACTAAAACCTAGAGTGGAACCCTAGGGGGACTGAGTCAAGTGAAGTTAACCAACCCTGTGTAAGTGATCTGGTTTACCAAGAAATTAGGAATAATGTAAAGGATGTAGTGTTATTGCTGTTTGATAAAGAATGTGAAGAAAAAAAATAGGATAACATAAGAAGATCTTGCACAACGGGAAGGGGAATGAGATAGAAATACAATCAAAATTAAATTTCAGAGAAACGGTAAAAATGAATGTGATAGAAATACAACTAAAATTAAATTCCAAGAAAAGGAAGAGAGGGCAAATGAACGGGCTTGGTTGAAAATGCTAAGTCTGAAGGAGGAGAAATTAATATTAAATTTCAAAAAATGGAAAGAAGAATCAGATGATCGTGCTTTGCTAAAAAATGATCTATCACCTAAAACAACTGTTGTTCAAATATAATTCATGAGATTAACCTAAGTCAGGAAACCATGCATTTCCTTGTGTAGGGTGTGCGCTCATGTACTTGGTACGCCGCCATCAATTGTATTGTTTTCATCTTAAGCATATGCCGCCGAGAACGCTTACGCATGCGAGGGAGTTTTCAGAGTAGTAAGGAAATTTTTTTGATAGATCATATCATGACCACATGACACATGTGGACATGACACGCGTGAATATGTGTTGTGACTACATGGGAAATGTTGGCATGACAGAACACTAGGCCAAACAATGGTTCTTTTCCATCACCCGTAGATAACTAGCCTCCTAGTGAACCTAAGCAAACCACTAGAGTGAACTTGGTAGAAGCAGCCCTTACAAACTGGTGTAGGATACATAACACCAATGCTCATGCAAAGTTGGATTGTCCTTAGTTTAGGATAGAAGCTAGTATATACCAAGCTGAAGTATCTAATACCGCAGGTAATCCACCTTATGTTGAAGGTAATGAAATTGTCCCCTATGTATATGATCTTGCTCTTGTATTGGAAAGTTTCACCAATCATCCTCATCAGTATATAACCTCATCTCATGAGAATTACACCTTAGCATGTGAAGAGTTAGCTATGGCTTTTGAAACAAATTATGCTTTTCCCTTTGAAGATGATAATGAGCCATCAGTTGAACATGAGGAGGTACATGCTTATCAACAACAATATCAAGGTAGACATAACTATAACCTGAGGAATAACTCCAATAGACCTACTAGTCCTTTGAATATGTCCTTTCCTCCAAATAATTTTAACACTTCTCCTGATCCTAAGCTTAGTAATAACCCTAGATTTCGCAAAGTTAATGCCCAATACTTAACACCACAGAATGTAGTGCCAAGAACTAGTAATTTGTCTCCTAAGTTTGACAAATTGGTTACATACTTAGCAAATGAAATGAAAAAGATCAAAATTAGTTTGTCATTGTCAAAACTACTCAAAACTCTAGCTATTAAGAAGGCATTCATGAAATCTTTAGATGACCCTACTCCAAAAGAGCATAGTCATCCCTCAAATCAGCCTTTGAATAAAGATAATGCAGCTAAGGATATTAATGTTAAACAAAGAACTTTGGCTACTATCCAAGCTACAGAAACTTCACATATGAATTTTTATAGAGATAAGACTGAGGCACCTCCATTTCTCATTACCATAAGGATGTTTAGTAAGAATCTACATAATTGCCTAGTAGATTCAGGTGCATCTACCAATGTAATGCCTTTGTCCATATGCAATGCCTTAGGGTAACATCCTACCAAGTCATTAAAGAAGGTAACACAGTTAGATAAAATAGAGGTGAGTGTTGTAGGAGAATTAACTCACATCAATATGTAGTTAGCATCAGATCCAAGAATTCAATACTACATTGATATTCAAGTAGTAGATATTCCTGACACATATGGAATGTTGCTCAGCAGGGATTGGTCAAAAACACTCGATGGATACATGTCCACTGATTTTATTCACATGTGGCTACCTTGGAAAGGAATTTCCAACCAAATTAGGGTAGATGTTGAACCCTATATGAAACATATGATCACTGAGTAAAATAAAACCAATGAGATCATGTATGTAGATGTTGAACCCGGAGTTCACACCAGCAGGCGTCAAACCGTCAAGATAGAAGAGATCCTCATGTATGATGTCTATGTTCATAATGATAATCTTCAGGATGATAGAATAATTATAGAATCTGATCAAAGTTCAAATAATGATAAGGAAACGGATCATTTTGGGAATTTTGAAATGTACTTATCCAAAGAATTGCAATGTTGCCAATTGATAAATAAGTCTAATGAGGATGTTTTGATGGAGGGATGGTGTAGGTTACATGATGAAGCACATTCTGAGAGAACCTATGATGCTTGCTTAGACATGATGGAACTAGAACAAGCATGCAGAGAAAGGGGATCATCATCATCCATGGTAAGCCATACAGATAGTTGTAGTGATACTGATTCCTGCTTGTCATCTGTAGGAACAAAAGGAAGCACATATCATGATGAAAATTATGTTCATAAGAGGGAGGAAATCTTGGTGTGCACTAAGAATAATTCTAAGAGTAACAAGAATATCACCCCAGGGACCAATTGTTAGGTTGAATCAGATTATGAAGTATCCAATGAAGATAGAGGCAGTAATTTGACCAAGTTTGAAGAATTTTTATCAAAGCAAGTTCAGAAAATGTTGCTACAACATACTTCCCCACAAGATGTTTTAATCGAAGGATGGTGCAAGTTACATGAGGCACCACATTCAGAGACTACTTGCTCATTATGTTTGCATATTTTGGAAAAGCAAATGATGCTTTGCTCAAAAGATCACTCTTCGGATGATAAAGAAGAAAAGGAAATATCAACTTCATGTCAGCCAGATAAAGTGAAGTTTGAGAAGAGTGACTCACCAAAATTAAAATGGGTATCAGGTGGTGCAACCACCAGAGCTAAAAAGAAAAGAGAAGGTCCAAATAAGCCTTTAACTGATGATAAGCCATGGATCCTTAGGTTTGATGGATCTAAGTCAAAACAAGGAGCTGGAGTACGAATAGACATTGTTAATCTAGCTTGTAAATCTTACTTGGCATCATATACATTACAATTCCTATGCACAAATAATGTGACAGAATATGAAGCTCTGATTCATGGGATATTATTTTCACTCAAAAAGAAAGTAAAGATTCTGCACGTCTATGGGGACTCAGAATTAGTAGTGAGACAAGTAAGAGGCATATACTCTTGTAATTACAAGAGGTTGTCTAACTACAGACATAGGGTATGGGATTTGATAGAATATTTAGATGCATTTAACATCACCCATGTGCCTAGAGAACAAAATCACAGAGCAAATGCCTTGGCCCAAGCTACAAGTACTTTGGAGCCATTATCCATAACTAGTCTAAATAGGTTTTTAGTCGAACCAATATCAGTACCCTCTGTACTAGATAATGTCATCAATCTTCAAGTGTTTGATGATGACCAGCACATTTTAGACTTCATATCAAATAGAGATGTGTTTGATGCACAAATCATAGATGAAAGAAATGTGCAAGATCACATTTGGGAAGAAGAAGAGATCATAGATTTACGCAATAACAAGATTCCCAAAGGGATGGTAGAACTAGAAAGAGCATTTGATTTAGATAATATGTTGAAATAGAAGGATCTCCCTAAAGTAGATGGAGGAGATTATTCACCAATCAACATAGGACAAAATGAAGAAAAAAGGAATGTCTTGATTGGTAAAGTGTGTACAGAAGAAGAAATGACAGGGATAACTCAAGTACTTAAAGATTATATCCATGTTATTGCCTAGACATATGATGAGTTGAAAACTTATGATAACTCAGTCATCACTCATACTATACCATTAAAGCCAGATGCCAAACCCTTTAGAAAAAAATAGAGGCCTATTAATGCTTTATTAGAACCCATCATTTTTGAAGAAGTAAAGAAATTTCTTAATGCCATAAATATATTTTCTATGAGGCATTCTACATGGGTGGCGAACTTGGTTCCTGTGAGGAAGAAGAATGGTGACATCAAGTTATGTGTAGAATTGAGAAATTTAAATAGAGCTTCTGAAAAGGATAATTATCCTTTGCCTTCATTAGAGGTCTTGCAGATAGGAAATGGAGCAAAGATGATGTCATTTTTGGATGGTTTTTCAGGCTACAACCAAGTGATAGTGGATAAAATAGACAGATTGAAAACTACATTCACTACCAAGTGGGTGATATTTGCCTATAGGTCCATAACCTTTGTCTTGATAAATGCTGGGGCCACCTTTCAATGAGCAATGGATATAGCCTTTAGAGGGTTAATCGGTAAATGCATAGTCATCTACATGGATGACTTGACAATTTTCTCTAAAGAGAGGAAATCATGTAGAAGACCTTAGGAAGGTACTTAAGAAATGTGAACATTATGGAATATCCTTGAACCCTAAGAAATGAATATTTGGGGTAACTAAAGGAAAGTTATTAGGTCATCTGATAATAAAGAATGGGATCATTATTGACCCTGCTAGAGTAGAATCAATCATGAAGATACAGCTTCATGGAAGTAAGAAAGAGCTCAAATCTTATTTTGGTAAGATCAATTTCATTAGAAAATTTATTACTGGTTTTGCAAAGATTGTCAGGCCATTAAACGCAATGCTCAAGAAGGATGCTAAAATTGAATGGATGCCTAAAGCAAGAGTAACTTTTGAAGATATCAAAAAAGCTATATCTAATTCTCTTGTTTTGATTAGTCCAGACTATACAAAATATTTTTACATATACTCATTTGCTTCAGAGCATACATCTGCAGTAGTATTAACACAAAGAATTAAGGCTAAACAAGAAAAACCTATAGCTTTCATGAGTTCCCCTTTTAGAGATGTAGATCTTAGATACATGGATGTTGAAAGACAGGCTCTTGTTTTAGTCCGTGTAGTCAAGAAGTTTAGGCATTACATCTTGAGAAGTAAGGTAATTATTGTAGTACCAGATGCAGTAGTAAAGATGCTCCTAATGCAAAGTGAACCAGGTGAGAAGAGAGATAAATGGATAATAGTTCTCCAAGAATATGATATGGATATAACACCCATGAAGTTGGTAAGAGGACAAGCCTTGAGCTAAATGATATCAGAAATTTATCCTAACATCATGAGCCAACAGTATGTCATAAATACAAAGGAAACCAGAGAATGGTATTTAGATATCAGGCACATCTTGATTACTAGAAGATGTCCTTCAAAATTGCAGGCTTCACAGAGGAGAGCCTTGAAGATAAGATCACAAAAATACATGATAAAAGGGGGAATCCTCTTCAAAAGGAACTATGAAGGAATATATCTTAATTTCCTAGAAAGGCAAGAAGCAGATAAGGTGTTAACAGAATTGCATGATAAGTTTGGAACTGCACATGGATCACACTTAGCTACTGCCCATGTTGTCCTCAAGGTAGGATACTAATAGCCCACTATTTTTAAGGATACTGTGGAACACGTCAAATGTTGTCATATATGTTAGGTTACAGCCAATAGAGAAAAATATGCCGCTCAACCCTTGCAACTAGTAATGGAGATGCACCCATTCCCTAAGTGGGGCGTGGATTTCATAGGACACATCAATCCTCCATCATCCTCAGGCCATAGGTACATCTTGACTATTACTGATTATTGTACCAGGTGGACTGAAGCTGTTAGTAGTAAGACATGTAATGCTGAGGATGTGATCAAGTTTTTGGAAAGCAACATAGTAACTAGGTATGGAGTTCCTTATGCGTTTGTATGTGACAATGGACCTACATTTGTATCATTAAGATTGTCAAGTTGGGCTTTTGATCATGGAGTCATTTTGAAGTTTTCCTCAAATTATTAGCCTCAAGGCAATGGACTAGCATAGTCTACAAATAAGAACTTGTTGAATATCATAATGAAACTGATAGAGAAAAACCCTAGGGAGTGGAACACCCTATTAAAATATGCATTGTGGGTAGATAGAACTAGGATGAAGGTTGCGTTAGGAAATTCTCCTTATCAACTAGTGTATGGGGTAGATCCTATCCTCCCTATTAACCTAAAGATCCTCACATTATAGTTTGCACAAGAATATATGGGTATAGATAACAAACAAGAAGTCAGGTTACTTCAGCTAATGCATCTAGAAGAAAAAATAAATAGAGCAATGGATCAGTTTGATAAACATCAGGCTGTTGTAAAATGTTGGTTTGATAAAAGAGCCAGAGTTAAGGCTTTTAGGATTTCAGATTTAGTCCTTATGTGGGACAAAGCACATGAAAAGAAAGGGGATCATGGTAAATTTGATAAACTTTGGATGGGTCCTTTTCAATTTTTGGAAATCCTAGGAGATAGTACCTATAGACTTAAGACTTTAATCGGTGAGGATGTCCCATTACTAGTTAATGGATAGTTCCTCAAGCATTATTTCCAACCTTGAGACTGGGTCATGTAAGTCAAATGTATCATAATGTGCATATTGTATAGTTGTTTTACAACTTTGTTTTGTTTGTTTGCTTGTCTGTTGAGTTTTGTTTTGGTTGGTCAAAATGATTTAACTTGTCACCATAAGGAACCAAACCAAATTGTTAGGATTCAAGTGATGAGAGAAAATTCATGTATAGGGTATGACTCATTTTGAGGAAGTATCTATGATCAGGTCTGTGATATCCTTTTCATCATGGTGCCTTTTCTTAACTAAGGAGATTTTCACAATGACTTGCCTAACAACCTTGGGTTTGTAGAACACATAAGTATAGGTGTTAAGTGAAAAATCCAAAGGGACTCCCTTGCTACCAATACAATCTCCAACCTAAATCAGCAAGTGACCACACCTTGCATATTAAGCTTACATGATGATATCATATGAACAAAGAAATAAATATTAAAAATCCAACAGGAATAAAATTAGGCCATCTATGTAACTCTACCAGGGCTATAGACGCCTATTGGCAGTGGGGCTCTACTTAGGGGGATTATATAGATAACCTTGTCAGTGCTATGGACGTCTGCTAGCAGTAACGCTCTATCCAGGTTGGCTATGAGGGATGATCCCAAAATATGTAGCTTAACATCGATTACTCATGTTTTCAACATACTTTCAAGATGATGAGAATTAATCATTTGCAAACACCTTATCCCTTGCTAGCATTGTTGTAATGATGAAAATCATATTATTCAGAAAAGTCATAATACCTATGCTTGAAAGAGTTATAATGCTATGTTAGAATGTGATCACATCACTTGAATCATTGGAATTTGGTTATTTTCTTTGGTGGCAAGTTGTTGTGTGGTTACACAACATGCCACATTTTGCCTTAGCAAAACAAGGACCCAACTCTTCTTTCTACTTGTTGCTTGTTTGTTTCTTGTTTTGGGCAATTTGGTAAAATCAGTCATGTATGTAACCTTTTTTAGAGGGTGGATGTGACACTAGATGAGGTCAGTTGTCAAAGTGAATAGTTGCAATTATTAACCTCATGGATGGAAAGTATTCAAAATTCTAAGCAGGTTTGTCTTTTGGGTCACCCCAAAATTGTCTAATGAAAGAAAGTTATGTTCAGTCAAAGCTTGGTCAAACCTGATATTACCCAGGCAGGGGGTCATATTTATAATATCAGTCATATTTGATAAGATCACCCAGATTTAGAATCATCACCTAAAAACTAGTACGTGCATGATACAGGAACGTCAAAATTAGATAAGAGTCGGTGTCTACCCATCAACGAACCTCACGTACTATCTCAAGGGGTCATGTTTTCTAACATCAGTCATCTTGTGAATATCACCCCTTCTTAGATATCACCCTATGCAAATATGATGATGACATCATTTAATTCAAATGAATGAAATAAATCACCCCAATGATGACATCATTGCCCCATCTGAAGTATAGGGGGTCATCTAGCCAATATCTGTCATATTTCATAATATGAAGATGACGTCATTAAAAAATGATAACTAAATGACATCAATGACATGATGATGTCATCACAATCTTTTTACAGAGGGAGGGGGGTCATATTTTAGTTACCCCTTATTTTAATTCCATGACCCAATATATATCATAGTCAAAGTTGACCATATCCCCCGATTCTTTAGCACATAGTTATCCCACGCAAGGAGGAGGGGGGTCATATTATCTGATGGGGGTCATCTTTCTGAATATCCCTGATCTTTTGAAGATCACCCCCTTTAATATTAAATGCAATTAAAGTGGTAGATGAACTCCCACTAATTACAAATACAAATTGAACACTTGGTGACATGTGTGAATTCCCTGCAAATGATCGACGGATTCAATCAAGACAACACACTTTAACCTAATTTGTCTTATTGATCTATTTAAAGTTAAAATTCAAAGGTCAGTTCTTTTTACCTTGCGATAAATCAAGAAATTACAAAACTCCAAAGTCAAACCCTCATCAGCTACCAGACAATGGATAAGATTTGTCAATGGAACAGAATGGAACGGGTGATCTTGCACATTTACAGTCTTTTCCCGTAATCACTCATCTAACCCAAAGGAAAGCATTATCAGGTAAGTAACTACAAAGCCTCCCTTTTGTCATTTTCTACAACTCCAGGTAGAGAATTTGTCTTTACTAGGGTAACTCCTATGATGATGCATAGAGAAATAAGATAAAGGGGTAATAAACGAAAATACATGATATTGTTTAGGGAAAATACATATGCAGATCATGGGGTAAAATATACCATGTTTATTGTAGGAATTAATGGCTGACTTAAGGAGAAACAAGTCTGAGGCTATGTTTCTGAAGCCCATGTTTGTACAACCAAAAGGGGTACAATTCAAGTACGGGGTCATTAGTGATACACATCAAGGGGATACGGATTTCGATGTATTGCCAACAAGATTGGACAATGACACAGATAATCCTATTCTGGATAGGGTGTTTATCTCAGGTATGTGGCACGCGACTGGTTTTCCCTATGCCATGGATGCCCTAGACTTGGTAGTAGAGTGTGCAAGAAATTATAACACAGAAACCAGGTGGGTAGAAAAACATGGAAGGATATACGCTGACTTTTTAGTCAAGGGCATCACTGCCACTTTCAACTTACTAGTAGGGAATAAGGTGGTTAATGTGCACCTTCATAAACTAGAGGTAGATAATAACAATAACAAGAAAAATGCCAAGAAGAATATGTATCAATGGAGGTCGAAGAACAACACTTATACAACTTCAGCCGAGCTACCAGTATACTTGTACAAGTTTGATTTTGATGATGAGTACCAATATATAATTTCCCTGCTAAGCAGGATGACCGACAGACCTAATGCTGGTAGTTTTGAGAATTGGAAGTTTGGGATCATTCAGATGGTCTTATACTTAGATAATAAATCCTTATAGGCCAAAATCATTAGTCACTCACTGGATGAGGGGATGCGAAGCCTAGGAGGACAGAGATGTTTATTTTACAAGACCTCATATGTGGTGTATTCTTGTGCATTCAAAGGGACATTTGATGCTCTAAAAATAGTAGGCAAGGTTGGCAGTGATGCAGATGATGTGCATATATGGGATCATTATCCCCAGTTACAAGGAAAAGTATACCTCCAGGACTACAAATTGGTAAATGATGCATTCTCAATGCACCTAGTAAGAATGATGGAGGAAGACAGGACTAAAAAACTTAGCATGGAAGCTCAAGAGGTTGTTTATAAACATGGAGCATGGTTTGTCCAATTTGCTACCTTCTCATATATCAAGGTTGAGGGATTTGAAGGACAACCTGTTATGTTGCCAAGATACCCTACTGAAAGGGTCATCTTGATGGAGTTTGTTAGACATATATCTATAGCGGTGGAGGCCTACAAGGCATAGAAGAATATTTTTCCAATTTTATTCCCAGTATCTATGGGATGGTACATGTGTTTAGATTCAGAGAGCATAAAGCATGCTATTGGGGGATTGAAATTAATGTACCTATAGCCATTTCCTCTTGCCAAATCATATGATCCTTATGGTAGGATACAAAATCTATTAGGAAAGAAGATACATCAAAGGCATCTAGGGGACTTTTGGACTAATTGTGATTATGAGGCTGAGGTGAGGAGGAGATATCAAAGGCTCACATTGAACCAAATCAAAACTTTTGATTGCATCCTAGTGCTAGAACAATTGCATAAAGATAATGGGAAGGTAATGTCAAATGAGTATGAAAGTAAGAAAGTGTACATTGACACCATATCGGTTCCTGATCTCACATAGAAAGAAGATATATCCTTAGATCAGATGATGCAAGGGGTGATCCAGGGGAACCAAGCTTGGGTAGAAGCAGAAATAGCCAAATTGAAGAAAAGAGGCATGACCCTTACTATTGATAACAAAAAAAAGGGACAAGAATTGTCTAATGAGGAATATGATGATTTCCTTACGGAGAAGAGAAAATCTAATGGGGACAGATTACCCACCAAAAAACAAAAGAAGATACCTTCCAAAGGTAAGAAGGGTGATAATGAACCAAGGGGGGTAATCATAGAAAGAGTTGCCATTAAGGATGGGGGAGCATCCACATCAGTTCATGCATCCACATCGGCTCATGTATCCTCAGGGTCACAGCCTCCACCAGCAAAGCCAAAGACCAAGAGAATTTTGAGGCCTATTGCTAAGAGCATGGAAATACAAGTGGAAGGGTAGACTCTATAGCAGGACTTAGAGGAAGATAACCCCTTGGGAGAAGAATAATTGAGCAAAGAACCCAAAGATGATGACTTACTGATAGCAAGAAAGAAAAGGAAAGGGATGCCATTAATGTCACCACCGAAGAAACTAAGAACAACAATGAGAGGAGAGGTCCACACTGACCCCATCATGTTGAGAGGAATGGGTGGTGAGGTTTTTAGGAAAGAGTTGCAACATGATGTTCCCCTTCCTACAATAATTAAATTTAAAATTGAGAAGGCTGAAGAACAAACAAGAGAAACACTTGGGACAAGTAAGGAGCTCCCTTTCTCCTTAGATGATATAGTAGAGTTATCAGATGATGAGGTAGTCTAGGATGTTGTTGTTCAACATATGGAAACCCTGGTTGCTAACACCAGGATGACTCCTCATAGGACTTCATTAGCCCAGATGAGGGTGTTGGAAGAAGAAAACTAGATGGGAGAAACAAAACATGATAGTCATAAAAAGGTGGCTCAACAGATAGGGCTAGACAAGTTGGTTGATCAGGTTACAAACCCTGCAACCATAGACTTAGCATATAGGGGTGATGTAAGCCCAAGAAAAGACAACAATCCACCCATAGAACCTAAAATGACTAAGGAGGCAGAGCGTACAAAGAAGGATAGTGCTTCTCTTGATCAAGGTAAACCACAACATAAGACACCCATTAAATCAAAAAAATCAGAAACCCAATAGCAAAGTGGGGGTGATCAGGGCATATCAGACATTGGTGTTGCTTAGGCCCAAAGCAGTTTATCATTACTTCAGGATTAGGCCAATCAAGAGATGCTTCACCAGGATGGTTAGAAGGAGCAGGGCATATCTCCATCGCATATTGAGCAGGGAGAACCACAAAATGTACCAGGGGTTGAAGAAAAATTAGGTCAGGAAGGACCTAAGTCAGAAAGCATCAACACACTAAAGGAAGGAGAGCAGAAAATAACCCATGACTGGGGTACTGATGCAGAAACAAAGAATGTGACCGAGGGTGATCAGGGTGATCTCCAAGGTCAAAATGCACAGGCCTCTCAAGAGGTTAATGTATCACTGGGTGAGAAAGACAAGGAGGGTGATGGAAATCCAAAGGAGAGCTCACAAAATGAAGCACAAGATCAAAATGTGGATATTCCATAGGATCTGCCATTGCAAAAGGCGGCCCCTCAACATGAGGAACCCCAACGAGATCACCCTCGTCATGAAATGCATGAGGAAGAAGTCAAGAAGGTGCCTTCACCACCAAGGATAGAAGTTGATATAGGAGGATAGGATACAGATGACACAGAAAAAGGCCACCAAGAATTTGAAGGTGATATACCTCATTGGCTAAGAAGGGAAATACATGTAGAACAAGTGGAAGAAGTTCAAGATTTTGATGTGTCTACCCTATTTGCTAAAAGCATGATGAAGCCATGGAGAAAGGCCAGGATGACATCTATGATAAAAATGGATCCTACTACGAGTAGGAGGACCGCACAAATAGCCCTACCTATGGTTGAAAAGGAGAAAGGAAAAATAAGCCTAGAGGAGTTTTAGATCACAAATGTTGATCTGGGTTTTGCTAATGAAGACCAAGAGGGTCAAGAGGGAAAATATATTATTGATTCTCTAACCCAGAGGGTAAAGAGAGAGAAGGAGAAGAATAAGGTACATAAATAGCACATTGCTCAATTTCATTCTGTTATAAAAGGGTTAATTAACCCTGATCATGTAGCCATTGATTCGGCAGTCCCATTGCCTATTATATCACAAGAAGAGTTTACCAAATTGGACCTAATGAACCATGAGGTAATGGTGATGGAGAAATGGATGTTCTCAGCATTGACAGGAGTTGAAGATGTGGTAAGGACTTCTCTACAGAGATGGAATTCTTTGAGCACCTTAAAGAGAAAGGTAGACAAGATGTAGAATGAAACGGGCGGGAGGTCATTCCAATAGGAAAAGGACCTGGCTGCTCTGAGTGAGATGAATAGTATTGAATCAAATTCTAATAAGTAACAAGGTATTAGATAATAACAATGCCCTGGTATGAAGATCTCAGGTTCGAATGTGATGTATTGAAGAAGTGCAGTGACAAGCTCAGGGACATCAACATCAAACTACATACCATGAAGGCATATGAGGTAGAGACCCTAGAAGCTTTAGAAGGGAAAATAGAAGGTAAAATTGAGAATCAAGATGTAGATTTTGCTGTTAAGGCCCTACATGATAATTTCAAGTCAGTAGTAGATGATCCCTTGAACCTCTTGATAGAGGAAGTGATGAATAGAATCATGAGGATAAAGGTCAAAGTAGAATAATATAATGAGACACTAAATAGCAGGAAAGGCAAGATGGAAGTTCTCAAGGATAAATTCCATTCCCATAAACATGCAATAGTGAAAGCTAAAATTCAAGATGGAGGGGAGGTTGACATAATAGTGCAAGCTTATGAATCAATCAGGACAACAATGAAGGTCCATATAGGAGAGAATGTTTACCAATGTGATAGTGATAGTGAAAGTGTTGAAAGTGAACAGGACAATGAACAAGAAGAAAGTGAAGGAGAAAGACATGAAGATTAAGTATAAATGTATCACCAAGTGAAATATGCATGGGGCACTTATAAGTGGCAAGCCATATAGATGGTTGCCAGCTGGCAATTTGTGTTGCAAGTGAGGATGATTGACTCAGTCAATGAAAATTGTTAGCCGTTGATCTAAATTGTTGAATCTTGATTGTAGGTCAGTTGTAACTACCTCCTCTCCTTATTCTATAAAAGGTGGAGGAGTGCAATATTTCATTCATTTGAAACTTAATTGAAATCTTATTGCTGAAGAATTCAGGACATATTTCAAAGTTATTGTGAATATACATGTTTTGCATACTTAATGAAAGAGAAGCTATTTTGATTACAAATCATTGTAAACCCTGAGTAATCTATGAGTGAAATTTGGATATATGTGTTGATTAGCTGTGTCCCTTGGAGTGCTATTATATCTGTATATATTGTTTTCACTATTTGTTTCTTTGAAGTTAGCATTAGCCATACCAAACTATGGAACAACCTAGTGAAGTATGGTTTGATTTCTTCTCTTCATGGTTGTACCTTGTGTGTATGTGATTCAATAACTAAAGGTTCACTAAAATTAGAAGTATTTCTGTAAGTTTCTTTGAATTTCATTACAAATCATGTTCATAATTGCAAATAACATATAATCAAGAGCAAACAAACTTGAAATATGCAAATATCCCATAGATAATTGAAAATACAGAGCATATTTTGAATGGAAGCATGTCAAATTGATAAATATCATGCCAAAATGAATAAATATATATAATAAACACATGAATATCTACTTGTAGACACATCATTTGAATAAATATACAGTGTAGAGGAATGTGTAAGTTCCTAATGATCAATGATCAGAAGAATTGATCAAACTTACAAATATCACAGTGATCTTTAGAAATAGAGTAGAATTAACCTCTCTATGGAGTGAATTTAGAAAATACAGTTACAATATTGATCATCTAAGAAAACGTAAGACACCTTGAAATGGAAAACAACATGTCACATCAACCTCTGAGTAATGTCAGATGATCATGACCTGATCAACGGAGCCTTGGAGTCATCAACTCATCTTGAGTTGATCGTACTTTACAAGATAATAAAGGTTTGTTGTGCAAATTTTTATGCAAGTTGTTATGATTAACAATCATCATTAACATAAATTGGCACTAGAAGGAAGGCCTCTTCACTGCCTAGAAGGTGATTCAGTAATGCATGTTTATTTTCCTATGCAGCCCATGATTTCAAATATTTTGCAAAGATTGGTTGTTTTTGAGTCTTTTCCTACTTTTCCACCACAAATATTTCAAAATCAAGCATAAATACCTTAAGCTTTGTAGCCAATTTTTGTGGTTCTTGAAAGATAAGTTTTCATTCAGGTTTGCTTACTAAATCTTTGAAGTGATTCACTTATGATACCTGATATCCTAAAGCCTACATCTAAAAGTTTTACATCACCTCATATTTACATCATTTCTACAAATATTGCATAAATATCTAGTCAGTTTTGGATTCTAGTCATAAATACATCCTTTGCACGAGTATTTTAGCTAATCTATGCAATAAAGCAAGCCAAATTTCCATAAATTGTAGAAATCCTGGCTCTTAGGCCAAATACCAGGTCCAGATCCAGTGGACTCTTTGAGGAATTGCCTATCCCTGGATTCAGACCTAGAACAGTAGATATTCATCACACTCCTAGTTCTAGTACATCAGAGGCTTCACCAAAGCACACTCCAATAACTCCCATCTGATTGCAAACACCTACAGGACCACCTGTAACATCTCTACTCCAACCTCCACCAGTCACAATGTCATTCCTTGCTGCAGAATCACCTTTGAATTTCACTGCATATCATCCTTTACCTAAAAATCCTGACAAAATTTGTCCTAAATATCATCCATATCAGGATGCTGATGATCACATCAGGACATTCAAGGAAGCTTGTTGTAGAGTGAGAATTGAGCATAAGGATGTGGTATGTAGATTATTTCCATTTTCCTTAGGGAAAGAGGCATATAATTGGTATATCAGTCTTGGTCAAGGTTCGATTGGTTCATGGGCTGCCCTAGAGAAAGCTTTTAAGAATTGATTCAAAATACCTATAGATCCTTCAATGAATTACCACCTGTTTGCCATAATTAAGAGACTTGAAGGAGAACCTATTGCTAATTTCAATGCAAGATTCCAAAAGATGCTCTCAAAGCTAGTTGCTCCATATATTGTAGAAGATGAAGTTGCTAGGAGTATATACTACTCAGCATTAGATCCTCTGACTTCTATGTTTATTAGGAGAACACATCCTAGTGTCACAACTTTGGCAAGAGCTTTTGAGGAAGACATAAAATTCAATCAACAGTTGATCCCTGCTCCAACACCTAATGTTGCATTTCCTACATTTCCTTCTTATCCTGTTCAACAACCAACCAATGGAGCTATGATGTCTCCATCTATAATGTCAAGTCCTTTACAGCTACCTTCACTTAGCATCATGCCACCTCTAAATGGAAAATGGTTAGATGTTGCAATATCCAAGACATACACAAGTACCCCAGGATGCAGGATAGACTAATAAAAATAGTAATGGTTCTTCCTTTTTCAAACCTCAAATAGAGAACATAGTGGCCAAAGTTCAAGAAGAAAAGGAAGAAATTAAAGAGATCTCAACACAATTGAGGAAACTAACAACTGAAATCACTCATCTAAGAATTCAAAATTTCTATTCTCAACCAAATCAGAATAGAGGATATAACAATGACAGATCTGGATATCCTAATAGGGGATATAATAATAATAATAATAACAACAGTGGTAACAATAATCCCCCTAGATAGCCTAGAGTGTGGAACACTAGGCCAAACAATGGTTCTTTTCCATCACCCTTAGATAACTAGCCTCCTAGTGAACCTAAGCAAACCACTAGAGTGAACCTAGGAGAAGTAGCCCTTACAAACTGTTGTAGGATACATAACACCAATGCTCATGTAGAGCTGGATTGTCCTTAGTTTAGGATAGAAGCTAATATATTCCAAGCTAAAGTATCTAATACCTCAGGTAATCCACCTTATGTTGAAGGTAATGAAATTGTCCCCTGTGGATATGATTCTGCTCTTGTATTGGAAAGTTTCACCAATCATCCTCATCAGCAAATAATCTCATCTCATGAGAATTACACCTTAGCATGTGAAGAGTTAGCTATGGCTTTTGAAACAAATTATGTTTTTCCCTTTGAAGATGAGAATGAGCCATCAGTTGAACGTGAGGAGGTACATGCTTATCAACAGTAATATCAGGGTAGACATAACTATAACCTAAGGAATAACTCCAACAGACCTACTACTCCTTTGACTACATCCTTGCCTCCAAATAATTTTAACACTCCTCCTGATCCTAATGCGAGTAATAACCCTAGATTTCCCAAAGTTAATGCCCAATACTTAACACCACATAATGCAGTGCCAAGAACTAGTAATCTGTCTCGAGTCTGACAAATTGGTTACATACTTAGTAGATGAAATGAAAAAGATCAAAATCAGGTTGTCATTGTTAGAACTACTAAAAACTCTAGCTATTAAGAAGGCATTCATGAAATCTTTAGATGACCCTACTCCAAAAGAGGATAGTCATCCCTCAAATCAGCCTTTGAATAAAGATCATGCAACTAAGGATGTTAATGTTAAACACATAACTTCAGCTACTGTCTAAGCTAAAGAAACTTCACATATGACTCTTTATAGAGATAAGACTAAGTCACATCCATTTCTCCTTACCAGAAGGATGTTTAGTAGTAATCTACATAATTGCCTAGTAGATTTAAGTGCATCTACCAATGTAATGCCTTTGTCCATATGTAATGTCTTAGGGTTACATCCTGTCAAGTCATTAAAGAAGGTAATAAAGTTAGATAAAAAAGATGTGAGTGTTGTAGGAGAATTAACTCACATCCATATGAAGATAACATCAGATCCAAGAATTCAATACTACATTGATATTCAAGTAGTAGATATTCCTAACACATATGGAATGTTGCTCAGTGGGGATTGGTCAAAAACACTCAATGGATACATGTCCACTAATTTTATTCACATGTTGCTACCTTGGAAAGGAATTCTGAACCAAATTAGGATAGATGCTAAACCCTATATGAAACATATGATCACTGAGTACAATAAAACCAATGAGATCATATATGTAGATGTTGAACCCGGAGTTTACACCATCAGGCCTCAAACCGTCAAGATAGAATAGATCCTCATGTATGATGTCTATGTTCATAATGATAATCTTCAGGAAGATATAATAATTATAGAATCTGATCAAAGTTTAAATGATGATAAGGAAACATATCATTTTAGGAATTTTGAAATGTATTTATCTAAAGAATTGTAACGTTGCCAATTGCTAAATAAGCCTAATGAGGATGTTTTGATGGAGGGATGTTGTAGGTTACATGATGAAGCACATTTGGGAGAACCTGTGATGCTTACTTAGACATGATGGAACTATAACAAGCATGTAGTGAAAGGGGATCATCATCATCCATGGTAAGCCATACAGATAGTTGTAGTGATATTGATTCTTGTTTGTCATCTGCAGGAACAGAAGGAAGCACATATCATGATGAAAATTATGTTCATAAGATGGAGGAAATCTTGGTGTGCACTAAGAATAATTCTAAGAGTAACAAGAATATCACCCCAGGGACTGATTGTTTGGTTGAATCAGATTATGAAGTATCCGATGAAGATAGAGGTAGTAATTTGACCAAGTTTGAAGAATTTTTATCAAAGCAAGTTCAAAAAATGTTGCTACAGGATACTTCCCCATAAGATGTTTTAATCGAAGGATGGTGCAGGTTCCATGAGGCACCACATTTAGAGACTACTTGCTCATTATGTTTGCATATTTTGGAAAATTAGATGATGCTTTGCTCAAAAGATCACTCTTCGAATGATAAAGAAGAAAAGGAAATATCAGCTTCATGTCAACCAGATAAGGTGAAGTTTGAGAAGAGTGAGTCACCAAAATTAAAATGGATATTAGATGGTGCAGCCACTAGAGATAAAAAGAAAAGAGAAGGTTTAGATAAGCCTTTAACTGATGATAAGCCATGGATCCTTAGGTTTGATGGATCTAAGTCAAAACAAGGAGCTGGAGTAGGAATGGACCTTGTTAATCTAGCTGGTAGATCTTACTTGGCAGCATATAGATTACAATTCCCATGCACAAATAATGTGATAGAATATGAAGCTTTGATTCATGGGATATTGTTTGCACTCAAAAAGAAAGTAAATATTCTTCATGTCTATGGGGACTCAGAATAAGTAGTGAGACAAGTAAGAGGCATATACTCTTGTAATTACAAGAGGTTGTCTAACTATAGACATAGGGTATGGGATTTGATAGAAGATTTTGATGCATTTAACATCACCCATGTGCCTAGAGAACAAAATCACAGAGTAGATGCCTTGGCCCAAGATGCGAGTACTTTGGAGCCATTATCAATATCCAGTCTAAAGAGGTTTTCAGTTGAGCCAGTATTAGTACCCTCTGTACTAGATAATGTCATCAATCTTCAAGTGTTTGATGATGACCAACACATTTTAGACTTCATATCAAACAGAGATGTGTTTGATGCGTAAATCATAGATGAAAGAAATGTGCAAGATCACATTTGGGAAGAAGAACAGATCATAGATTTACGTAGTAACAATACTCCCAAAGGGATGGTAGAACTAGAAAGAGCGTTATATTTAGATAATATATTGAAATAGAAGGATCTCCCTAAAGCAGATGGAGGAGATTATTCACCAATCAACATAGGACACAATGAAGAAAAAAGGAATGTCTTAATTGGTAAAGTGTGTACAGAAGAAGAAATGACATGGATAACTCAAGCACTTAAATATTATATCCATGTTATTGCTTGGACATATGATGAGTTGAAAACCTATGATACCTCAATCTTCACTCATACTATACCATTAAAGCCAGATGCCAAGCCCTTTAAACAAAAATAGAGGCCTGTTGATGTTTTATTAGAACCCATCATTTTTGAAGAAGTAAAGAAATTGCTTAATGCCAGAATTATATTTTTTGTGAGGCATTCTACATGGGTAGCCAACATGGTTTCTGTGAGGAAGAAGAATGGTGACATCAGGTTATGTGTAGACTTCAGAAATTTAAATAGAGCTTCTGAAAAGGATCATTATAATTTGCCTTCATTGGTTGAGGTCTTGTAGATAGTAAATGGAGCAAATATGATGTCATTTTTGGATGGTTTTTCAGGTTACAACCAAGTGATGGTGGATAAAATAGATTGATTCAAAACTACATTCACTACCAAGTGGGATATTTGCCTAAAGGCGCATGCCCTTTGGCTTGATAAATGCTGAGGCCACCTTTCAGCGAGCAATGGATATAGCCTTTAGAGGGTTAATTGGTAAATACATAGTCATATACATGGATGACTTGACAGTTTTCTCTAAAGAGAGAGGAAATCATGTAGAAGACCTCAGGAAGGTACTTAAAAAATGTGAACATTATGGAATATCCCTGAACCCTAAGAAATGCATAATTGGGGTAACTACAAGAAAGTTATTAGGTCATCTAATAATAGAGAATGGGATCATTATTGACCCTACCAGAGTAGAATCAATCATGAAGATACAACTTCTTGGAAGTAAGAAAGAGCTCAAATCTTATTTTGGTAACATCAATTTCATTAGAAAATTTATTACTGGTTTTGCAGGGATTGTTAGGCCATTGAACGCAATGCTCAAGAAGGATGCTGAAATTGAGTGGACGCCTGAAGCCAGAGCAAATTTTGAAGATATAAAAAAAGCTATATCTAATGCTCCTATTTTGAATAGTCTAGACTATACAAAATATTTTTGCATATACTCATTTTCTTTAGAGCATACATCTACAGAAGTATTAACACAAAGAAATGAGGCTAAAGAAGAAAAGTCTATAGCTTTCATGAGTTGCCCTTTCAAAGATGTAGAGCTCAGATACATGGATGTTGAAAGATATGCTCTTACTTTAGTCTGTGCAATCAAGAATTTTAGGCATTGCATCTTGAGAAGTAAGGTAATTGATGTAGTACCAGATGCAGCAGTAAAGATGCTCCTAATGCAAAGTGAACCAAGTGAGAAGAGAGCTAAATGGATAACAATTCTCCAAGAATATGATATTGATATAACACCCATGAAGTTGGTAAGAGGACAAGCCTTGAGCCAAATGATATCAGAAATTGATCCTAACATCATGAGCCAACAATATGTCATAAATACAAACGAAACCAGAGAATGGTATTCAAATATCAAGCACATCTTGTTTACTGGAAGATGTCCTTCAAAATTGTAGACTTCACAGAGGAGAGCCTTGAAGATAAGATCACAAAAATGTATGATAAAAGGGGGAATCCTCTTCAATAGAACTATGAAGGAATATATCCTAGATGCCTAGAAAGGCAAGAAGAAGATAAGGTGTTAAAAGAATTGCATGATAAGTTTGGAACTGCACATGGATCACACTTAGCTACTGCCCATTCCATCTTCAGGCTAGGATACTACTGGCCCACTATTTTTAAGGATACTACTGAACACGTCAAACGTTGTCATATATGTCAGGTTGCAGCCAATAGAGAAAAATATGCCGCTCAACCCTTGCAACTCGTAATGGAGATGCGCCCATTCACTTAGTAGGGCATGGATTTCACAGGACCCATCAATCTTCCATCATCCTCAGCCCATAGGTACGTGTTGATTATTACCGATTATTGTACCAGGTGGACTGAAGCCATTAGCAGTAAGACATGTAATGCTGAGGATGTGATCAAGTTTTTGGAAAGCAACATAGTAACCAAGTATGGAGTTCCTTATGCTTTGGTATGTGACAATGGACTTGCATTTGCATCATTAAGATTGTCAAGTTGGGCTTTTGATCATGGAGTCATTTTGAAGTTTTCCTCAAATTATTACCCTCAAGGCAATGGACTAGCAAAGTCTACAACTAAGAACTTGTTGAATATCATAAAGAAAGTGATAGAGAAAAACCCTAGGGAGTGGAACACCCTATTAAAATATGCATTGTGGGTAGATAGGACTAGGATGAAAGCTGTGTTAAGAAATTTTCCTTATGAAGTAGTGTATGGGGTGGATCCTATCCTCCCTATTAACCTAAAGATCCCCACATTCTAGTTTGCACAAGAATATCTAGGTATAGATAACAATCAAGAAGTTAGGTTACTTCAGCTGATGCATCTGGAAAAAAAAAAATAGAGCAATTGATCAGTTTGATAAACATCAGGCTGTTGTCAAACACTAGTTTGATAAAAGAGCTAGAGTTAAGGCTTTTAAGATTTTAGATTTAGTCCTTATGTGGGACAAAGTGCATGAAAAGAAAGGGGATCATGGTAAATTTGATAAACTTTGGATAGGTCCTTTTCAAATTTTAGAAATCCTAGGAGACAATACCTAAAGACTTAAGACTTTAACCGGTGAGGATGTCCCATTACCAGTTAATGGATAGTTCCTCAAGCATTATTTCCAAGCTTGAGACCGGGTCATGTAAGTCAAATGTGTCACAATGTTCATATTGTATAGTTGTTTGTATAGCTTTGTTTTGTTTGTTTGCTTGTCTGTTGAGTTTTGTTTTGGTTAGTCAAAATGATTTAACTTGTCACCATAAGGAACCAAACCAAATTGTTAGGATTCAAGTGATGAGAGAAAATTCATGTATAGGGTATGACTCATTTTGAGGAAGTATCTGTGATCAAGTCTATGATATCCTTTTCATCATGGTGCCTTTTCTTAACTAAGGAGATTTTCACAATGACTTGCCTAACAACCTTGGGTTTGTAGAACACATAAGTATAGGTGTTAAGTGAAAAATCCAAAGGGACTCCCTTGCTACCAATACAATCTCCAACCTAAATTAGCAAGTGACCACACCTTGCATATTGAGCTTACATGATGATATCATATGAACAAAGAAATAAATATTAAAAATCCAAAAGGAATAAAATTAGGCCATCTATGTAACTCTACCAGGGCTATAGACACCTGCTGGCAGTGGGGCTCTACTTAGGGGGATTGTATAAATAACCTTGTGAGGACTATGGACGCCTGCTAGTAGCAAGGCTCTATCCAGGTTGGCTATGAGGGATGATCCCAAAATATGTAACTTAACATCAGTTACTCATGTTTTAAACATACTTTAAAGATGATGAGAATTAATCATTTACACACACCTGATCCCTTGCTAGCATTGTTGCAATGATGAAAATCATATCATTTAGAAAAGTCATAATACCTATGCTTGAAAGAGTTAAAATGCTATGTTAGAATGTGATCACATCACTTGAATCATTGGAATTTGGTTATTTTCTTTGGTGGCAAGTTCTTGTGTAGTTACAAAAAAACACCCCATTTTGCCTTAGCAAAATAGGGACCCAACTCTTCTTTTTGCTTGTTGCTTGTTTGTTTCTTGTTTTGGGTGGTTTGGTAAAATTAGTCATGTATGTAACCTGTTTGAGAGGGTGGATGTGACACTAGATGAGGTCAGTTGTCAAAGTCAGTAGTTGCTATTATTAACCTCATGGATGGAAAGTATTCAAAATTCTAAGGAGGTTTATCTTTTGGGTCACCCCAAAATTATCTAATGAAAGAAAGTTATGTTCAGTCAAAGTTTGGTCAAACCTGATATTACCCAGGTAGGGGTCATATTTATAATATCAGTTATATTTGATAAGATCACCCAAACTTAGAATCATCACCTAAAAACCACTAGGTGCACAATACGCGAACGTCAAAATTAGATAAGAGCTAGTATCTACCCATCAACGAAACTCACGTACTATCCCGGGGGGTCACGTTTTCTAACATTAGTCATCTTGTGAATATCACCCCTTCACAGATATCACCCTACACCAATATGATGATGATGACATTTAATTTGAATGAATGAAAGAAATCACCCTAATGATGACATCATTGTCCCATCTGAAGTACGGGGGGTCATATATCCAATATCTGTCATATTTTTTAATATGACGATGACATCATTAAAACATGATAACTAAACAACATCAATGACATAATGATGTCATCATGATCTTTTTGCAGAGGGAGGGGGGTCATTTTTTAGTTACCCCTAATTTTAATTCCATGACCCGATATGCATCATAGTCAAAGTTGACCATATCACCCGATTCTTTCACACATAGTTATCCCGTGCAAGGAGGACAGGGGTCATATTATCCGAGGGGGGTCATATTTCTGAATATCCCTAATCTTTCAAAGATCATCCCCTTTAACATTAAATGTAATTAAAGTGGTAGATGAACTCTCGCCGATTACAAATATGATTTGAACACTTGGCGACATCTACGAATTCCCTACAAATGATCAGCAGTTTCAATTAGGACAACACACTTTAACCTAATTTGTCTTATTGATATGTTTAAAGGTAAAATTCAAAGGTCAGTTTTATTTACCTTGTGATAAATCAAGAAATTACAGAGCTCCAAAGTCAAACCCTCATTAGCTATCGTACAATGGATCAGATTCTTCAACGTAATGGAACATAACAGGTGATCTTGCACATTTATAATCTTTTCCCATAATCACTCATCTAACCCAAAGGAAAGCATTATCATGTAAGTAACTGCAAAGCTATTAGGAAAGAAGATACATCAAAGGCATCTAGAGGACTTTTGGACTAATTGCGATGATGAGGTTGAGGTGAGGAGAATGAGGTATCAAAGGCTCACATTGAACCAAATTAGAACTTTTGACTGCATCCCAATGCCAGCACAGCTGCATAAAGATAATGGGAAGGTAATGTCAGATGAGTATGAAAGTAAGAAAGTGTACAATGACACCATATTAGCTCTTGATCTCACACAGCAAGAAGATATATCCTTAGATCAGATGATGCAGGGGGTGATCCAGCTAACCTAAGCTTTGGTAGATGCAGAAATAGCCAAATTGAAGAAAACAGGCATGGCCCTTACTGTTGATAACAAGGAAAAGAGACAAGAATTGTCTGATGAGGAATATGATGAATTCCTTATGGAGAAGAGAAAATCTAATGGGGAGAGATTACCCATTGAAAAACAAAAGAAGATACCTTCCAAAGGTAAGAAGGGTGATAATGAACCAAGGGGGTTAATCATAGAAAGAGCTACCATTAAGGATGGGGGAGCATCCACATCAATTCATGCATCCACGTCAGCTGATGTATCCTTAGGTTCACAGTCTCCACTAGCAAAGCCAAAGACCAAGAGAATTTTGAGGCCTACTGCTTAGAGCATGGAAATACAAGTGGAAGGGCAGACTCTACAGTAGGACTTAGAGGAAGATAACCCCTTGGGAGAACAATTGAGCAAAAAACCTAAAGATGATGACATGCTGATAGCAAGCAAGAAATGGAAACGGATGCCGCTGATGTCACCACCCAAGAAACTAAGAACAACAATGAGAGGAGAGATCCACACTGATCCCATCATGTTGAGAGGAATGGGTGGCAAGGTTTTTAGGAAAGGGCTGCAGCATGATGTTCCCCTTCCTACAATAATTAAATTTAAAACTAAGAAGGCTGAAGAGCAAACAAGAGAAACACTCAGGACAAGTAAGGAGCTCCCTTTCTCCTTAGATGATACAGTAGAGTTATCAGATGATGAGGTAGTCTAGGATGTTGCTGCTCAACATATGGAAACCCTGGTTGCTAACACCAGGATGACTCCTCATAGGACTCCATTAGCCTAGATGAGGGTGTTGGAAGAAGAAGAATAGATGGGAGAAATGAAACATGATAGTCCTAAAAAGGTGGCTCAACAGATAGGGCTAGACAAGTTGGTTGATCAGGTTATAAGCCCTACAGCCATAGACTTAGCATATAGGGGTGATGTAAGCCCAAGAAAAGACAACAATCCACCCATAAAACCTAAAAGGACTAAGGAGGCAGAGTGTACAAAGAAGGATAGTGCTGCTCTTGATCAAGGTAAACCACAACATAAGACACCCATTGAATCAAAAACATCAGAAACCCAATAGCAAAGTGGGGGTGATCAGGGCATATCAGACATTGGTGTTGCTCAGGCCCAAAGCGGTTCATCATTGCTTCAGGATAAGGCTGATCAAGAGATGCTTCACCAAGATGCTCATAAGGAGTAGGGCATATGTCCATCACATAATGCGTAGGGAGAACCACAAAATGCAATAGGGGTAGAAGAAAAATCAGGTCAAGAAGGGCCTAAGTCAGAAAGCATCAGTACACCAAAGGAAGGAGAGTCGAAAATAACCCATGACTAGGGTACTGATGCAGAAACAAAGAATGTGACCAAGGGTGATCAAGGTGATCTCCAACGTCAAAATGCACAGGCCTCTCAAGAGGTTAATGTATCACTAGGTGAGAAAGACTAGGAGGGTGATAGAATTCCAAAGGAGAGCTCACAAAATGAAGCACAAGATCAAAATGTGGGTATTCTAGTAACAATGTGAAAAAAGTAACAATCTTCCTCATCTACTGCAAGTGGCGCTCTCTGCTTTCCATGGTTGTTTAGGGTTTTTTAGGGTTTTAGTTCTGAGTGCTTTCTATTTAAATGGAGGCTGCTGCCTCAGGCAGTGCCTCTAGGACTACGAACCTAATGGAGGACGATCCTTCAAACGGATGGAAGAGAGTGTTAATAGGGGAAAAGATGTGTTCTTCTAAAAGCATGTCGGGCCTTCTTGTCAAAAAAGATTCTACAGAAGGTACAACTCTGGATATTCCAGATGATCTGATTGAAGAAATCATGGTGACCATGGATCTTTCTCTGGTAGGTAAGTTCTCCTTCCGTCCCAATATTGAGATGGTCAGGAAATGGGTGATCTCTCAGTGGAGAATCAAAGGTAGTGTTTCGGTCATTGCTATGGCAAGAGGGTTATTCCTATTTAAATTTACGAATAGGGAGGATATGATAGCTATTCTTACTGGAGGACCCTGGCTTTATGGTTCACATTCACTTGCTTTATGCCCTTGGAAACCTGGGTTTGACCCTAGCTCGGACCTCAACATGTCTGCTCCTGTTTGGGTTAGATTACCAGGGTTTCCCTTGGAATTCTAGGATGAAAAAATATTTATAGCTATTGGCAACTCCTTTGGCCAGTATGTTACTATGGATCATACTACCCGCACTCAATCCTGATGTGTTTATGCCCAGTTTTGTGTTAATGTGGAGATCAATCAAACCCTTCCAATGTCCATAGAGTTAAACTCTAAATATGGGATTTAGACCCAGCCGATCCTTTATGAATATGCTACCACCTTCTATCAGATATGCAAGAAAAAGGGTCATATAATGACCCAATGTAAAACAAAGCAAATGGGTAAGAAGACTGACCCCCATAATGAGGTTGAGGATCATTCACACAAAACTATTACCCCTAGCAATCAGGCAATGGGGGGTAATGCGAAAAATGCTTTCCGAGATGATAATATCGAGCAGGCTATGGAAAAAGATTGTCAGAAGGCTTCAGGTAATGTAGACAATGCTTACCTAGATGATAATACTGAGAAGGTTATGGACAAAGATTGTTAGAATGATGCTTTAGATACAGATAACTATCAACAGACCAATATGTTTGAGGAGGGTGAAATACGGGCCCAATCGATAGATGGGGATGCTGAAGAAGGCAAAGTTTTGCGAGATGATCAACAAGTTCTTCCTACAGAGATAGCAGATACTGAAGGAGCAACAACTTTAAATTCAACCTAGGATACTTCTCATGTTCTGGAAATAGGCGATCAATCAACTAATCCTTCATTGATAGTTGAAATCGGTCCAAGTGGCAGTGGTAATGAACAAGAGGAATGGATTACCCCTAAGAAAAAGAACCGTAGAGGTAAAAAGTCTATTGACGTTGGCACTGACTCCAAAATAGGGAGACTGACCCTACGGGAAACAAGGCAAAGAGAGATTGCCAGGGAAATTGCCAGTGGTAAGCAGAAAACACTGGAGGTCAATTCCCTCAAATCTTCTAAATGAGGATTTTATCCTGGAATCTGAGGGGCTTCAATAGCCCCACCAAATAGTTTGAGGTTAAAAACTGTGTTTTAGATAATAAATTAGATATTTTGCTTCTTCAGGAGGTCAAGATGAATGAGGAGAGCTTTAAGAAGATAGCTGATTACATATGGCCTAAGGCTGATTTCTGCATTAGTCCAGCTTTAGGGGCTTCCGGTGGGATTGTTACAATGTGGAACAGTGCTAAATTTCAGGGTTCTCTTGTTGCTTCTAGCAAGCATTTTCTGGTTATTAACTTCTCCTTGCCATCCTTCAATTGGTCTTTAATCAATATTTATGCTCCTAATACTAGAGTTCTGAGGCAAACTTTGTGGACTAATTTGAGTAGCAATCTGACCAATACCCTGCACTCTAGATGGATGTTGGCTGGTGACTTCAACACTCCATTATATCCTTCAGAGAAATCTAGTGGGATCCTTGATTACTCTGACAGCATGTTTGACTTTGCAGAATTTATTAATGCTTGGGGATTGTTGGATGTGGAGCTACAAAATCAAAGTTTTACCTAGTCTAACAGAAGACGAGGAGACCATATGATCCAAGTCAAATTAGACAAGTTTCTTATTTCAAGTAACTGGGATAATCATCATAATATGTATCTACAGGCTTTTCCTAGAACTATATCTGATCACTGCCCTATCTTCCTTCATTGGCAAGATCAGCGCCAACGTGGCCCTTTCCCTTTCTGCTTTGAAGCCATGTGGATTAAGCATAAAGACTTTAGACAACTTGTGGCTCAATGGTGGCAAATTCCTATTCAGGGTACTCCTATGTTCAGATTGGTTAAAAAGCTCATGCACATCAAACAGGAGGTACGTGGGTGGAATAGATATTGTTTTGGTCATGTGTTTTGTCAAAAGAAAAATATAGTTGGAAAACTAGCAAATATTCAGCAATGGCTTGCTCAAGGAGATGATTCAGAAGACACTACTAAGGAAGAACATGATCTGATTTCGGACTGGAGGAATCTTATGTGCAGAGAAGAGGTCTTTTAGAAACAAAAGTCTAGAATTCAGTGGCTTAAAGAGGGAGATAGGAACACAACCTTTTTTCATCCTTCAGCCATGAAACATAGGAAGGCTAACTCCATAACAAAATTATGTTTGGAAAATGGCAATGTTATCACTGAGGATAATGAGATTATAGAACAAGCTATGATATTCTTTCAGAATTTGTTGACTGAACAAGCTAATGATGATGAGAATGGCAGGACTATGAATCAGTTCATTGACAAAATTCCCTGTCTGATAACTGAGGAAGATAACCTGGAAATGCTAAGGCCTATATATGAGGAGGAGGTTCGTGCTGTTTTATTTTCTATGGGTCCCTTCAAAGCTCTAGGTCCTGATGGCTTCCCTCCTATTTTTTTCCAGGAATATTGGGATATTGTGGGGGCTGATCTTACTACTGTGGTTCGTGATTTCTTTAAAACTGGTAAACTTTTAAAACAGCTCAATAATACCTTTATTGTCCTTGTTCCTAAAAAGCTAAAACCCACCAATCTTTCTGAATTCAGACCTATTAGCCTATGTAATACTGTCTATAAGCTTTGCACCAAAGTCCTTGTCATGAGAATTCAACCTTTTTTAAATAAAATTATTTCCCCTTCTCAAAAAGGCTTTGTCCCAGGTCGACAAATTCTGGATGCTGTGATCTCCACTCATGAAACTATTCATTCCATGGATAAGAGTAGAATAACTGGCATGGCTCTTAAGTTAGATATCTTTAAAGCCTATGATAGGGTCTCATGGACTTTTCTATTTCAAGTCATTAGGAAATTTGGGTTTAATGAAAAAATCTATCTCCTCATTTGGATGGCTGTTTCTTCTGCCAAATTTTTGGTCCTAGTTAATGGAGTCCCTAGGGGTTTTTTCTCTTCCTCGAGAGGACTCCGTCAGGGGGATCCTCTTTCCCCTTACTTGTTTATCATAATGGCGGAGGCACTGGGGAGATACATTCAAACTAATGTCACTTCTAAGCATCTTGTGGGCATCAAACCTACTTCCTCCCTTGCCCCTATGTCTATGCAGCAGTTTGTTGATGATACCATTCTTTTTGGCATCTCTTCTGTGATTGAAGCTCGGAGCTGGAAGAATATTTTAAACATTTATACCATAGCTTCTGGGCAAATCATATATTTCCAAAAGAGCAATGTATATTTTTTTAATACTCCTAATGATCTCCAGCAAAAAATCATTAATATCCTGGACTATGCTGAAGCTAATCTTCCTACTATCTATCTGGGTCTTCCCCTTACGGTTAAAGAGGTGTCTCAAAGTTTCTGGAATAGTATATTGGAAAGAACTCAATGGAAATTGATTGGTTGGAAAGGGAAATTACTCAGTAGTGCAGGCAAATTACAGCTTCTTCGTGCCTCCCTGCAAGGTATACCCACTTATTTTGTGTCTCTTTTTAAAATTCCTACTTCTTTTGCTGACAAATTGGAATAGATTCAAAGAAATTTTTTATGGATGGGAGTGGAAGATAAACAGAGAATGTCCTTGGTCAGTTGGGAAAAAGTGTGCCTTCTTAAATCCCATGGGGGTCTCAATATTAGATCCATACGAAATATGAACAAAGCCCTTCTCTCAAAAATCAATTGGAACCTGATTCATCAACATAAAGATTGGGGGGAAATCATGCAAGCAAAATATCTGCATGTCACTAACTGGTCCAACTTTCTCCAATAGGAAGGGTTACCTCAGGGATCTATTATATGGAATAAAATGCTAAAATCCAGAAGCCTTCTTAAGCAAGGGGTTAGATGGAAATTGGGAAATGGTATGTCTATTAAGTTCTAGAATGATATTTGGATAAAAGATAAGGCTCTTATTACACAGGGGGATTATGGTGAAATTGCTGGCATTGCTACTCAGTTTTTTGGAGCTAATGTCAGCGATTACAAGGTTAATAATAATGGCAATAGGAGCTAGAAAAATTTATTGGATTGCTACACCCATCACCCTGATCTCACCCCTAGAATTCGGGCTGTTCAACAGTTGATTCAGGAGGTCAGAATCCCTCTCTTCCCTCGTGAGGATGAGCAGTATTGGTGTCCAGATAAGAATGGACATTTCTCTGTTAAGTCTACTTATCATTTATTGGTTCCTGAGGTTCATAGAAAGGAGATATGGAGAAAAGTTTGGAACCATAAACTTCTACCAAAAATCAATATGTTTTGGTGGGCTTCTGTTCATAACAAAATTCTGACCCAAGACAATTTACAAAAGAGAGGGTTTACCTTGGTCAATAGATGCTGTCTATGCTGTGATAAGGAGGAAACTATTTCTCATCTATTCCTTCACTATGATTTTTCCAGGGAAATCTGGAACTTAATCCTAAGAAATTTTGGTATTTAGTGGGTCTGTAATTCTAATATTACGGAAGTTATTAATAGCTGGTATCCTCCCTTTTCTCATCCCTGGCTTGTTGAGTTATGGAATCAAACTCTGCCCTGTTTGAACTGGACTTTGTGGAAAGAGCGCAACCATAGGATTTCTAGGGATACTGGTAGAGATGCCTCTCAGGTTTTTCACACTTTTATTAAGACTCTTATGGAAAGCGTCACTAATGCCCATATTTGTATTGCGGAGAAACCTCTGACTCATGAAGAGGAACAAATTACGGCTAATTGGAAGATCCTAAATCATATTCCTATTCATAATAATTCCAAATTGTTGCAGAGGTTTAATACTAGATGGAGTCCTCCGAATCCTAACTGGCTGAAACTTAACTTTGATGGGGCTTCTAAGGTGGATGGTATAGCTATTGGGGGAGGGATTATAAGAGATGACAAAGGGTGGATGGTTGCTGTCTATGCTGGTGGATTAGGCTGTCAAAGCAATAACTATGTTGAAGCAACTACTCTTCTATGGGGGATTAAATTAGCTATCTCCCTTGGCCTCAAAAATCCAAATATTTAGGGGGACTCTAAAATGGTTATTGATGCAGTTAACAATGTGTCAACTGTTGGCATTAAGTTGAAAGACATTATTATGGATATACAGATTCTCCTGCAGAAGATTCCCAGGGTGGACATCTCACATATTTACCATGAGGGTAATGGTGTCGCAGATGCCTGTGCCAAACTTGGCCAACAGTATTCAAATTGGCGTTGTTGGCACCAAATTGATCATATCCCTTCAAATCTTAGGGAACTCATTCTAAAAGAAGTGACGTGTTAAGGATGAGTTAGATTTATTAGAAAGATAGCTCACATCATCAATTCTTTTGGAGGGTGCTGACGTGCCTCTTGGAGTACGAGTTTTTTTGTACCTTCTTAATTGTCATTTCTACCTGCCCCTTTGATAAGGCAAGTAGACTGCTTGATCATTATGGTGTTTGCCATGAAATGTTGATTAAGCATGGGATAAGTAATTCCCATATTTATGATAATGCGTGTTGTTTTATCACCAGTATCATTAGCCTTGATCAAGGGATTAATGTTACCGTGAATACGACTGGCTCTGTAATTCCAACATGGGTGGCGATAGAATCCGAACCGAACCTATTTCTTACTATGAGTTCAAAGACAACCTGGTGGTCTAGCATTATTGCAAAGAGGGTGGGATTAGCCCCTATTTGGAGCGGCTCAATGGGTATGATGAAAAATTATCTAAACAGTTCGCTAGGTCTTGGTAGAACCGGCGAGTCTCTGTGGGGGGAATTAGTTTTGAAATTTCAAAAAGTGTGATTGCTATGGCTACTGGTATGTCTACTCAGGGGATTAAACTACAAAGAAAAGCTAAATTTGTGGACCTTTCCAATCAGAAGCTCTTTCTTGGAGATGGCGAAGAATTAGTCCCCTATTAGGGGGGATTTGATCGAGCCAAGCTGCCCGAGCCTTGGGATGGTGTGTGTTTTCTCCTCATGAAGTATTTCACCCTGGAGGGGCACTTCACAAGGTTCTACAACTATCATCTTCCCCTTCTGAATCATTTTAGATGCAATGCACATATTAGCTTTCCATTTTATCTACTTTCTTCCCTTGAGCATTCTGTCCTTAGGGTTAGAGCTAAATTGGCTAAGAAACCTACTAAGAAACCTATCCCCCTTCATTAGGGCCTTATCTTCTATCTTCACAACTTCCATCTTGCCCTAGAGCCATCCAAGGCCGTTCAAACCAATAGTGGGGAACTATCTTCTAACCCTCATCATACTCCTGTTGTTGAAGAACCATGCCCTTCCCCTGTTCCTACTAAGACAAAAGAAGTTTCTTTTTCTACTCCTGAGGAGATTCCCATCGATACTCTGGGTTCTACTGTGAGTACAAAGTGCAAAAAGAGGAAGACACATGCTGGTGAAGTGGGCACTAGGGGGCTGCGGTGGGGACCCCAAAAAATCCATGTAGGACCCCTGTGGGACAAGGTAGCAAATCTCATTCGTCTGCTAAGGCTCTTAAGGAGGGTTTCTCCTTAAGAGTTAGGCGGTCAGGGCAAATTGCTGGCAAACCTGCTTCAAAAGAAAAACTTATTGATTATTTTGAGAGCGCTTCTGATGAATCCACCCAGAGTGATATGGATGTTCAAGAAATCTTTGAGGATGCTGATGGTAAGCAGGAGACTCAAGAAATGGGGGCTACTGCTAAGGATGCTATTGATTCTGCTAAAAATGCTGGCAAAGCGGGAGCGATGTTTGTGGAAGAAGCTGATGATGAAATAGAAACTGATGCTGGCTTGGGAGCTAAAATTGTTGTTCTGAGGGTCCACATTGAGAAATTGGGACAAAATCTTTCCATTGTGCTCAGGAATTCTATTTTCTTGAATATTTTTGTGTTGTAGAACCTGGGGGCTACTATTACTACTGACAATGATGATCTCGCTACGAAATTGGATGACATTATTAAATCTATGGTTAAGTAAGGAGAGAATCTGCCTCCTTAGTTTTTGCTTTTATATTGATGATACTCTGCTACTCTATATTAACTATCTTAGTTTATAGCTGTTGGTTTTGCTATTTATGCTGGGAAAACAGTATTTAATGTATCTATTTTGAGGCACTTTTTGTGTTGGATGCCTCTGTGGCCTTTCTACTTTTTGTAAGGGTTCAGCCCCTTGTTTAGCCACCTTATATTATCAAAAACAAGAAGAAAGTGAAGGAGAAGGACATGAAGATTAAGTATAAATGCATCACCAAGTGAACATATGTATGGGGCACTTATAAGTGGCGAGCCATACAGATGGTTGCTAGCTGGCAATCTATGTCGCGAGTGAGGATGATTGACTCAGTCAATGAAAATTGTTATCCGTTGATCTAAATCAGTGAATCTTGAGTGTAGGTCAATTGTAACTGCCTCCTCTCCTTATTCTATAAAAGGTGGAGGAGTGCAATATTTCATTCATTCAAAACTTAATTGAAATCTGATTGCTGATGAATTCAGGACATATTTCAAAGTTATTGTGAATATACATGTTTTGCATACTTAATGAAAGAGAAGCTATTTTGATTACAAATCATTGTAAATCCTAAGTAATTTGTGTGTGAAATTTGGATATATGTGTTGATTACTTGTGTCCCTTGGAGTGCTATTCTATCTGCATATATTGTTTTCACTCTTTGTTCCTTTGAACTTAGCATCAGCCATACCAAGCTGTGGAACAACCTAGTGAATTATGGTTTCATTTCTTCTCTTCATGACTGTATCCTATGTGTATGTGATTCAATACCTAAAGTTTCACTAAAATTAGAAGTATTTCTTTAAATTTCTTTGAATTTCATTACAAATCATCTACATAATTACAAATAACATATAATCAAGAGCAAATAAACTTGAAATATGTAGATATCCCATAGATAATTGAATATACAGAGCATATTTTGAATGGAAGCATGTCAAATTGATAAATATCATGCCAATACAGATAAATATCTATAATAAACACATGAATATCTACTTTTAGACACATCATTTGAATAAATATACAGTGTAGAGGAATCTGTAAGTTCCTAATGATTAATGATCAGAAGAATTGACCAAACTTACAAATATCATAGTGATCTTTAGAAATAGAGTAGAATTAACCTCTCTGTGGAGTGAATTTACAAAATACAGTTACAATATTGATCATCTAAGAAGATGTAAGACCCCTTGAAATGGAAAACAACATGTCACATCAACCTCTAAGTAATGTCAGATGATCATGACCTGATCAACAGAGCCTTGGAGTCATCAACTCATCTTGAGTTGATCGTACTTTACAAGATAATAAAGGTTTTTTGTGCAAATTTTTATGCATGTTGTTATGACTAACAATCATCATCAACGGGTATTAAGATTGTTGAATTAATGAGGGAAAGGAGTGCTTAATTTTTGTTGTTTTATAATATCTTATAAAACTGGACATGAATGTGGAAATGATCCATTTATCTTCTTGTACTCTTATTAAGAAAGTGAAAGAATATTTATAGATTTAGGTATGTTATAATAGTATTCTAATGTTGAGGAAAGTAAATTATTAACACCTTGGTAGCATGCTTAAGAATTGAATCTCTATTATTCTAGAGTAATGAAAAGTAGATTACTTCTTTCAAGTTATCTTGTTTGTGTTAAACGAGGTAGGGACTCTAGCTCTATACCACCTTGTTGTTGTGAGTGTCTGAGATATCATTAAGTGTACCTTTGTTAAGACACTGTATGTGCTTCTTCTCTCACACCCTTGCCTAGAAGGATATGAACTAATGTTATAGGCATCTAGTTAGATCTTACTCTTAGAAGATTTGAGAAGCCTTGTTTGTTAGACTTTCCTTAGTTAAAATTTCTTGTTATTTCCTGAGCTTTATATTTATTTACTCTTGAAATTGATATATAAGTAATTCCTAGATTTCTATTGGAATGTGCATATATATAAGGATTAAGACTTGCAACTAATGGAAATTTTAGAAAACCTTACTTGTGATATGTCCCTAGGTTAGACCTTTAATGAATGATTGGTCGATTTAGGAATAGGTTGTCATATGGTCTCAGTTAAAATTAGTATAGATTCGTATGTTCCCTCTCACTAGTATAGGTTCATGAATAAGGATTGGGTGAAAAAGAATATAAATAAGTGTTGTAGATCTATGTATTGCATGAGAAAGTAATACGATTATTGATTAGGTTAACATGTAAACCTCTTAAACTTGATTCACAAAATTAAGAATATGTGACATGAGTTTTATATTCTTGAATAAATTTGTATATATTGGATTAAGACTTATTCTCTCTTTTTCTTAGAATCCATACATATTATGATCTCTTCTTGTAGTTGATATATGAAGAGTCATTGATTGTAAGATGTAACAATTATTGATGATCTCTTCTTGTAAAGAGTACTGTAAGTAATGCATCATTCATATGTTAGATCGATTAGGTAACCTTTGTTCTTGTAATCTTGATTTGTGAGTAGCGCAGTCAAGGAACCTTAAAAGACCTAGGTTGAGATTCTTATGTTATGTTATGCATTCTATCATTATTTGCTTTTTAAAAAAATTGTTCCATTAATTTGACATAGTTTAGTGTTGTCCTCTAAGGTTCTTGGCAGGGGCATTACACCTTATATCAGAGCCCATGTTCACACACTTGGAGCTCTGGCCTACTTGAGCCTTCTATGTTTCACTATGTTTGGCATGTGTGGCATGAGCTTGTTATATTGTTTTTATAGTCTTAATTGCTTTCATGCCTTAGCATGGCATTAGTGGGTTAAGTTACAACCCCATGCTTAGAAACCGTGGAGGAAATAGCCTCCTTGGCCTTACCTTACTCAATGGGACTAGAGTGTTGACCTTGGTTGAGAGTCTCCCATGGCTAAGAGTGATCACTCTCCCATGTTATAAGACAGGGGTAGGAATGTTCTACCTTGTGTGTTTGTGGGTTGAAGGTAACTTGGGTTGCCTAATTACCCTTGCTTAGACATGCTCTTCTTGTGTCTTCCTTTATGTTGCTAGTAAATGAAATGACCCTAATTGGTCACAAGTTACTCTTGTAATTCTTTCTTGTATTATAGATGTAAAGGATGAAAGTGTGTAGATGTTGCAGATGTGGATAGATTAGAATAAATGTTGCATGCTTTCTTGTAAGTGATGTATGGTTGCTAAAATTTGTGTGATGTGATCAAATTTTACTTGTATCCTCTTGATGTGCTAGATTACTGCATTTATCATTCTTTAGTTACAAATTGAAGTAATTGGTGCATTAATGGTGCCTTAAACTTCCCCTTAGTAGATTTTTCATGTTTGTATGATGAATATTGGATGGCATGTAATGTCTTGACTAGAGATGAAATCTATCTTATCTCCTCTTCTTAGTTGTCAATATTTGACAAGATGTTAGAATAATGGCATATGGATTTAACTAGTATGTTAAAATTCTAATAAGTAAAAGAGTTAGTGAGATAGGAGTGAAGAAGATCTTATGCTTGTTATGGTTATGTGTTGAAGGTGATTATATGTTAATTAGTGCCTTCTTGTTTAATGAGATTGAATGAGGATGGTAATTGCTTAGTGGATATATCTTGTTGATGAGATTTGGTCTCCTCTATTGTATTGTGATGAGATCCTATAGGTGAACACTTGTACTTTAATGCAAACTAAAAATAGTGAATGCTAAAGTAATAAGAATGTTGTATATCTTGCTTTGAGTGAGCAACTGAATGCCATTGACATAGCCAAGGTTACTTATGCTTATATTTATGGATGTGAATGTTGAGAAATGACTAGGGGTCATCAACCAAACTCATCTAATTGTGTTGCTAGTTCTCATTTTATTGTGAATGAATGGTATTATTGTGACTTGTGATATGATGCCGCATTATGTGTTATTATGAGATGAGAGTGTAATGGGTGTAAAATGAGATCTATATCATTATGTGAATATAGAAGTGAATGTAATGATGACTGTGAAGATGTTACTTATGTTTATGCACTAATGTAAAGATGGTAGTGATGATGCTATACATGTTCATGCACTATTGTATTATGTTGAAAGCATTGCAAGTGAATCTATGATGATTATGTTTTGATGTTTATAAGTGGAAATGGGTGTTTAAAATGAATGTAGTTTTAGCGATGTTTGCAAGGAGGGTGATTTAGTCCTCTCCTTTGGGTTGTACCTAATAGGTAATAATATGATTTTGGAAAAGGGAATCATATTGGTTAAGGAAATAAATGTACTTATGGTATGTGATCTTTTGAAAGTAATGGAATTGAGTATGTAAATGTAACCCCCCTGTAAATGTGAGAAACCAGTAACTGTGCATTGGTTGAGTGTTGTGAATACCCCATACTTGCTTTGTGTGCCCATGGGATGGTGATACTGGCTACCCATCCATGGGGAATATGTTGCATTTTAGGTGTGGTATTAACCATACCATTATGTGTGCTTGTATGCTTGTTACCTGATTAAGGGCCAACCCACGCGTGGTTGAAATATATGAGAGTAGCCAGAAGTTGGTTTCCTAGATTCTTTTCTTTTGGTTCTCTAGTCTCTCAGTCCATGAAGGGGTAGTAGTAGTCACAAAGTTCCTTGGGCAAGGTGTGCATCGTATGCATATTGTGGTGCAAAGCGGTCTTAGCTCAACCGATCCTGAGGAAAGTACTCACTACTTCCCCTTATGATGGATCAGGGTACTTGATCCATATGTTCTAGCCTAATCCCCATAGTTCTTGAGCATATTGATGGTATTTCTTGGGTGATCATCTACCTTGTCTTCACAAAAGGTATGATATGCCACATGAGTTATCAGTTAGGGGTTGGGGTCTAGGGTGAAAAGGACCTGCATGGACAACCCAACTAGAACTATGTGATGACATGTGTTGCCACTTGGGGGCCGAGGTCTAGGGTGAAAGGGACATGCATGGACAACACAAGTGAGAACATGTGCCCCATGTATATTTTGAGGTCCAACATGTGGAGGGAGGTTTGTTACCCATGCTGAGATAGATTTCATATCTGTACATGTTCTGACATGATGCAATAGGAATGATGCCACACCCCACTGATGTTCCGACACAGTACTGGTGATGATGCCGTGTTGCTGATGGTAGAGAGCTGGACTCAAGGACACGATGCCATGTGCATAGACATGTGAAGGTGCACTATGAGATTGTGTTGTGATAGCCTATTTGTGTGATGAGCATAATGGGGCCTCGTTCACTTGTAAAGGGATACTCATGTTTTCTTTCGATAGTGTTTAGGTCAGTTAGCACATGGGTATGTCCTATACATGTATACCTCTACCTACAACAAGTACCTATGTGTGCCTTCTCCACGAGGTATCGCTATGTGGGGTGTGTTCTGCGTGAGCCTACTTCCACAGAGCCATAGACACTACCATGCAGCATACAACCAATACGTGCCTTCTCCGGCTGGCGTATGACCATGCCGCACTGAGATGTGATGCAGGATGTGGCTGAGGTACACATCCCATGCGGGCATCTAAGGAGTGCGTGGGCCACTTGGCTAGTCCATGCCGTGTGACAACGCGATGCAAGGTGTAGCCGAGGAGTACACTCTAAGCCATGTGGATGGTGTACTCACTCCACACTACATGAGGGCTACTACTATAGCCTAATGTTGTTCCCTCCTTCCTCATTTGGTGGCTAGTATCTAGTCACACAGTGTTGTATAGTGCAATTTCAAAGATTGTGGACTTTCTTTATGGTATTGATGATTTTCTATTGACTGTGAAGGTTGACATTTATTTATGTTTGATTGTGATGGTTTAGCCACACCTTGTGATTTTATTTGTATGTATCCCTCATGGTTACATTTGATTTAGTGTTGAAATTGTGTGCATTTCTTGCTTTATTGTTGAAATTGAAATTTTATTTGATCTTTCTTTATGACTTTGGTGGCTAAACTAGTTTATCCTTATTGTTTTTTGGTGTCGTCCATTTGTCGTATTGTGATTCCTCTCCAAGGATGCATGATTCAGACTTGGTGAGTGTGTACGAGGAAGCAGACACAAGGAACCTTGAGGATGGGGTTATGTGAGGCTGTTATATAGCTAGGACCCACTACCCACCTATGTATGATGACTATCTCTTGGAGGATAACCACCTTATACAACAAGCGATAGGTCATTGTGATCTTGTTTAGATGGTCTTGCCATGCATGTGTGGCCTAACACCATCAATCCACTAAGTGTGAGGTATGGATTATGTGAGATGGATATTGGCTCTGGCTCATGGATTATGTATCAAGGTTTAGTATGCTACTTCCCGGTGTCTAGATGGACCCTTGTGTAGCCTTGTGATATGATTCTTGGTGATGTGCATTCTTGTGTATGTGAAGAATGTATGTTAAATCATGAATATAGTACTTATGAAATGATAAATTGTGTTTCCATGCTTCTAAAAAGGTGTAAAATCATGATCTTGGTTGAATATGTTATGAGATTTATTGTTGTAAAATGAATAAAGTAGTATGTCTTGATGGATATTTAATGAAGAATGTGTACTTGGTATGTATAATTATGTTGTGTTTTATGGAAGTGTAGAATTCTAATGTATTGATTGCTTAGTAGTGTATTAGAAGAAGAATTGCAATTTAAGGGTAAAGAAAATGAAATGGTAATGCATTCAAAATTGAATACTTTTATATGTTTCTATTATGAGCAATTCTACTAATTAGGACTAAAAGGTGCAATGTTTTCTTTGTTCTGAAAGAAACTAATGGTTGTTAATGCTAATATGTAAGGATTTTGAGTGGTTTATGTACTATGGACTCATTTTTGAAATGCAAGTCTTGATTGTGTTATTAGTGTGACATTGAAAACTAAAAGGATAGGTCATGTTTGAAATATATAAGTATATATCCTTGAGAGATGAATTATTTTCACAGGAAAAACTAGTGTATATTATGAATTAGCTTTGATGTTGGTAATAGAAATTTGCAGTACTAATGTGATATGTTTCCACCCTAGTTGTGACTTCTAGGAGTAACTCAAGTTTTAGGGGGGAGGATGTAGTGCCCCTCCATTCTCACCATGGATGTGCAGGTATTTTGGCTTTGGGGATGAAGGTAAAATAATAAAGATGCTTAAAGGTATGCGCTAATGATGTTAAGTATTTGATGTTGTATATTATGAATTTATGGACTATGTGTGAAGGATAGAATAGGACTTATTATATATGTTTAAGGATAGGTTTATCATGAGGTGTGTGATTCATGTCTCACATGTATTTAGAGGTATACTTTGTTGGAAATAAGGTAGATAACTAAGAGGGGGGGTGAATCAGTTATCCTTAAATTTTACTTTCTTTTCTTATCTCAATATTCAATGATATATCAAAACATGAAAGCATAAGAAACCATAAGAACATAAATAAATTTAACACATACAACACAAGGATTTTTACATGGAAACCTTGTTAAGGGAAAAACCACGGGGTGACTAACCCAAGATTGTATTCTCTATTGAAAGAATAGAAGAGTACAAATTTGCACTTGCCAATTAGGGCTCACTGCTCGAGCACACTTCTCACAAGAGGCCCACTACCTACAAGAGAATCAATATCTACAAATGCTTACAGATGATACCAACATGTTTGAACTAATGAACAACATCCATATATGCAAGAATTCATTTCCAGTTAGGCACTGTATACTGATCTGGCACATTTCATTCTTCCTTTGTTCAATATTACTTTTATGTCACATTCTGATCTTGGATTACTGCCTTTGCATTTGTCTCTTCTTTTCTTCACACTTAATCATTCATCCTATCACTTCCACATGCTCACAAGCTTGAATCCATCAGATATATATATATATATATATATATATATATATATATATATATATATATATATATATATATATATATATATATATATATATATATATATATATATATATATCCACATCAAGGATTTCTAACAACTTTCTAGTCAGCAACAAGAACACTTAGGATTTTTACAAGTTACTGTTCAGTTGGCTAAATCCATACTTGATTGATGATGCGCACCAAAAAATTAGGCATAGAAATCATTACCTATGTAGGCCAAAATCATATAATGCCACAAATTGCTTGATCAATACCTTTTATACATCTGGATTGAAGTCTGGTACTCTGTTTGTCAGTTCTTCCTTTGTCTGCTTTGTTTGATTGGAACCCAATACATAGAAGCTCATATCTCTTCCATGCTTTATCACCAAAGGCTAAATCTTTGGAATATAGTAGTCATGATACCCTTCTTAACTTGTCCAAGTCTACAAATTACTGAGTTGCACCATCTAAGAGATCCAGACCTGATTGTCAGACCATGTTGCATACTCTATTTTTGTCCACCGAACCAAAACAATCTTCACTCTGATTTCTGATATAGGCATATTATGTACTATGGATGTGTAGAATGGACTTTGTTGCCATCAATGACAACACTTATGAAGCCACATAGTGTCTCTTGCCAACAATCTCCCCCTTTGGCATTGATGGCAACACTCAGTGAAAAATGGCTAAGTGTCGCAGTAACTCCCCCTTTGCTTGTGCTCTATCTCTTGCACTATTTTACTGGAGCTCCCCCTCTACTGGATTCCTCATTTTTCACTACTCTTCACTCCCCCTTTGACATCAATGGCAAAGGGTGGAATTTGCATACCAAAATTTTGCAAAAATTATTGTATATATGGCTACATATGTATATACAGATCGTACATTATACTTACATATACTTAAGTATATCCGCAAAGGTTGTCTTCAACTATATGATTTATGTGGCCCAACTCCTCTTCATTTTGTTCAAAATGGAGATGTGTCCACTTAACAAAAATGCATATGCTTCTACCCTCTTTAGATCTATTGGATTACTAGTCTGGGCTGTACTTTGAGCATCTGTTAAAGCATCATGCAATACTTCTAACTTCAGAAGGATTATTCCCCTAAGTTCACACATTCTATTCATTATGTTCTTTTTCTCTTTAACCAGCTCTTTAACTTCATTTATTATAGCAATAGCTTGACATTCATGATTCACCAGAGAGGTAGTAAGGGAATCAAAATTCTAAGATAAACTTGATAGTTTTTCTTCTTGTTCTTTCACTTTCTTCTTAATTTCTTCTGTCACTTTGGGCCAAGTTAAACAAAATTTGTATATGTCCCCACCATCCTTAAGAGCATTCTTAAGGCTCTTTACACCAATGCCTAAGGTTCTTCTATCATTAGCAACTAGCCTTTGTACTTCACTAAGCCTCTTTCCCAAGAACTCCTTCCAGACCTTAATTTCTACCAATTTCTCTAAGGATTCAAAATGAGTGTTAATAGAATTGACTAAGTTTTTCAGATTACCGGATGGAGAGGAAGAAGGATCCTTTTGATAGGTTGGCATGATCTTCTCTAGCATCCCAGATGTAATCTCCAACAGTTCACAATCCTCCATGTGTGATTGTAGAAGTTTCTCTTTTGCTTTGGCCTGAGCAAAAGATGCTACTTTCATTACTGAACTGTAGAGAGAGAATTGAAGTTTAGTGGCCCTTGGATTAACTCAGGTTCATCTAACTCCATTATTTATTTGTCTAGGAAATTCTGTACTATCTCTGTAGTGTCTCTTCCCAACTCTACTTCCTTCCCTTTGGGAGCGTCCGGACTAACTGGCTTATTGATATTTGTTTCTTCTACCTACCCTTCCTCTTCCAGAATAGAGGAGTCTAATGTCTCAGATGGCTCTTCATCATTTTTTTAATCCTTTGACATCCTTGTCAGAAAATGTTTCTTCTTTCTGTCCTTCCTCTTCTAGAACAAAGGAATCTAGTGCCTTAGATGACTCTTCATCATTTTTCTTTAATCCTTCAACATCCATGTTAGAAGATTCTTCATCTATTTCCTCTATAATGGGAAGATTAAATCTCTTCAAGGCTTTCTACAGAATTTCTTTTGTTTCATCAACTATTTGATCAATTTCTCCAATCATGAGTTTATTCATCTAGGACTTGCTTCGGAAGTCATCTTTACAATCCTTGAACACCATGTCCATTTGTTTTGGAGTGATAGAGGGACATAGTTGTATCACTATCTCCTCCTAGATCTCCAAGTCTCTTGCCTTTGCATTCTCTTTTCTTTGATCCAATACATCTTCTAGGCTCTTTGGAATTAATAAAGATATTTCAATGAATGCTTTGTTATAGATATTCAAATACCTTATAGTAGCTTCCTCCATAATTCTCTTGTCAGCATCATTGTATTCATCATAGAACTCTGTCATCAGCTGCAGGTTCCCATCCATATTAACTACCTTGATGATATTTGATGAGTGCCAAGTTGCACCCATGAAATACATTTTTTTACCTCTCTTTTTCTCCTTCCTGATTCCATCTTTCCTAATGTCTGCACCCGAATAGGCTAGCAAGATTGTTCTAGATAATAATTAATTGAGATAAATTACTTAAGATCATAATTTCTAATTGAGGGACTAATGTGCATGGGATTGATGGAAAAATGCAGAAACTTCTCTCTTTTTAAATCAACAGGTGTAGATGCTCAAAACAACAATTTTGTGCATCTCTGGAGGTAGTCTTCAATAATCTCTGGAGACAATACCAGAGTACCATGACACTAGAAGTTTTGAAGTAAAGAGAAAAGCCTCTCTGGAGCTGGGCAAGAGTCTGGAGCATCTCCAGAGCTAAACAAAAAGGTCACAATGGTATCTCTAGAGCTATAGACATATCTCTGGAGCTACAGACAGGGATAGATATCTCCAGCGCCTCTTGAGAGCAGAGCATATTTCCAACATAAGCTGCTGATCAGGCACTCTCAGCAGTGATTGGAATACCCCTCATTTCACTCAAATCATCACCTGAGTGGTGAAGGGTCATCTTTAGTTAACTGCTGGAGTTTTTATCTCTATAAAGTTTTTGCATAAGTTACGGATAGAACTGATTCATTACCCACATTTTTAGGGCCTCGCTACCCAAATGTATTAAGACTCAAACTTAGAATTCTAAGTGGAGTTCTGTTCCACTTAGTCTACTTTTATTGCATGATTATTTTTTCATAGTTAGATAGCTAGTGTAATAAAGAGATGGATGCCATCTCATAGAAGAACTGGTAGATAAGATAAGTGATATGTCATCACTCATTTTATATAGACTGATAGAAACAATAGAAAATATATACAATGATGGGATTATTCTAATTCTCGGTAATCTCAATTTTTTTCTGATATCAGTATTTCTCATGAATGCAAAGTGAATGGAATTGGACCAGATTTAGTTGTGATCTTCTTTTGTGCTGATTCCCTACTATAGCCTTCAGCCCCAAGGGTGTGGATAAAGGGCCCACTCTCACCACCAAGGCAGAAGGCTAGTAGTACCACTATTTTGTTACTTCAGATTTTGCTGTGAAAAATATTTACTGATTTTGATAGATAGATGCATGTTACTATTTTTAAGATTGCTTTAAGTAACTTCCTACTTAATTCTATTTTTAGCATTCCTCAAATTCATTCAGTAAGTAGACAAATTAATTTCTTCAAGTTGGTAGAAGTTATTAAGATTAGCTAGGAAAATTGGTAACTATAGAATCCCTAATTTTAGACAGCCGAGGACACAGCCCTAGATTTTTGACATCTGAAATATGATTAAATGATGAGGTACAATGACACCTTGTCATTTTTTGGCATCGTTGCCAAGGATGTATTGTGTTAATTAGGAAAACTTAGCTAAAACAATTTTTAGGATAGATCTGTATGGTTAGAGCTAAAGATCCAAAAGGAATATATATAAAATAGACACCCCATCGACAAGCCATAGGGGAAAGCAGTGGGGTGGCACAAGATCTTGTTGAAGAGAGAAACCTAGAACCTACTTTGGAAGCTGCACCTCAAATCAATAATCCCTCAGATCCTCCAAATATTCCACTTGCCGATTATATCCAGGAATTACAACAAAAGTTTTAGGCAGATCCTTTGATAGAACCTAATTTCCTAGAACCTCAGAGACAAGAACCAATACTAAACATGGATAATGATAATCATGAAGAAGAGGAAAATCAGGCTCCAAGAACCTTCTCATATCCTATTGTTTTGGCTACTGGAGACAATGCTCCTATGAAGAATATCTCACTAGTACACTTGCCAAATTTTAGAGGACTTTCTTTTGAGGCTCCAGATTAGTTTTTGTTTGAATTCAAAGTAGTTTGCCAAACTTATGATTATGGATCAAATAACCAAAAACTCAAACTGTTCCCTTCAACTCTGAAAGATTTTGTGATGAGATGGTTTATGGGTTTACCCCATAATTCTATCCATTCTTGGGATTAGATGGAAACAGAATTTTTAGGAAAGTATCAAGACTATTGTAGATCCAGTAATAAAAATGAAGAATTGGTTAAAATTAGGCAAGGGAGGAAGAGACCTTAGATGACTATGTGGATAGGTTTAATTTTGCCTTGAGAAGGTATGGCAACTGAGTAGATCACTCCTTGGCCAGAACCCTGTTTGTAAAAGGATTGGATAAAGAATCAAAACAAGCACTGGATCTAATGGGAAAAGGAAATATCAACAAAATGGATATACCTGCTATAGAAGAACTCTGCAAAAACTATTCTAGAACCCAAAATGGAGTGAGGTCATCCAAAACTTTTAAGGGGAAAAATGAAATAGGACAGTTAATGGAAGAGATTGCAAATCTAAAAATAGACATTTTGGTCTAATTAAATACCACATTAGATGGGATTCAAGAAAAAACTAGAACAATTGATCAAAATAGAACAACTAAACCACTCTCCATCTATTGTCCTAAGTGTAGAAACAAGCATCTGTTGAGAGAATGCCCTTTGGACAAATCAGAGATTTGTCAGATCTGTGAAAGAGAACATCCTACCAGTCAATGTAGTCAACTTCCAGCCTTAAAAAAGTTGAGTAAGAAGAATGTTGTAATAGAAGAGGAATTGAACTATGTGGGACAAAAACAAGCTGGGAATTTCCCTTATAATCAGTATCCAAACCAGCCTTCTTACAAGGGTCCTTCTAATTGGAGAAATAATCAGTGGAATCCAACTTGGCATGGGCCTCAAAATAATCCTCCTTGGGGATAGCAAGATTGACCAAGTCAACATTGGCAAAACCAAAATTGGTAAAATCAGCCTTGGGGAAATCAACAGTGGCCACCACAGTTTGGATCACAAAATATGCAACCTCAGTGGGGTTCTCAACAGGGATATAATCAACAATACCAAGGACAACCTAGATGTTTCCAACCTCAAAAACAAGCTTTACTAACTGAACCCTCCAACACACAAGGTCAAGCACAAAATGAACCAGTTAGCCAACCACCTTTACCAGCTTAGCCTATACCAAACCCACAGAATAAACAAGGAGCAGTTGTTTACATGACAGAGAAAGAAAATCTAGCTAGTATTAATGCTATATATTCAAATAATCTCTAGATGCATTCTGGGAAAGCTTTCCCAAGACCATCTCCTCCAACTATAGTTGACGTAACCAATGATGAGGAACCTAAAACTTCATCCACTCAACTACCAGAGGAGGTTACTAACAAAAAAGTGCTAAAAGAATCATCCTTGGACAACTCTAGATTTGCCCCTAAAAGACCGACTTTGGAGAACATTCCTAAACACAATTCTAACAACAGCTCTAGAGATGGAAAAACTAGCACCATACCCAGAATGACTTAAATAATATGTTCCCCAGAAAAAGATCTTACAAAAACAAGTCCAAACCAACCTGGAATCAGAGCTTTTACAAGAAATCAAGCAACTAAACATTGAAATTCTTCTTCTCCAAGCAATTAGAGATGTACCAGAACTAAATTAGTTCATTAAATAGTATTGTATCAAAAAGCAGGGTAGGAAGAAAAAATTTCCTTCCATAATACAGGTGGAAGGAAAAGTAGTAGATCTATTGATGGGAGAAATTCTCCTCCCAAAATATGGAGACCCTAGAAATCTTGTCATAACTATTTTCATCTCAGGGGTAGAAACTTCAAATGTTCTGGTTGATTTGGGAGCAGCAATTAATGTCATGACAGTTCACACAATGAACAAATTAGCTCTATCAAGTATCCAATCCACAACTACAATTCTTCAACTTGCTAACCAGTCAGTAGCTATTCCAAAAGTAGTAATTACTGATGTACCAATTGTGATAGATTCATGGGAATTTCCAATGGACTTCCTGATATTAGAACCTAGAAACCAGAGAAATGCTTATCCACTAATTTTAGGAAGACCATGGTTGGCTACAGCAGCAGCATCTATTGATTGCCGAACTAGAGATATGGTCATTTCTAATGGGATAGATTTGAAGAGAATACCTTTGTATCCTCCAACTAAACCATCAATACATTATACAGGAAGAGTATGGGTGGATAAACTAGAGAACAATGACAACAGTGCCTCAGTAGCTATGGTAACCATCAAGGAACTATGTGTCTATACCGGAAGTTAGAGTGAAGAATGTTGTGGTCCGGTAAGCAAGAATAGAGCATGTGGCGAGGTCTGATAGTTAGGTCCGAATCTCTAAGAGGAAGTATCTTGGTGAAGTGCGGATTTGGGGAAGTCAAGAGGACTACCTCGACTGATAGAGTCCAAGGATTTAGCCTCCAGTGATAGATGAAGAAAAAGATATGAATACTTGAGTATCGGGTTCCTGATTGGCAGTGTGGACAGAGGAAGAACTGACTGGCAGAACATCAGACATTATTCCAGATGTGTTACTGATGATGGTAAAGGTTATTAAGGAATAAGTTATGATTAGCTGACATGATTGATGACTTCTACAAGTATATCCTTGATCCATATTACTTGGTAAGCAAGGATTTAGCTAACAGATCAGAGTTTGTGGAAAAGATTGACTATTCCAGATGCTGACTAGAAAGGTGATGAAATCACTTGTGCGGATATATATACAAGATGGATTTAGTTGTGAGAGGTGTTGTGGTTTTTGGTAATGTGTGAAGAAAAGTAGTAGAGTAGAGTAAAAGCAGTAAGGAAGGTTCGGTATGTGAAAGGAGAGCAGCACAAAAGAAGAGGAAAGATGAAGTGCAGCAGATCAGTGTATTGAGCCTAACCAGAACTGAACTCTAGCATGTGTAGATGCTCCTTGTCAGTTCAAGTATTGTATTACACTCTTTATAAATTGTAGAAAGTGTGTCTCTTGTAGGTAGTGTGCCTCTTGTGAGCAGTGTGCTCGGGTAGTGAGCCCTAATTGGCAAGTGCCATTTTGTATTTCCATTCTTCTAATAGAGAATATAATCTTTGGTTAATCACCCTGTGGTTTTCCCCCTTAACAGGGTTTCCACATCAAAAATATTGTGTCATGTGTATTTCCATTTCATGGTTATGTTTGCTAATTTAAATTAATGCTGCATTGATTAATAAGAAAGTTTAGAAAGCAGAAATAATTAGGATAACTGATTCACCCCCCCTCTTAGTTATCAACAATTGGTATCAGAGCTAAGTTCCTCCCAACAGAGCCTAACAGCTTGAGGAAGATCTGGGAATTCAAATGGATGAGTATGGTATGAGGGAGTAACTTAAGTCTGCCCTAGATGATCTTGAACAGTCAAATTCTGAAGTCAATGAATTGAAGGAAAGACTCAAACAGGTTGATGATTTCATAAATGAACTCAAAGGGAAACTAAGTCTCTCTATGAAAAAGAGAAAAGAGCACCTTCAGCAACTGGCAAGTCAAGGTGAAGCCAATGATACAAATGGAGATCTGAAGGAGAAAACCAAGTTGTGTGAAAAGTTATCAAAAGAGATCATCATGGTAAGGCATGAGATGGAATCAGGAGTTATGAAGTTTACCCAAGAAATTGAAGAGAAAAGGAAAACTAAAGATGATCTAAGATAATCTCTCAAGGAGAAATCAGAAGACTGCCACAAGATGGATAGAATAATCAGACACCTTGAATCTAATCTTGAAGATGCTAAAGATAATGAAGAAAAACTTGAGGATCAAATTGTCTCTCTTAAAAGGGATCTTCAAACAACAAATGAATATAAAGAAAAATTCAAGATAAGTTCTGCTTAACTTGAAGTTCTTCTTTAAAGTCAAAAGAGGGTAGATGACAAGTGTGGTTTGGGATATGAGAAAGGAGAAAGCTCCAGATCTGGTTAGAAGAATTTTGGATCAAAAAATCCAAGGAACAGGCCTAGAAGACCTCCGGTAAGGCAGCCTAATGCTCAAAGATATCCAACCTTCAATGGATACTGCCACAACTGCAATAACTTTGGTCATAAAGCTAATCAGTGTAGAAAGAGTGATTCAGACTAATTCCTCCTTCTCCAGATAGTGTTTCAACTGCAAAAGGTATGGTCACAAATCTCATGAATGCAAAAATATGCAAATGAACAAATCACTCAATGGTAGATGCTTTGCATGCAATAGAATAGGTCATATGGCTAATCAATGCAGATCAAGAGGATATCAATCAAATATGCAAAGAAATGTTGTTTGCCAAATTTGCAATAGATCCGGTCATATTACAAAATTTTGTAGAAGCAAGAATCAGGACAAAAGAGGTCCGGTACATCATAATTAGAATCAAGATAAGGGAAAACGAAAAGTGAATGTGGATGAAGTTCAAAGTGAGATGAACAAGATTTGGGTGAAGAAAAGTACAGAGAATGTAGGGGATGGGTCCGCACTAGACTCTGGTGCTAATAATCCTTTCAAAAATTAAAAAGTGAGCTCTGGCTCAGGGGGAGACACAAAGAAAACCTTGTTCCCCCAGCCAGTCAATTGGTGCCGGAACTAGCACAAGAAGAGTTACAGATTAAAGGGTTCATAAGAGAAACAACCAAATAAACTATGGTTAAGATTTGAAAGATTTGCAAGATGTTTAAGATCAAGATTGATCCGGTTCTTCAAGTCATCCGAATAAAGCAAACCGAAACGACTTAGGTCAAGCATTTATTGCAACTTAACATTAGGGTTTGCAGAGCAATATAAGGGTTTTCTCATTAAGCATTTGTTCATTTTGCATTCAAGAAGAAACAAAAAGAGAAGGCTCTGCAACAAAATTCCTCAAGCTCATCAAAGATCATTTGCAGAATTCAATTCATCCAGAAATCAATCCAGCTAACTCCATGAAACTGAAAGACGCAAAAAGGTATTTTTCATTCTTCTCTGCAAATCTTTTTAAAAAAGATGTCTACTCCAAATATTGTGAAGATCACTGATAGGCCTCGCCCCAAATTCAAGAAACATCCCTACAAATCCCTGGAAGTAGATCCCCTAGGAGCTTTTTCCAGTGTTCCACATGGTGTCCTGCATACAGAAGATATTAGGGTTTACATTCACGCAAACATTGAAGAATTTGAAGAGTCCAAATTGAGGGATATCTACCACAAATAGTTAATAGATGATTCATTTGAGCTCAAACCCCAATACAAGGCCCTCTAGGAGAAGCACTTTGCACAATGTATACATTTCCCCTGCTTTGCTAAGGACGAATGGGTCTGGTATGTCTTGAGTAGAATACATGACAACTTCATGTGGTTGAATGGACCATTCAAGATCACAAAAGATGCCATTAGGGTAGTTACCAGTTTACACTCATCCGGTGGTATACATGTTCTCAAATCTGTCAAGAATCAGATAGTAAGTGATGCAACTAGATCAAAATTTGACAAGAGAGCTATGACAATTAAAGATATCACTAATCCGGATGTCAAATTTGCATCCATGATAATTGGTTACATGATTTATCTCTCCAGTAGGGAAAATTTAGTACTGGGAACTGTAGTTTATATAGCCTATCAAATGTTAAAAGAAAATGCTGACTATGATCTGTGTGAACTGCTTCTAAGCCAACTTTTGGAAAATCTACAAAAGATAAAGAAGGACAAGAAGAACTCCAAATTTGGTGGTCTAATACTCTGCTTATTCTTCTACTTTATGAATGAGCTTCCTGGATCTAATGGCTGGGTGTGGGAGAATGATAGACCAGTAGTTATCTAAATCAGAGATTATTTGTATGGACTTGGTGATGACAAAGCACAAAACACATCTCTCTGGGGTTTCTTTAAAAACTTTCAAAACATGATGCAAGATAGAGAAAGAATTCCCCAATCTCTAGTTGAGAAATACAAAGACACAGTATGCTTTATGGTAGAGACTGATCAATGCCTAATGGAGGCAGTGGAACCAAGAACAATGTGGATCATGCCAATGGGATATGAAGTTGATGAGAACATTGTGGAGCTGCATGTTCAACACATGCTCAGTCAGCCAAAGGATCCAAAGGCAGAAAAGTTTGGAACCTTTGAAGAGCTAAGTATAAAGATTCATGTGGAACTTAGACAACCAGAGATCAAGAGGAAGGTGAGAATAGAATTTGAAGATGTTGCCAAAGGATTTGGCATCTCAAAGGAGGCACTTGATGCCAACAGGGAAAAGATGGAAAGGGCTGAGGAAGAAAAGAAAAAGGCAAAAAAAAAAAGTGAAGAAAGTGTTCCGGCAAAGTCTTCCACCCGGACCAGATCATCAAATTGATCTGCACCTACCCCTGCCAGAAGCTCAAGGCCATCAAAACTGGAAGCACAATCATCCAGCAAAGGAGAGAAAAGAACAAAGACAAAAGCCACAAGGGCTTATGCTAGTCAAAGGGATGAAGAGGAGACTGAATCTGATGAAGAAATTAGGAAAATGAAGAAAAAGAAGAAAACATTCGGTGAACCCTCTCTCAAATAGGAGGAAGAAGAAAAGACAGAGGAATATGTTGAAAAACCCACTCTTCACATCAATGACATAATCAAATCAGTCACAGTGGATGGAAATCTTTAGCCAATGGTTGAATTCTATGATGATTATGGTGAAGCAGATCAGAAGATATTGCAAGATGCCACAGTCAGGTACCTAAATATCTACAACAAAGCATTTATTGAAATTATATCTCTGATCCCCAAAAGCTTGGAGAAGGAACTTGAAATAAGAAAGAACAATGCCCAAGCCAAAGATCTAGAAATCCGGGAATAGATAGCAATTCAGCTATATCCTTCAATCAATCCCAAGAAAATGAATATGATCTTCAAAGATTGTAAGGATGAGTTTAGGAGCAAAGCAAGGATGAATCAACTTATGCTCAGAGAGACTAACAAAGTTGCAAAAGAGACAGAAGAGATCCTCCAGAATGCATTCAAAAGATTCAACATTCCTGTCATAGAGGACTTGGGTGCTGATCCCTCAGCCACAAGTGTTGGAGAAAAATTGACTGAGAAAATGGCAGAAGAAGTCATGGACACCAGTGCAGAAAAGGATAAGGACTTGGAATCCTCTACTCTGAAAGAGGTGGCTCATGAACAAACAAATATCTCTCCTCTGGTTTCCCCTGTTGACTCCAGATCTAAAGAAGAAGAAATAATAAAGGAGAAAGAAAAAGAGGTGAAAAGTAAAGAAGGAAGTCAAGATGAAAAGAACATAAGTGACACTGCAAAAGAGAAGAAGAATCTGTCTCCGGCAAGAGACACTGCAGAATCTGTCAAGGACTTCTTAACAAAAGAAACTAATGAGATGGATGAACCGAAATTACTAAAAGGGCCATTAGACTTTGACTCTCTATCTCCAGTACAAAAAATGAAGATAGCTTTATTTGCAAATGCGAAGGCCAAAGAGAAACTACTGAAATCTCACATGGAAGACTGTGAGCTTATAGAGGTAGCATCCAGAGTGTTGGAAAAGATCATGCCATCTTTCCAAAAGGATCCCACAGCCTCCTCTTCTGGTAATCTCAAAACTCTAGTCAATAGTGTTAGCACACATTTTGATTCTCTAGAGAAGTCAGCTGAAGAAAAGGTCTGGAAGGAGTTTTTGGATAAGAGATTCTCTGAAGTATAGGGTCTGATAACAAATGATAGGAGAGTTATGGATATTGGGATAAAGAGCTTGAAAAATGCTCTTAAAGATGGCAGAAATATGTACAAATTTTGCTTATCCTAGCCCACAGTGACCAAAGATATTGAGAAGAAAGTAAAAGAGCAAGAGGATAAACTATTAAGTTTGTCTCAAAGTTTTGATCCTCTCTCATCCTCCATAGTAAATCAAGAGTGTCAAACTATTGCAATCACAAATGCAATAAAGAATTTTGAGAAGGAAAGGAAGAACATAATTAGCCGGATGGGTGAACTTAGAGGGATCATTATCCCTAAGTTAGAGGCCATGCATGAGGCCATAAGTGATGCTCAGACTACCGCCCGAACCAATGATCTGACAGATCTTAAGAGGGTAGAAGCTTTTGTGTTCCTATTGAGTGGTCACATCTCAATTTTGGATAGGATGAAGGTGAGTTGGGCAACAGAAGTTGTACAATTGACAAATACTTTTGCAGATATACTAAAGTTTATGTAAAGTATAACCAGAAAATATACTTATGTGACTAAGTATAGTTGAATTTTTGAGAATTTTGGTGTGCAGACCCCACCCTTTTCCATTGATGTCAAGGGGGGAGTGAAGGCAGTGAAAAATGAAGAATCCAACTAAGGGGGAGCTCTGAAAAATGTATATAAAAATAGAGCATCAGCCAAGGGGGAGCATAGTGTAAACACTTAGTCATTTTTCACTAAGTGTTGCCATCAATGCCAAAGGGGGAGATCGTTGGCAAGAGACACTATATGGATTCATTATTGTTGTCATTGATGGCAACAAAGTTCATCCCACACATCCGTAGGACATGGTGTGTCTATACCAGAAGTCAAAGTGAAGAATGTTGTTGTCAGGTAAGCAAGAACAGAGCATGTGGCGAGGTCCGACAGTTAGGTCCGGATCTCTAAGAGGAAGTATCTTGGTGAAGTGTAGATTTGGGGAAGTCAAGAGGACTACCTTGACTGATAGATTTCAAGGATTTAGTCTCCGCTGATAGATGAAGAAAAAGATATGAATACTTGAGTATTAGGTTCCTGATTGGCAGTGTGGACAAAGGAAGAACTGACTGGCAGAACATCAGACATTATTCCGGATGTGTTACTGATGATGGTAAAGGTTATTAAGGCATAAGTTATGATTGGTTGACATGATTGATGACTTCTACAAGTATATCCTTGATCCGCATTACTTGGTAAGCAAGGATTCAGCCGACAGATCAGAGTTTGTGGAAAAGATTGACTATTCCGGATGCCGACTAGAAAGGTGATGAAATCACTTGTGCAGATATATATACAAGATGGATTTAGTTGTTAGAGGTGTTGTGGTTTTTGGTAATGTGAAAAGAAAAGCAGTAGAGTAGAGTAAAAGTAGTAAGGAAGGTCCGGTATGTAAAAGGAGAGCAGCACAAAAGAAGAGGAAAGATGAAGTGCAGCAGATCAGTGTACTGAGCCTAACCGGAACTAAACTCTAGCATATGTACATGCTCCTTATTAGTTCAAGTATTGTATTACACTCTTTATAAATTGTAGACAGTGTGTCTCTTGTAGGCAGTATGCCTCTTGTGAGCAGTGTGCTCGGGTAGTGAGCCCTAATTGGCAAGTGCCATTTTGTATTTCCATTCTTCTAACAGAGAATACAATCTTGGGTTAATCACCCTGTGGTTTTCTCCCTTAATAGGGTTTCCACATCAAAAATATTGTGTCATGTGTATTTCCATTTCATGGTTATGTTTTCTAATTTGAATTAATGCTGCATTGATTAATAAGAAAGTTCAGAAAGCAGAAATAATTAGGGTAACTGATTCACCCTCCCCTCTCAGTTATCAACAGAAACATCTGGGAGAGTTAGAAGAAGAAATATACTATGATACAATAGAATACATTACTCACATCCTAACCAATAAGGATGTGATGGAGCTCTCCCAAGATTCTAGGAGAGAACTTCTTACTTCTCATTGTACTCTCGCCAACATCATTCCTTGTGGGGAAACATTTTACAAAGACTTAGCCACTTTCCACATGTTGCTTCCACATTCTTGTCCTCTCAATACCATGACTCCAATGTACAGATTAGCTACATCTATGGATCAAATCACAAAATAGGTCATGATTTTACTAGGGAAAACACTTAATATCAATACCCAGTTAACAACAAATCAGGAAGAAAAACTTATCCAACTTTTGATTTCCCATTCAGCATCTTTTACTTGGGAATACCAAGATATGAAAGGCATACCTCCTAAGATATGTACCCATCATATATACACTGAGGATATTAAACCTGTCAAACAACCTTAGAGAAGATTGAATCCTGCTTTAAAAGACATTGTCAAAACTGAAATAGAAAAATTACTTCGAGCAGGGTTTACAGATAGTCAATGGGTCTCACCCCTTGTCATAGTGCCTAAAAAGAATGGGAAGTGGAGGGTGTGTATTGATTATAGAGAACTCAACAAGGCCACAAAAAAGGACTACTTTCCCTTACCATTCATTGACCAAGTACTGGATAACCTTGCTGGGAGAAAGTATTTTTCTTTTCTAGATAGATTCAGTGGATATAATCAAATTCAAGTAGCACCTGAAGACAAGGACAAAACCACCTTTGCATGCTCTTGGGGAACTTTTGCTTACAAAGTTCTTCCCTTTGGACTATGCAATGCCCCAGCTACATTTCAGAGACTTGTTTTAGCTATTTTTGCTGAACTAGCTAATGAATGCATGGAGGTCTATATGGATGACTTTACTATGTATGGGGATAATTTTAAAGAATCTCTCACAAACCTTGAGAAAGTACTAAAATGCTGTGAGAAAAATCAATTATCCCTTATCCATGAAAAGTGCTTTATGATGGTGGAGGAAGGAATTGTTTTGGGACACCACATTTCAAAAAAGGGGATCAACATGGATCAAAACAAGATATAAGTGATCACACAGTTGCCTTCACCCAAAAATTAGATAGATGTTAGAAGTTTTATGGGTCATGCAAGCTACTATAGGAGATTCATAGAAAATTTCAGCAGAATAGTTGCTCCCCTATTTACCTTGCTTAACAAAGACAGAATTTCTATGGACAGAAGAATGTCAATTAGCATTTGAAACCTTGAAAGAGAAGCTTACTGTCACACCAATTTTGAGAGGACCTAATTGGACTTTACCATTTCACATACAGACTGATGCTTCAAATGAGTCCATTGGGGGAATTTTAGGACAAAAGGAGGAAGGAGAGAGTATGCATGCCATTTATTACATCAGCAATAACCTTACCTCTATAGAAAGAAATTACACAACTGAAAAAGAATTCTTGGCAGTCATCTATGCCATAAATAAATTCAAGCATTATATCACTGGATATAAAATATTTGTACACAATGATCATGCAACCATCAAGTACTTAATGAATAAACTAGTAGTGGGTGCAAGGATCATCAGGTGGTTATCGCTATTGCAGGAATTTGATATGACCATAGTTGATAATCTAGGTAAGTTTAATTTGGTTGCTGATTTTTTTGTCAAGATTGCATACAGGAGGAGAAAACTAACTAGTGGAGGACAAGTTCCCAGATGAACATCTTTTTGCTTTCTCCTCTACTGTACCTTGGTTTGCTGACATAGCTAATCTTTTAGCTACAGGCTTATATCCATCCCATTTTACCTCACAACAAAAAAAAATATTTGGTTAAAGAAAGTTTATCTTACAAATGGTTGAATAGTTTACTATTTAAATGTGGTCCTGATTTCATTCTACACAGGTGTTTAAAAGTTGATGAGATTTTTGATGTGTTGAGAGCATGTCATGATGAACCATCTGGTGGCCATTACTCCTTCCACCAGATAGTCCACAAGATCCTTAGAGCTGGTTACTACTGGTCCTCTCTTCATAAAGATGCAAAGAAGTATGTGTAGCACTGTGACTAGTGCCAAAGGATGGGACAACCAACCTTTACCCAGGAGATGCTACTGCATCCTCAAGTCATGATGGAACCATTTGAGTAGTGGGGTTTAGACTTTGTGGGACCAATTTCTCCACCATCATCAGGCAAGGAGTACATTCTAGTATGCACAGACTATGTTACTAAATGGGCTGAGGTTCAGGTATTACAATTTGCAAGAGAAAAAAGTTGCTGATTTCCTTTACAATAAGATTTTCTTAAGGTTTGGAGCCCCAAGATCAATAGTTTCAGACAGAGGACCTCAGTTTACTTCACAAGTAATCAAAGCATTCACAAATTTATATCAAGTCAAGCACATAAAATCTTCACCTTACCATCCTCAAGCGAATGGGTAGGTAGAAGTCACTAATAGGGAAATTGAAAATATTCTGACAAGGACAATAGCAATGAACAGAAAAGATTGGGCTAACAGATTACCTGAAGTAGTTTGGGCTTACAATACCACTTAGAAATCTACAATAAAGTTCTCACCATATGAATTGGTTTATTAGAAAAAGTCTATTTTGTCTATAGAATTTGAACTCCAGACACTTAAAATTGTATTGTATATTGGTCTACCATTGTCCATAACTCAACAAAGCAGAATTCTTCAGCTCAATGAGTTGGATGAAATTCGAATAGAGGTCATTTAGCAAATAGAGCTGGTTCAGTATCAAAGGAAGCAATGGCATGACCAACACATCAAAAGGAGGACATTTCAGTAAGGTGATTGGGTTCTTCTTTATGATTCTAAATTCAAAGAGTTCAAGGGGAAATTACAAACTCATTGGATGGGTCCTTAGCAAATAAAGGAAGTTTTTGAAAATGGAACAGTATTATTGGAACCTATTGCTGGAAGCACAGACACATTCTTAGTAAATGGTCACCAAATTAGACTCTATAAAAGACCATCTACTAAAGAGAAGTTTCTTAATGATTTGTGTTTTGATACAGGGGATGCCTCCTCTGTCACAGTGTTGGACTAATTAAAAAAAAGGAAGGTTGAAAACCAGCAAATGGCGGCCTTCTAAAAATAATAGAGAAGGTTGAAAACCAGTAAATGGCAGCCTTCTAAAAAAAAAAGAAAAAAAAAGAGAGAAAGATGGAAAACCAATAAATGGCTATCTTTCTCGACCAAGGGAATTGAAAACTAGCAAATGGCAGTTCCCTTCTTCAAGATAGTTGAAAACAATCGAGCTGCGGAGGTAATATGGTGTTGAAAGTTAGTCAAACACACCTCCGATGCTTCCCAAACCAGGAGCACCTCCAACACTTCCCAAACCAGGAGCACCTCCAGCGCTTCCCAAACTAGGAGCACCTCTAGTGCTCTCTTAATAAAGAGTCAATTTCAATAATAGGGGAGGGGACCCACCTCTCTAGGCAATAAAGTGGACACATCACATGATGAGGTCATCATGACTCATCCTTTGCTTTATGACAGGAATAAAATAAAATTAACATGTATTTCAATTACAGGGGTATTCACAAAGGTGACACTGACGTCACCCAAGGAACGTGGATTCTTGAACCACTCGATGAAATGATTGCAGGTCGCGTACCAATAGAGTAGTGGGCGTCATCTCAAGCCACCAAAGGCTGCTCATTTGCCATGATGCGTGTAGTCTCATAAATGACATAGCATCTTTGCCATGTACATTGCTCCTCATCATTAAAAATGATCTAGGTAATTCTATCTTAAGTTAAGCATTAATAGCAACTATCTTGTCTTTCTATTTTTGGGTGCTGCCACTATGACACGTCCTCCTGCCATCATTTTCTTTTCCAAATCCATGCATGCCGCCATTTTTACCTTACTATCACCTTGCCTCTGGAGTGTCCTATTAGTCTATTGCATTTATGACTGCCTGGGTACTATAGCTAATCTACAAATCTTCCATGGGCCAAAACTGAGAGACATAACAATCCTCATTCAAACTTCCAAAATACCCTGAAAAACAGAGTAAATTGAACAGTCCTTCGGAGCCTATGGAGTTTAGAAGAAGGGACAAACTATAGATAGAAAAGTGAGGAATTAAGTACAGAAGGTGGAACCAATTTTGCAATGGGGGTAAAGAAGAAGTCTAAACTAGAGAGTGTTGCAGGTCTGTTGCAAGATGAGGCTGCAGCAAACATTCTAAGAACTGCAGGATGGTTGGACTTTCTAGAAAAATTTGAAGGGTTTTGAGAAGATGTCGTGGATGAATTCCTCATAAATCTAAGGGACAATTAGACAGCTATCAGAGGAGTCCAAATCAATCTCTCCTCAGCCACTATCAGTCACATTTCTGGGTTGCCTGAACAAGGTGAGAGGTTTTATCACCTGAAAACCTTATACACTGATTTAATTAAGAATTTCTCTATTCAAGGTGAACCTGCAATACAACTGCATTCAAATAAAAATGAAGTAAAAGGAATTCTTAGGTCCACACTTCCAAACCCTTGGCAATATATTGCCACCTAGCTGATGAAATACTTTACTTATGATGGTCAATTTTCTTTAGTTTTAGGACCAATAATGAAAATGTTGATTTTTCTAAGACATGGGAATGGACACCCTGAGTTTAGCATAAAAATTCCCAATTTCCTATATTCTGCCATCAGGGCAACTGCAGAGAAATATTAGCAAAATAAGGGTCCCATGAAACATCATGGCCTCATTTTTCTAGTAGTTAAACACCACTTCCTGTCTCAGGCCAATGGGGAAGAATTATGGCAAAACTTTCTTGAACAAAAGTCCCAGGATAGAGAATTAGAGATGGCACAGCCAGGAGGTGAGGGTTCCCCTACTCAACAAGAAGAAGAAACTGAGCCTTCAACCTCCTCCATAGCTGTTTAAAGAGGAAAAAAGTCCTCACAGGAGGCAACTTCATCTACAGCCCCTGTTCTTGATAAAAAGAAGAAAGACAAAGAAATTACAGAGTCTGCTCCTACACAAACCCCATACATGACTCGATTAGTTTGAAGAAAGATGACTCTAACTAAGGAATCTTTCCCTAAGGAATTAACAGGGGAGAGGGTAGGACAAAAAATAGAGAAAATCTAGGCTGAAGAACCATCTCATGATTTAGATGAGATCCCTCTAGTTAGGAAGAGAAAACAAAGAGAAGTTTC